>OX439050.1:55943776-56287325 GCA_949317995.1 Acholoe squamosa
CTTTTCTTGAAGGTGAATTTATCAGCACTCAATTGGTACCACGAGCCCAAGTTGTCCCAAAGGCTTTTGCCCCTGAATAGCGGTGAATTATGATAACCATTGTTCCTTGCCCTGAAGGTCTTGAACTTTATGCTAGCCTCGGAGCGGAGTCTTTCTCGCCTTTTGCTGTGATCAATCCACTCATCCTTTTTGGACAGTTTATACATGTAGCTCAACAAAAGTCTCTGGCGTCGGACTGCCAATGTGGTAATGCCAGCCGCAACATACATGTCGTCATCTGTCATATTTTTGCCCCTGTATATGGTTTTGAGTCCCCTCAACTGCATTCTCTCCAGTTTCTCTAGCATTACATCACTTCCTCCATCATGAACAAAGCTTGCATAATCAAAAAGACTCATAATTGTGCTTTTATAAACTTGTACAGCGGCATTCTCAGTTAACAGATTACGCAATTTACTAAACATAAAAAGCTTAACATGAACCTTCGAGATCAGGTCATTTAAAGCCGGGATGAAGTTTAAGTTGGAATCAATTTTAAGTCCTAAATATGAATAACTGTTCACAGTTTCAAGCATATCACCATACAGATAAAAATTTTTATCTTTACATTTTTTTAGTTTGGCGGAACTTCCAAACCAACATATTTTTGTTTTGTCCGTGTTAACCGTTAAATACTTTTCAGTACACCATTGGCCAACCTCCTTGATGGCGTTTTGCAATCTGTCGATTATTAGATCTATTTTGTTATTTGCCGAGTAAACTACCAGGTTATCGGCATATAAGGAGAATTTACATGGACTTATTCTTGTTTTTACATCATCAACATATAGAATGAATAACAGCGGTCCCAAAACAGAGCCTTGTGGGACACCAAAATTCACTTCGTTTACCACTGACTTAAATGAACCTATTTTTGTATATTGACTTCTCCTTGTTAAATACGACATTAGCCAGTTTAATACTTTATTATGTAGGCCAATTTTGCCGAGTAGCTCTATAAGGTAACCATGATGCACACTATCAAACGCCTTTTTTAGATCTAAAAAACAGGCGCCTGTTAAATGACCCCTGTCTCTGCTCTCATAGATATCGTTTAGAAAACTGAAGATGGCATCACCAGTACCAACACCTTTCCTGTAACCAAACTGCTGCTTACTTAAAAGACTGCGCCTCTCAATTATGTCAGTTAAATGGATGTGCATTATTTGTTCCGCAATTTTGGATGGTACTGGTAAGAGGGTGATTGGTCTCCAGTTTTTCGTTAATTTTAGATTACCGGATTTAGGTATAGGACATACCCTCCCTATTTTCCAGCGATCAGGAAAAATAGCAGTATCGAATGACAGTTGCATTAACCAAGTAAACTGATGTAACAGGAACTGTAGCGCTAGCTTGAGGATATCACTCCTAATACCCTCTATGCCTGATGTTTTATTCACATTTATTTCATTTACGAATAATTCCACAAGACCTGCATCCACTTTAATTTCACAACTATTTTCCATCACTGGCTCATAGTAAACTTGTCTAACAGGATGTCCCGAATCAATTATATTTTGTGTTAGTTCACCTCCAATTTTCGAGAAATACTTATTTATATAGTCAACTGACTCCTGCTTCGACTTCATCATGTTGTCGTCACCTAGTATTTCTGGAGGTTCAATCTCCACACACGGCTTTAATAACCCATTAATTATTCGCCAAAACTTCTTAGGATTATTCTTCTCATCTTCCAAACTCTTTTTCACATGAGCAGCCTTGGCATATCGTACAGCTTTGTTAATCCTACATCTTAGCTTTCTTGCCTCATCTAAAAAAACACTATCCCCAGTCCTAAGGTACATATACACATTATCTTCCCGCTCGTGCACGAACGACAGGATGTCAGGTGTCATCCAGCTCTTTCTCCGATTTACCACTAATTTCTCTACCCAGGGACAGGTTGTATCAAGATAACATATAATATGACTTTCAATAAATTCCCATGCAGCATCTGGATCATGTAAATCATAAAAAAACATCCCAATCAGCCTCACATAGCCAATCAAAAAATTGGTCAGTATTAAAATTTCTATACTGTCTTACCCAAACCTTCTGTTTTATGTATTCAATTTTATCATTAGTTTTCACAACAAAAACTGGAAGATGATCACTAACAAGGTAGTTTAATACACCTGAACATGTTTCTCCACTGAAGTTTGACAAAATATTATCCAAGCAAGAGACAATTTTCTTGAACGGCCTTGTACATTGACGTATTAACATGTGATAACCATATTCTCTACACAGATCATGAAGTCTTTTAGTACCTTGTAATTTCTCTCTCAAAATATTTATGTTTAAGTCGCCCAGCAACCACTGTTCAACATTTTCGTCATTTCTGACTTTCAAGAGTTTAAACAAGTGTTCAAAAAAACCATCTAATGCACCTGATGGTGGTCGATACAAGGTAGCAACCTGCATAGTCTGTAAGTTCTTTACCTTAACATCAAGCACAAGACATTCTATGTCTTTATTAGAGATACATAAATCTATTCTTAGTTTAACATCCATGTCTATGTCATCTCGTATGTAGGCACACACCCCACCTCCCTTTTTACGTACCCTGTCTAAGCGATATAGTTTCATACCTTCCCATAATATTTGACTGTCATCATACTCTGGATGGAGCCATGTCTCACTCATAGTTACAATATCAGTACCATTTAAATGATCAAAAATTTCATCTCTTTTTTTATACATGCTTCTAGTATTTAAATGTACCATTTTAAGTCCCCTCAATTCCAAAAAATCATTCACCCTAACAGTTGACATTACTCGTCGATAGAAATTATACACAAATATACAAACCTAGTTACAAGCAACTAGGGAAAAGACAATCCCCCCCAAACGGAGTACCCAACTCAATGTTCCGTTGAGGGTTACAAGCAGAGAGAAAGAATGAGCTAAAGCAATAAATATAAATAAACTACACCCCGTAGAATACATAGAGGTAAGGTCATTACAACCCTTCCCCATACCAACTTATAAATTTCTCAGTCCCTTACCTAATCAGGTAATAGTTCCCACAAACGTAAAAACATTTATAGTTAAAAAATTTAATAATGGTTAGTAACCGACACTAGAAACCTTTATATGTAATATTCAATAACCTTTAGTTAATCAGTAAGTAGTACAAAGAAAAAAGAAAAAGAAAACAAGATTACTTTATGATCAAAGTCATCATAATTCACACTCTCCAAATAACTTAACTATTTGTTGTTAGTACAAATCCTACCTAAATTTTTTTTTTTTGATTTTTTTTATTTTTTTTTGATTACGGTAACATTGCATGTAATTCCAAAATTCCAAAATCAGTACAGTACTCACCATACACACTCCCGCAAGAACAAACACTGGTTGCTTATACGTGATCTTGACATCTTAAACTGCACACTGCTCAAACATTGTATCAAAGCATGCATCCACCACCAGCTATAACTTACTCCATCACCAGTTCAGTTATCGTTCCTCACTACAAACAAAGCATGTCCATTTATAGTTTTGAAAAACATGAAGGTCATTGCATTTGAAACATTATATTGATGCATCTAGTATCTAAAAGATAAAAAAAAAAAGATCTTTTGGAACTTTAAATTTGGCTTCAATTATATTCACATTTGTAATTTCAGCTAATAATTCATTTTTAACAAAATTTTCATACGCATAACATCTATAATTGCGACATTATAATATCAATTACTTATTAAACAAATGAAATTAATCTTTGTATGACGATACTCCGGGTTCGGACTATAGGAATTGTCTAATATATATATCAGTCAATATCTCATCATACTAGAATAACCCTGAAGGACTATTTAACAATGCAGTAGGATCTTATGTCACTTGCTGGAGGTTTGAGTCATTACAACCCTTCCCCCTTGCTCAGGTTCTTTGATGGTTAACTAGCTACTGACCAATCATGATGTGTCTAATTTGGTTAGCCACCTCATCTATCTCATACTCCTCATCATCGTCATCTCCACTTACGACTTCATGGTCATCTCCATGATCATCAACATTCATTGGCGCATTCATCCCCCCTTCAGGCACATACTTTGGTGGGAACATGGATTTGACTGTTTCAGCTAGTTTTTGTGCACTCTTGACCATGAAAATATCGTTCGGATGGCATCCGTCCCTCATACGGTACAATCCGTATCTACATACAAATCTAGGGCCACTTCCAACTTTTCTTCCTCGTTTTCCTCTGTTCCATTTATTTTTATGGAATAATCTGTGTAATTTGCATGTGTCAACACTGTTGATTGCATTCAAGTATTGAACGTCGCCTTTAAGATGTTTAATGACCAAGTTGACCATTGGTTGTTTAGGGTCAGGAACCACTTCCCCATTAAAGGTCATAAGATCTAAACCATATATGGTGCACACTGAATACAATGTTTCAGGGTGTGCACTGGTAAGGCGTTGAATCATTCTGCTCAGTCTGACGGCTACCACTGCCCTAGCGGTTGGTACATTGGGGTGTGGGAAATAGATTACTCTCTTACCTCTAACATATTTGCGCTTGGTTATGTCGCAAATACCAACAATGAAGTAAACAACATCGTAAGCATTTCGGTTCAATTCCTTCAGTACCTCATTCTCAGTTGTTTCAATGTTCCAACCTGAGTGAGCACATTCTTTAACCTCATACTCATTGCTAAATCCCAAGGCTCGTCTGAGTAGTTCCGCCATACCAACCGCCCTCGAATCACCGGCAATTAATAAAGACATTGCTACAGGTAGTTCAATAGAATTAGAGAGTTCTGGGACATAAATAGAGTCATCTCAAGCTTCTCATTCCATAAGTCACTTATTCAAATCCAGATAGTGCTCCCTGACCTTTTCGAGTAATTTTCCGTGTAGGTTCTCTCCAGGGAATTTTTCTTCGCCGTTGTACCTCGCATTTTTCGATCTCGTGTCAAACGGCCATCCCGTTCCCCACCGTCGACTTCCAGTGGCTTCAGCTAGTGTTGCTGGGGCTGAAAGTAATAACAACTTTTTACATTCTTCATCTTGACCAAACTTAGCCAACAGTAGATCAGTCATTAATTTTTCTTCCATTCCCCAAAAGGGATGGTCCCTGGGGATTTTGTTACCCTTTTCATCACCTTTCTGTTTCATACGGCGTGGTTCAGTCATGGCAAGTATCTTCGTTGCCTCATCGGGCCTACCTATCGCTATCAATTTGCAGTGAAAGTAGCCTTGTTCAACGCAATTATATTGGTGAGATACACCCTCAAAGGTAAACTCGAACCTACTCGGAAACCAGTTTGACAGATACGCAGTGGCCCCTTGGTATATTATGCCTTGTTTCGTCGTTTGAATTCTCTCTCCTTTGTTGTCAAAGCGAGCTGCGTGAGGGGTTTCTGCTTGAGTTTCTGTTCCAAGCATTAGCTTATATTTAACCGGTACGGTGTCAAGTTTAGTCAGGGGATATTTCTCACCCTCTAGGATGATACCAGTTTTATCATACTTGGCCTCTAGGCCATTTTTCCTGACAGCTTCGACTATTTTCCGCCCCCTATCTCTCTGGGTTCTAATCTCAGGACTCTCATCTTGCGTCAACCAAATGCCACTTTTCTTTGTATTTCCATCCTTGTCTTTTTCATTCAGAGTCCACCTCCTACTTATGAGCACTGATTTGAAGGACGAGTTACTGCAACAGAGTAGCAATGGGACCTTCTCCATTTTGTGTACCTCCCCTTCTGCTAATTGAATTTCTTTTTTCATTCTAATGACTTCAATTAGATCAGAGTTGTTATATCTTACTCCCATTTTTTTCATCAAGGAGTCCACATGTGGCATCAAGTCTTCCCCTTGTCTAGTACCTATGCCGTACACCACTACATTTCTTTCGGGGGCACTAGTACAGTGCCTTACAGTCCTCATGTTTGAGACTATTTTGGCATAATTTTTGTCCTCATGACTGGATGCTTTCTTTGACATAACAAGTCCCTCTCCAAATTTCCGTGCTAATTCCTTGACTTGTCTTTCATTTGTACCAATTCTGATATCCCTATCAGTACCCAGAGTTGTAAACTCCGCCTTGACTTTGCCAATCTCACTGGCTATTCTATTGTGTGCATTGGTCGCTGCTCTGCTTATAGAGGTATGTACTACACTGTCATTCTGGTTAACTTTTGAATCAAGACTAGTAACTCTCCTGTCCACCTCATTTATCATTTCCTTTAATCTCTCTTCCATCTTGTTCATATTTTCGATATGCTCAGCATATTTTTCATCCAAATCTCCCTCTAAAGCTTTGATTTCTCGTGCATTGTGTCCTGTTTTGCCAAGGATCACATCATGTTTGTTTTCAAGTTCCCCAATTTTGACCAAGTGATCCCTTACATCATCTTCAAGACTAGTGATGCGCCCCTCTGTATTTTCTGCTCTTATTTCTAAAGCTTCAAGCTTTGAGATCGTTGTTGTATTTTGATCTTCTACATTTTTTATCCTTTTACAGATATCATCATTGTGCCCTTTCATGATTCTTGCGAATTCATCAATCAGATCAGATTTGAAATCTTGCATCATTATTTTATTTACACCAACTGTCAACACTCTATCATGGTTTGTAGTGTCGGTCCCATCTAATCCTTCCAGCCCCAATTTATCCCCATTGCTCAGTCCCTCATTTTCCATGACAAGCGATTGTGGGGACGAAGCAATGTATTTTTTAGCTTCAGGTGAGCCAAGGTTATCACTTGAAGGACTAGTAGGGTCAGTTTCACTGATACCTCTTTTGTTACTCGAATTTACATCATCAGTCTCTTTACATTGCATAGCCTCCGCCATGGCTCTAAGTTGTTGTTTACTCGCACGGACTTTCGTGCGCTACGCATTTATTGGGAAAAATTGTTCAGGCTCAGACTGTTCAGTCCCAGGCAAAAGCAATGATCGTTCACTCGCACGGAGACTATAGACTTTCGTGCAATCTAACCTCAGCTCGTATTCTCAGGCGAATCAGCCAATCCGAGCCGGCCGCTAGTATGACTTTCGTGCGCTACGTATTTATTGGAAAAATTGTTCTAGCTCAGACTGTTCAGTCTCAGACAGAAACAATGATTTTGCCGAAAACCGTTCCGACAGCTCTAAGATGTCGTAAAACGGATTCTTTGTTTTGCTCGCCGTTACTCGCCAAATAGTGGCTTTCTAGCTACTTCTTGAATTGTTCAGGCTCAGACTGTTCAGTTACAGGCAAAAACAATGATTGTTCACTCGCACTGAGACTATAGACTTTCGTGCGCTACGTATTTATTGGAAAAATTGTTCAAGCTCAGACTGTTCAGTCTCAGACAAAAACAATGATTTTGCCGAAAACCGTTCCGACAGCTATAAGATGTCGTAAAACGGATTCAATGTTTTACTCGCCGTTACTCGCCAGATAAACTAAATCTAACCTCTAGATTACTAAAAGGATAGTTAATTCTTCCTTATAAACCAAGTAATGTTCAGTTCCAGGCAAAAACAATGATCGTTCACTCGCACGGAGACTATAGACTTTCGTGCGCTACGTATTTCTTGGAAAAATTGTTCAAGCTCAGACTGTTCAGTCTCAGACAAAAACAATGATTTTGCCGAAAACCGTTCCGACAGCTATAAGATGTCGTAAAACGGATTCAATGTTTTACTCGCCGTTACTCGCCAGATAAACTAAATCTAACCTCTAGATTACTAAAAGGATAGTTAATTCTTCCTTATAAACCAAGTAATGTTCAGTTCCAGGCAAAAACAATGATCGTTCACTCGCACGGAGACTATAGACTTTCGTGCGCTACGTATTTCTTGGAAAAATTGTTCAAGCTCAAACTGTTCAGTCTCAGACAAAAACAATGATTTTGCCGAAAACCGTTCCGACAGCTATAAGATGTCGTAAAACGGATTCAATGTTTTACTTGCCGTTACTCGCCAGATAAACTAAATCTAACCTCTAGATTACTAAAAGGATAGTTAATTCTTCCTTATAAACCAAGTAATGGTCAAAAAAAATGATCATTCACTCGCACATGGAACAAAGACTTCCGCAAGCGAGTGAGCGATAATCGAGGAATGTATCGCTCCCGGATTTTGGGGAGGAACAAAATTTAGGAATTTAAGTATCAAAATTGCGTTAATCAATATATACACCACTACAGGTAGGACTAGAAACTTTCTACTATCCCTCATTCAAAAGAAAAATCTCACCATTAAGGTAAATAATCCAAAATTCCACATAAACTACGGGGTGAGCGCTAAGTACGTGTTCACTCGCTCATGCTCTCACTCACTCACTCAAGTGGCGGGATGTGTACCTGGGGTACAGTAAGGATGGGATGTGTACCCAGGGTAAACGTTTAAAAACATTTTTTCAACGTAATAAAATTCTTTGTGAAAAACGCTTTTCTTATGCACGAAAATTTAGAATGTTTGGAAATGATGTTTTCCCCCTTGTTTAACCTACAAACAAGAATGATTCCATACAATATCAAAATGATGTTTTTAAAATGAGGTACCCGGTATAAGGGTGGGGAAGGGGGGGGAGAGTCATTCTGCACCTCAGGCAGACAGAAATATTCGGGGGAGGGCATTCTGTACGCAGGTACCGTACCTCAGGTAGACAGAGATATGGTCGGGGGGGTAATTCTGTACCAGGTACCTAGGTAATTCTTACCTCAGGTAGACGGAGATATGGGGGGGTGGGGGCATTCTGTACCCCAGGTAGACATTCTGTACGCAGGTACCACATATACCTCAGGTAGACAGAGATATGGTCGGGCGGAGGGGATAATTCTGTACCAGGTAGCTAGGTAATTCTTATCTCAAGTAGACGGAGATAATTGGGGGGGGGGCATTCTGTACCTCAGGTAGACAGAGATGGGGGGGCATTCTGGACCCCAGGTAGACGGAGATATGGGAGGGGGGCATCCTGTACCTCAGGTAGATGGAGATATGGAGGGAGGGCATTCTGTACCTCAGGTAGACGGAGATATGGGGGGGGGGGGATTCTGGACCTCAGGTAATTCTTACCTCAGGTAGACGGAGATATGGGGGGGGGCATTCTGTACCTCAGGTAGACAGAGATGGGGGGGCATTCTGGACCCCAGGTAGACGGAGATATGGGAGGGGGGCATCCTGGACCTCAGGTAGACGGAGATATGGAGGGAGGGCATTCTGTACCTCAGGTAGACGGAGATATGGGGGGGGGGGGATTCTGGACCTCAGGTAATTCTTACCTCAGGTAGACGGAGATATGGGGGGGGGGCATTCTGTACCTCAGGTAGACAGAGATAGGGGGGCATTCTGGACCCCAGGTAGACGGAGATATGGGAGGGGGGGGCATCCTGGACCTCAGGTAGACGGAGATATGGGGGGGGGGCATTCTGTACCTCAGGTAGACATGGCCTATCTGAAAAAAAATTCTTAAGTCCATTGCCAGCAAGGAGTACAGGGGGCCCCTAGAGTATGAGGCAAGTTTTTCACTCGTTGGCAGTGATAAATCTGTGCAGTTTTGTAATTTATAAACTTATCCCAATTAACTTACCAAGTTACAATGTCTATCTTTCTTTTATCCATGATAAATCAGTTGATTTGTACCCTGAAAGGACGTGAAATGACTGGGAAATGCATCCGCCATGTTGGCAAAAGCAGATGCATCTGCTGCAGCTGTTCCTAGCCTCTGATTGGTCAGTTTCCTTGTGTATCTCAGGTGGACTACTAATGAGCTGCTGCTTGTGTACCTGGGGTACAGTCTCAGTCGGACAACGGTCAGGCTGCGGAAGGCCGAGTCACGTCCTAGCCGGGCTCAGTGCTGCATAGAGCCATAGGGCACCATTGGACATAGATGGAGACAGTGATGTCTGCCACAGGCTTTATATTGTGTCTACATCTCTACATGAATATATGTATAACATACTGACTACTCTAAACTGATAACATTAAATAGAAAGGTAACAACTGGCTGCATTCTGTGTATGTTTTCCATGCCAGGAAGTAGGTCGCCGACACCCTGGCGCCGACACACTGCATAATATAAGGTACCCATACTTTAATAGATGGCAGCACTTGTTTCATAGAGGGTACAATGCTGACACCTTACCTTATAATCCCTAGCTATATTAAGGTCTCCTGTGCCTACAAGATTTCATTTTGGGTTTTAACATATAGTATTCAGTCAAATAGTCCAAGGCAACCAATTTTGATTCTTTCATTAATTATCCACTTAAAGGCTTAATCTATAGGCGATGTTTAAAGAAAAACACTACCCTATTTTCATGGTAGCACATTTGGTTTCTAAGAAATAAGCGGTAGAGGGTTACGTTATCAAACAGACAGCTTCTGGTGGGTTATTTATAATCCTTGAGGAAAATAACAAATGATACATGAGAAGAAGCTTAAAATAACATGGTTGCACCCTTACAGTGCTGTGCAGGCAAAATCTTCATGCATTTTGGCAATTGTGACATCAGTCCCCTCTGAACACATTGTCACCCGCCTCTGGTGTCGGGATCAGTGCCATAGTGATAGCATTGCAAATGAGATCAGTGTCATGCTAGAAGTACCTGATCTCAGAGATGTAAACACAAACAAAACTGCAGATTCACGGCCAACTGATGGCCATCAGTCACTGATGGAAGACATAGGGACAGTATCATTAGCCCTTTAATTGTTTCTAGTTCTATTAGAGCTTGGAGTATGATTATTTGGTTCACTATTCATCCCTAATGGTTTTAATTCCACTATCACTGCACACCAGTAGCCGACCAGCGTCCGACTGGCAGCCAACCAGTGGCCCCAGGAAGACAACTTGTGGTGCATAGCCAGACCTTCCAGTCAATAGACCCTGGTGGCCAACTCCAGCTGCCAGCCATCTGCCATTGCTGTCTGTGACGTCATGACCTCATTATCTGAAAACGAGGCTGGCTGAGATCAGGTGCTTCTAGCATGAGGCACTGATCTCATTTGCAATGCTATCGCTATGGCACTGATCTCGACGCCAGAGGCATGTGATTTGTGTTCACAGGGCTGGACATCATCAGATGACCGTGTTGCTCTACTCTATTTGAACACTTATTTCAATAATCATACCAGAATCTTTTTATTTGACATGAATACTATCAAAAATACACTCTCATGAAAATAGTGTAGCGTTTTTCTTTAAATAGTAGCCCTATCATGTTTAAAGCTGGGAGAGGGGAAAATTAGTTTACTAAAATATCTTACAATTTTAGTTAAAATCCTCATTGAGTAGATACCCATAGACAATTAAAACAGGTTTCTACTTTTTAAACACATAGACTATGTCTCCTCATCGTTATTGTGTGTGTTTAGGAAAGTCTCACATTATGGATTACACCCATGGTGGGTGGACAGCCCCCGTGTTGTTATGAACGGGGCAGACTGGCCTCATCAAATAAAATTTAAAATCAAATACACCACCAGCTGCAGCATTTGTTCAGTCGATAATCAGGGGTCATTTTCAAAACAAACTGTGACAAGCTCACCAGCAAGCTCTATGATAATCACTAAAGTACCACTACCACCACCAAAAATTGTAGGATCTGCTTATAGGTGAGGCCAAGTAAAAAAAGAAGGTGTTTCCAGTAACATGACTTGATAAGGTAGGGTCGGTAGGTCGGAATTGTTTGTTTTTTTTTACATTAATATATAGGAAATGTTAGGGCACATATCAATAGATGTATCAAATTCTTTGATTAAACTACCATATATAAAATACCTCGGCCCTCGAATGCTGGCCACCGGAACTGTCAAAACGGAAGTAGTATTGATGGCGTGATTAGTAAAAGCTTAAAAATAATACCCATAATTTCGATTATTCCTTTAGTTCTTCTTTATAGGTCTTAAAATACCATTATTTCTATGCATATATATTCTCTTCAAGAGGGTTTCAATGGTTTTGTTAACCTTTTGTCCATTATCACAGCCCCGTAAGCGCTGGTTTCTTTGTAAAAAAATGATAGGAAAATGACAACTGTGAGAGAGGGGAAGAACACAAAAAGGATAAAGAAAAAATCCTCAAAAAGTATTGAAAAATTTCTTTAAAATATGAAAAAAAAATGAGACAAAATTCTTCAAAATCACAAAAAAAAAGGTTTTTTTTCCCCTGTTTTGCTAGGGTCGGTCGGGTTACTGGAAACAAACCTTTTGGGTTATCCCATCCCAGCATATTTGTGTTGTTTTTGTTTTTTTTTCTTTTAAACAATTCAATCTTTGTTGGTCTCTTTGTTTTGAACATTCGTTAATTCATATCCAAGTTTGTATCACAATTACAGTAAATATTCGTATGCATTGACTTTATCACGTACAGGAGAACTCTTACCCAGAGTAAGATAAAAAAAAAACAAAAAAAAAAACAATACCCTACCAACTCAGATAGGGCTGGTACCAACTCAGATAGGGCTGGTACCAACTCAGATAGGGCTGGTACCAACTCAGATAGGGCTGGTACCAACCCAGATAGGGCTGGTACCAACTCAGATAGGGCTGGTACCAACTCAGATAGGGCTGGTACCAACCCAGATAGGGCTGGTACCAACTCAGATAGGGCTGGTACCAACTCAGATAGGCCTGGTACCAACTCAGATAGGCCTGGTACCAACTCAGATAGGCCTGGTACCAACTCAGATAGGGCTGGTACCAACTCAGATAGGGCTGGTACCAACTCAGATAGGGCTGGTACCAACCCAGATAGGGCTGGTACCAACTCAGATAGGGCTGGTACCAACTCAGATAGGGCTGGTACCAACTCAGATAGGGCTGGTACCAACTCAGATAGGGCTGGTACCAACTCAGATAGGGCTGGTGGTCTGCAAAGCAGATATTTCGAACCAACCCATAGTATGATATCTCGAAATGATCAAAAACCCGAATTATAAGCTGGAGATTACATGGATGGCACAGACACTACAGGACAAACACCATTGAACCCATAGTTAATACAGTTCAAATTCATATTGTCATTTCATTAACAAGTAGCGGCATTAGTCATCAAATTAATTTAACTTAACATGACAAATATGACATTAATCCGTACCATATTGAAAATTAATTTGGATCAATAAAATCCACGATAAATGAATACTTGTATGGACAACCAACCATTGTATGCCGATAGGAACTAGGGAAGTTGGCATTTATCATTGTTATTCTATTCATCACAAAATATTTCCTAGGCGGTATACCAATGTACCAATTTGTCCCACTAGTCGATTTGTAATTGGCTTAGGGTACCTGAGAATAAAATGTCAAGATTCATTTTTTCTTTATCAAATTCAATATTTTTTGTGAGTGGTACGTGTGAAATGTCATCTCCAAATGACAGATCTTGGTACCAGGCAGCCAAGTATGTCTCTACATATAAATATCCAAATTAGAACCATAGCTTATAAAACTTACATCACCAATATTCTTTTTTTTTCTGGTGTAACATGTATCCCCACATTTATTATATGCCTCAGAGCATTATATTGTTCACCTGTACCAAACTGAACATGTGTTATATCAATGATGAATAATAATCTACTTATGTCGTTTAATCTCCTGTATTTGCAGGAACCCTGAGGAAGACCACATCATCTAGTCTGTGCTGGAGACCTTAGTTAGGCCATTGAGTACCACACAGTGTCATTCACTATCGCCCATAGAGACAGCTCTAATTCCCCCTCGGTGGAAGTGAGCAGCTCAGGACTGGAAAAGGGCAAATGACCTCATTGTGAGCTGCTCAGACTCTGCTTATTCTCAGTGAATGCACTAGATGGTTCTCCAATACCTTATAACAGAAACCAGACAGTTAAATCTCTGCATTCTGTCCTGCCTTATTGCTCCATAGACCACTCTCCCCTCAATAATGGGCGTACAGATGGTAGAATGGCAGTACCAATGACCAATCCGCTACAATTCAAGGACTGTCACTTGAGGTGTGTCACGAGTATGATCGGAAGAAGCGCTCTGAGACAGAGTTTAAAGTCTCCCACCCTCCCCCGCATGTTAAGGTCCAGAATGGACAAGTAACATCCTACTTCGATAGCACAAAGGTGAGTCATTTCTTTTCACCTGAAATTGTATACCTTGTATTTAGAACTGTGTTGATGGTACCTATTTCATGTCAGGGGTTAATTGCCAATCACCAATATACTTTATGTCAAGGTGAATATTGAAGCCCCATTGACAATGCATTGTGCCGTCGTATTGCACCCTGGAGTGAAATAACCGGAGCAAATTCTGCACGATGACATCATACCCGAAGTCACGTAATCAAAACATTCAAACTGGCACAGTGGTAGCTGGATTCGGCGTTTGCTACGAGGAAATGTGAGTTAACATTGAATTATATTGATCAAATATTGATCAGATATCCATTGAAACACCTAGACATAAATGTAAAGATGAACTCTGATCACTTTTTGCCTCCTGTTTCTTCACTCGCGTGAGAGGCCCGCTCTGCACTCGGCCTATCGACGCTTGCGAAGAAAACAGTCAGCAAAAACTGATCATCGTTCACCTTTACCATTAGAGCACAGTCTGAGAACAAATCCTATTTTGCTTCTTAACCCTTTAAATGGTGCATTAATGCATCTTGTCGCTTGTCATAATGAACATCCCTGCCTATCATGACAACTAGAAGTGTCATCGATACCCCTCAAATCGATACATTGGCATTTATAAAACGTCAATAATCACATCAATAATACATCTCACCTATATATCAATACAGGATTTTCCCCCTAAAAGTGCAGATTTGGGCTTTCAAAAACTGAAAGAAATTTGTAAAAGTTATTAATAGAACCAGAGTTATTCAATAAAGAGTTAGGTGATATGAAAAAAATCACATGTAAGAATATTCAATAACATTTAAAGATATTTTTAGTTCAAGGTCATTTTGAGCTGTTTAGATCAATCGATATAATTGAAATATCAAGAGAATAATAGTAATGATCCAAATCGAAATAAATAGGATGTTGTCCAAGGACATGAATGTAGACACATCATGTAACAACCCATAATGGGTTGATATGGGGGGGCACTCTCTATGTAATGTATACACATGTGCGGCTGGCAAGGGTACTTTTTCAAGGAAAAGTCCCTAGCAAAGCTCCTGTTTCAGCCACAAATGTCCTTAGCAAGGGTCAAATTTCAGCGAAATACCCTGATTCACACAGAAAATTCAGACATTTTCATGAATATTTTCCAAGTTTTCTTGAAAAAAGCATCAACAAAATACAAATTTTCTCCCAAAAAAGGTCAGTTTAAGATATTTTGAGCAAGATCTAAGACTACTATGCCAAAAGTTGCCTAGCAAGGGTAGGGGTTTAAAGAAAACCCCGCGAACGAGTGTCCTAGCAAGGGTAAGGGTAGTCAGGGGTTCAGCAACACACCTGTATCAAAAAAAATTGAAGTGCACCCCCGGGGGTTGATATCCACTGAAATCTTCAAAATCCTGTGTTTTAGTGAATATGTGCTGCTCATTGGAGACGGGCGATTCCCTTCTATAGGTGTGAATGTGTAGCAGTATGCATGGGTAATGTGAACATGTCAAGACCGCATCCAAATGCATTGGGTTTTCAGTTAAAATTGAAAAGGGATGTTAAATCAACCACATTAATACAAGAGTTGAAATCTTACCAGAAAATATTTTTTATTGGGTGAAATGATACATATATATATGCGTATAATCTTATTTTATATGGCCCTATCATTCCCATCTGTTTTTCAAAAGCTACAAGTTGTGTTGCTGAACTATTTGGAGGTCTAAATAAATTTGCAATCACTATTTGAGTATGTTCATACTTGCATCAATGACAAGCATCCATTGCATCTCTATAGTGGGACAGCTGATGTCTATATTCAGGGTTAGAAGATCGTATACAAAATCAATATAAAATGCAAGGCTACTGGTTTGAGTGGATCCAATTGATACCTGTCATTTCGCACTAAAGTTTATCTCACGATTCTGGCCCCTACAGTGCCTTTTTGGTCATAACCTTGTTCGGTTATCGGGGTATAACCGCATTCTCAGAGTCCTTTTTTTTTCTAAGACCATCTTGCTTAGAACCTGGACATGTTAATAAATTGGAGAAGGATATGAAGCCACCCTCGCCATAGTTTTCCAGTTAAAACCGTTAAGGTTCAACGGGGAATCGATCCCCGGCCGCTGGGGCAGGAGGTGAGCTCGCTGTCCACTATACCAAGGTGATCGGTGATAGAAGCCAATGCCTGTGGAGTATTTCAAAAAAATTTCCGACATACCTGATGTTTACACACCTCGTTAGCATAGATTTCAATGGTGCCAGGTGGAGTTATTAACAGAGAACCATCCTTAGATATCCTATATGAACATGCCATGCCTAATTTCTCCATTTTGTTCGAAATAAATAAGAATCCATTGATTTTCCACATCGATACAAGTCGGGACCCGCCCCGTCCGGCCATTCCTTGCTCGACGCGTGGCTGACCTAGTTTTTACATCTGGGCACCTACCCGCTTCGTCAACAAGATGAAATGGCCATGTACTGGGCCGTGTGCGTTGGATCGGTATGGAAAATCAATGGATTCTTATTTATTTCGAACAAAATGGAGACAAAATGTATGCGAACACCAACTATAGATCGTATATTTGGCGGTGCTAGAAGTACAGGACTTGACATTTTTGGGTTATACCCGAAAAATGTGTGTAAAGGTGGAGGTATGTCGGGCAGAGTGACAACATGGCCACGACGGCTTGGCAAAGCGAGCGGATTGCATGCACTTACAAAATGTCTTCTCATGGATTAATTCTTGGGTTATAAAGTAAGAAATTAATACATAATGGATGAATAAGTGTGATAAACGCATTAATGCATTGATATTCGAGGACTCGGTGAGGTTAGCTGGAAATAATCGCCCTCCCGCTGCGCGGTCAGGCGATTATTTCCAGCAAACCTCACCTTGTCCTCGAATATCAATACATTAATAGCTTAATAACCCAGTACATGTATACTGTATTCGACAGAATTAGTGCACATACCCTAATAAGCGCACAACCCCTATTTTAGCACTTGTTATATAAATGTTAGTATATTTGGAAAACCTCCACCTCTGCGAAGGTTTTCCATTACCTAATCCTCTATCCAGGCCTGTGCAACCACCAGACAGGACACTCAGTATGGATGCCAGGGGCAGGGCAGGGTATGAAGAGGACTTCCCACCCCTATCAGCCTCTGGTCATACACCTCATACAACTCTACAGCACTTACCTGAAGGGGCTGCACCTTCCTATTATACACCATTCTCACCTTTATATGCTGCTAAGACTCCACTTCACAAGCATCCTGCCACTCCAATTCATCCCTGGACTCCACTTCAGCCTGAGCCTACATCCCATATGACTCCACTTCCCCCAACCCAAGGGGCTACACCTATATATACATCTTCTTGGCGCTCACCTGGTTCTTCTGATGGAGATTCCTTATATCCGCATGTATGGTATGCACAGCACCCAGGAATGAGTACAATTTCCTCCCCTAAGCTGGAACCAAGCAGGAGGAGAGAACGAAAGATGCTCAGTATTGTTGACCCATCTACAGGGCAAGATGTGTCAGAGCATGTCTTACTGAATACTGCTGATGCAGAGCTTGGCAAAGCTGAACGCTCAACGTCTGATCCAGTTAATGTGAGGGAGCGGAAGTTGCTTGGTATCGTTGACCCGGTAACAGGACGCGATATGTCAGAAGATGTGGTCCAAGTGTGCAGTGAAGCTAAGATCAGCAACACTGAGCCAGATACGAAGCCACCTGAACCTGGTGCACAGAATACCGTATGTATTGTCTATACTGTGAAAGTGAATTCTATTGTAGGTTTCAAATGTATATTTATTACTGTTTGTGAAGTGTTAAACATAAAAATTACTCTCTCATAATGGACAGATGATTTTCCAGGAAAGGTTTTGTCATGATGGCTACGTGCTTCTGCTTACCATACATTGTGAAGACAATGACAAGTCTGTGTTATTATTAGTTTTGGGCGTTTGTGATGTTCTAATCAACAATGTAGCCGTTCCACTATGTGAGCCTGTTCCACTATCCAATCGTGAGCTGATAGATCACCTGAAACAGTTTGCTGCAGACTTCAAACTCAGTGATGAAGCCGATCAAGAAGAGATACCCAGGGGACAAGAGAAAGCAGAAGAGCCTCAACAACTGAACACTGACATCTCTCCGAGACCAGGGGAATCATCTGAAGTAACATCCGCCAATGCTACTGTTTACACCTCCCATGACCCCCCTCCCTCCAGCAAGCCATCCATGGTACGTCAGTTATGTAATCACTACAGCTTAATGTTGTAGGGACTGGGGGTGGTATGGTGCTGATAATTCATTCTCCTATCACTTGTAAGTAACACGGTAATAAGATATTTAGTTAGAATTGTGGTTGAACGTTAACATAATGCAACACATAATGAAACACTTACGAATCCCTGTAAAATTCAAAACAATGTTAATTCAAGCTGCAGCATTAGGATCATTATGCACTTACCAAATTAGTCACTTATTAGAAACCACAGCATTCATCGTGTTTTACCAGTGAAATAATACATTGCCAATCCACATCTATGATCCATTTGTACACTTCGTAAATCTTATTGTTATACTCTGTATACAGAATGCCATCAGACGAGAGAATCAAGACACCCTGTCCCAGGTACTGCCTGATGTTGCTAAAAGTCCTGTGGGTGAAAGACACACGTCTGGGCAATATGTTCTACATAGACATGGTGATGGGCTATGTACCATGTCTCACTCACGTGGCCCTCTTCCATTATTGACTTTTGATAACAAATTGGTGTAAGGAACCACATTATGGGTTCTGTGCTTCAAACATGAAGACTAAGAGCCAGGCTTACAATTGAAGTCAGATTTAGAGCTTCTCAAAAACAATGAAGGTAAATGTATATTTCTGGTCTATCTTACAGAGGGTTGAGTTAAGGCGGAGGTCAATGGGAGATGCATATCACGTGACAAGCAGCCCTAGAGAGCAAGTACCAATGGTTGACGTGTCGTCGGGGGTACCCTTAGGTAGGCATTTGCATCAGATTTGAAGAGTGGTTTGAAATATTTCAGTTCTAATCACATCGTTTAACTCTCTTTGAGAGCTTTCAATTCTTTTTGAATCCTACCTTATCTATATCCAGTGAAATCCTCACTCAGACAATTATAAGTTGGATGTGCAACTGTTATCATACTGCAGTCACAGCCCCAGTGCACAGGCATTAGTCACTTATGCACCTTGCTACAGGGTCACTCTAAAGGTAAACACTACCGTGGGTGGGGGGAGGGGGGTGACCTCAAATTCTCTGATAAAGGTACTATTAGATTATTCATCCATAGGATCTAGGTGATGTTATCTAGGTTGATGTGAAACTCTCACCCTTGGGAAATTTGAGATATCGAAGATTGCCGCCTGAACTATTCAACTTTGAACCACAAATAATGTGTCAAAAAGTATGTATGTGAGACAAAATAGACAAATGAGTTCTCTAATAAAATTCCAATATGATGTTTAATCATGATAGTTAAAGTATCTGCCTAATTTATTTTTATGATTCGAAACTACAAATCAATAAGATATAATAACTGCAAAACCTTGCATAAAGGCTGTATTCCCCAGGATGCTAATAATTAATGAATCTTTCTACACTATATGTGTTATGGGTGCATTCATAATTGCTGTTTATATTCTGTAATCATGTAATGTCATGGGTTGTCTAAGTAAGGTGTGTACAAGATGTCTTTCATTTCATCACTTCATGTCCCCCAGATCAATCACTGGATAGGATAGATTCATCAAGGGATTCAATACAGAAGAAACTGGAACTGCTTGACCAGCCTGATGACAACGTCCTGGCACCTCCAGGAGGGTCCATCATGGCAGCAACAGAAAAGGACACATATAAAAGCATCCCTGTGAAAAAAACAGCGGATAAGGATACTGATCATTACCAAGCAGATTCGGTGCTACAGGAAGGAGTTGATACTGTTGATGAAATGGATTCAAAGATCCAGCAAAAGATTAAGTGCCTTGATGAACTATGTGATTCTAAGGCACCACCTGGGTGGGAATCACGGGATAGTATTGGGTCAATGCCTTCAAGGAAAATTAGCAAACCATTTGAAGAGAGTGGTGCCAGTGCCTCCAGCAAAGTGGTGCCTTCTGGTTCCCATACCCGGAGCCACATTGACAGTGTACATGCATCATCTAGTTTTGCAGTATCCCCGTCTGACATGGCAGTGGAGCTAAGACCAGAGGATTATCACGATATGCCACTTCGACTGAGAGTACCTAATGCAGATATCTTCTTAATTACTTCTGAAGAAGATAAGTATTACGGGAAACATTTGAAGGACTTACTGGAAAAGGTTAAATATACCACTAATGGAGGTAAAACTACTGTAGATTGTAAGGTGTACCTCTGGGACGATATGCATCATACATCCTCAATAATTGACTGTATCACAGAAGCCCAGAACCTTTGTTCCTATGTGTTCATTCTGCTGACCAAAAGCTTCTGTAGTGATAAGTTTGTTAACTTCCAAATGCATGACACCATAGTTCGCAGTGTCACAACGCAGACGCGGACATGGGGAATCGTGCCTCTTTATACGCAGCGGAAGCGAGGTGGAACTCAAGATAAGAAATATGTAATCCCCAATGGACTGATCAGTTTCAAGGGCTTAGATATGAGTCGTCTCTTGAAGGATAAGGACAATATTGGGGAGTTGGATAGCCTAGATGGAGATCATTACTTCCAGAGATTCCTTATCTCCATGCTGGAGGCACGTGCTCATGAGCGAGTCCAGAGAGAAGTGCAGCAGTTAAAAGACAGGCATTTATGGATTGCACAAAAGAAAAGACAGCGGAAGTTGGAAATATCTTTGGAACTAAACAGAATGCAACTGGACATGGACAGAGAGTATCAAAGTATCCAGCAGAAACTTGAAGATTTACCAAAAGAGCTGCCGCTGTCACTTTCTTCGCCAGTTTATTTCTCACAAGGTTATTATCAATTAGTATTGTAATGGTTCGTATTGACTTATATGTTGGGTGGCTCTTTGGCTCGCTTACCACTAGAAATACCAACACAACACGAGTAGTTCGGGTTGGGCAAAGCCCCAGAAACCCCTACCTCTCGGGTAGGACTTTATTCCACTCTAGTCTACAGGTTAGGCTGCGCGTCTGGACTGGACTAGATCCAGTCACCTTCTGCCGCTCGTCCGGCTCCTTAGTAGGAGCTGGACGCGAGGCATGGTGCCGCCCCCTCTTGTACCAACGGGGTATCACAAAGCGACACCTAGCTGGCATAGAAGGAACAGGCACCACACGAACACGTCTCTCGGATGAACGGCACTAATATATATATACGACGATACCGGCCCCTACACCACCCCCACTAGACTATACCTAGGGTTGGGTGTAATTAACAAATACCTATTGTTAGCTTTATACAATAATATTATACACAAATAGGTAAGTCTATATATACAGTTCGTATAGGATATAGAACATTTAGGGGCATTATAAATAATATGTACATAATGAGGCATCGTCGCATATAACCCGAAGTAGTGGTAATTAATAATAACAAATAGGAAGTGGCGCCTTATGCACCATCGACCTATGGTGATGTGTAGTAACAGTGTTACAATAGTGTTATTATTATAAACAAGACGCATTAAAAAGTCGTAGACGAGTAATCAGGCGATATGAATAAAATTTTACAGTATTAACTAACCGACCCGAGGTGGGGTAGATAACCCGAGAGAAAAATTTGTTTGTTTTAATTACAAGAATATATATATGGTATAAAAATATATTTATACAAAAAATAATAATACTGACAAATATAGGTGTCCTACCAGGGTAGCAGGATCACCCTTACAATATACCGGACTTCCGGCGAATCTGGAACGACTGGTTTCTGCAGCTCCATCCGGCGACATATGTGTGGTGGCAAGCCACGTTGCTGTTGTGATGTGCCCTGATGAAGATGGGAAGATGGAGCCCCGGGTAGGTGTGGTAATCCCTTTTTGGTGTGTCGGGTTTAGCGTCCATCTTCGCTGCAGGTTACGTTCCAGATATCAGGAGTCCAGCGTAAGGAACAGTGCCTCTGGCATATTAAATGCTTTTACCCTCGGGTACAAAGGAGACACCATCAGATGGACACTTAAAGATCTTCCGGATCCGTGTCCATCTTCTCAGCCGACTCCACTGAGGCAGATGGAGCCGAGCTGCTACAGCTGCTCGTAGAGAGCGCCGCGGAAGCCTCGCTGGGCGTATCGCCCTCCAAGCTCAAGGCCCTCATCACCACGGATGGACTGTCCATTGCCTCGGATGCTGGTGGAGCAACCGTGGCAGTTGTAACAGTCCGGGTGACGGTAGGGGGCGGAAGCAGGAGAGCTGCCGGAACTGGCGGAGCAGCCGGGACCGGTGGAGTGGCCAGAACCGGTGGAGTAGCCGGGGCTGGAGGGGCATCCGGGGGTACATCTGGTATGAAGATAAGGGACGACGGTAAGCCGTCCCACTCCTCCAGATGTTTCCCGAATGCCAGGAAAAACTTGAGGTCAGCCTCCTTAAACCTATGGATGTATCTGGCGTTTTCAGCTTGGTGAAACTCCTTAAGCTTTTCGGCTTCCTTTTGCTGACGCCGGCAGGATTCGAGAGCCTCCTGGACTCTGTCCTTCTCCAGCTGCCTGAGCTTGTCTTCCTCCCTCTTCTGGATTTCGTATACCAGATTGAGGGTGGCTTCAGTCATCGCCCGCCAGTAGTCGACTGACTTCTGACGGTGCAATGCCTGCCACTCCGCCATCAGCTCATTCTGGATGTGAACCGTTTGGACATCTCTGTGGTCAACAAACGTGTTCGGATCCTGAAGACCTGACAGCGTATCCGAAATTAACTCCATCAGGGGTACCCGAGGGCCCGTTGGTGGAGCAATGACTGGTGGAGGCGCGGTGGCTTCCACTGGGGCAGGCGGAGTACCTGCTGGAGGAGCAGACGGGCCCTCAACCGTAAGACCGCCCCGGCCTCGGCCACCGCCCGGGGAAGCTCGGGTAGACTCCAGCCCACCACGGCCTCTACCACGGGGTTTGGTCCGGCCCAGGGAGGTAAGGACCTGCGACTCGGGTCCAGCTGGTCCCATAGCGGGGAACTTCGCCGCGTACTCACTATACGTGGGGCGCTTGCCGGAAGATCCCTCTCCGGCCCACCAAGAAGAATACCCAGATGGGGGAGCGAAGAGTTCGCCCCCACCATCCTGGCTGCCAGTGGCTTCGCCCGGGCGTTGTTCCGCGGGTGCAGGTGTAGAGGTGGTGGTGGCTGGAGTCGCCGTTGTGGCTGCCTGGCTACTCGACCTATGGGCCTGGTTGCTAGGCATATCCAGAGCCGAGACTTGTTGTCCCGACTCGCGACGATCAGCTGGGTTAGCTGGTCTTGGCTGGTCCTTGCCACCCGAAGGGCTCACGGACCGGTCTGCTCGGGTCCTCTTGGAAGCACCGGTAGCTGTTGTTGTGCCTCCGCCGGGACCCTTAGAGCGGGCTTTGGCCTTCTCTCGCTTATCATCTCCTCGCCACTTTTTTACCTTCAGGTGCACCTCACTGGGCATCCCGAATTTCGTGGAAGAGAAGTTGATTTGGAAGAAGGTCAACAAGTTGCCGCTCTTCCATGAGCAGAATCCGGTCTCGAATGCCTGCTCCTTGACGTCTTTAATGCTCAACGAGGCCCAGTTAGCTAGGAGCTCGTTGAAGCACTTGATGGCTCGTTTCCTGGTTTTCTCCAGGCCGATGCCATGGGCCTTCTGCAAGTGCAGAGCCATGTCTCGGCGCCGGTGAGTGCTGAACGATCCATCACAATGTTTGCTCGGGCGGTCCCCAAGCACACACATCATCACAGGCTTGTGGTGCATGTGATGTTCAACAATGTGGCGAGCGAAGCGAGGCTTCGTCTCGAACATCTTCTCACCCGTGAGAGCCAGCTGGCATGACTCGAATGGGCACCGTCGGCGGCTGCCGGTTGGTCCCCATTGGGTCATTGCCCACTGAACTTTCGTTCGGGCCTCGTAGCTGTAAATCGACCCCAATTTGGATTTCAGCTGGTCAATCCAAATGAGGTAGAATTTACCTACAGGCGTATCCGAGGGGCCGGATTTCATCCACTCCTCGTCATCGCTGTCACCGTCCTTATTGACGGCGCCGGGACACATGTAATGGACCGTGTCGTAGGCACAGTCCGCGAAGCAGCGAGGAGTCCGTTCTTTGAACCCTTCGGCTGCATTCTTCCACATCCATTTCTGATTGTCGTCTTTTGGGACATCCGTGGTCATCTCTTCCCACGTTGTCACGGACTCCAAATCAGATTTGGCCGACTCGGGCAGTTCTGGATCGCTGTCGCTATCCTCACTGTCCGTGTAGATACCAGCTCCCCTACGGCTCGCTCGGCTGGTGGTGGTAGTACCAGCCGAAGCCTTGGCAGAGGATTTGGCGCCTTTTCCGCTGGTGCTGGCAGTGGAAGCTGCAGCCGAGGTGGCTACTGTGGTGGTTGTAGTTGTGGTGGTGGAGGCGGGCGTCTTCGGCTGACCCTTACCCCTCGGCTTGGTGGGGGGTGTGGGTTCTGCGGGAGACGCTTTCGCTCCGTTCTTTTTCTTCCGGCGCTGAACCTTGGTGGGCTGCGCCGGCATCTCAGGGCTGGAATCCGACTCCCGTTGATTCCTGTCCTCTGTACGAGGGCTCCTCCTTCCGCTGACCGGGGAGTCAGAGTCGGAAGAGACCTTGGTTTTCTGTTGGGCCTGCTGTTTGCGATGGGCCCGGCGAGCTGCGGTGAGCTCCTTCTGCTGCTTGGCAAGCCCGGCTCGCTTTGCCTCCACAGCAGCCTGTTGGCGCGAGATGTCCTCATCCGAGATCTCGCCAGGTGCCTCCGGGATGTCGGCAGCTGGGTCGGTCTCGGTTGTGGACCTCTCGACGGCGATGCGGACATCCTCAGCCTCCAGATCGCTCTCAGTGAGAGGACCCTTAGGCGCAGGTTTACGGGTCAATCGCTTGACCCGGTCGGTTTCCACCGACGACAAGGTTACTGTGGAGTCTGTATCCATATCGGATTCGGACTCCCTTAACTCTGAGGCCTTTCGGGTGATGCCCTCAGAGATCAAGACGGCTCGGGCCAGACTCTCGTTCACCGCCATATTCTCCGCTAACTTCAGATAGTTGCGGAGCCAAGAAACTGGCATATTGTCAGCCAGCTCGTCACTGCACGAGTCCATTACCAGAGTCTTGAAATCATCTGGTATGGGCTCGGGCACACCCTGCTCCACCGCCATTGGTCCACATCCGAACATGAAGGCGTGCATGGGGATGTAGGTCCCCCAGGAGGTGTACACAACACCGGCCTCGCGATCGACGTGTGCCATACGTTCGATCCGAGTCTTGTATCCCGGAGGATACATTGGAATGTCCAGGACATCCACTTTGCTACCCGAAGCAGCTGCTGCAGACGAGCGCTCCGGGCGTGGTGGTGGTGGAGGTGGCATCTTCTCCCGGTCGGTGGCCTCGGCCATAGCCGAGAGCATCCGGGCGGCCTCCTCTGTCGAAGAATCCATAGATTCCTCGACCCGAGACGGGACCTTCGGGTCCTCGCCTACCTCCAACAGAACGTTGGCAGTTTGACGCGCGGCGTCAATCGTCCCCTGTGCCATGGCACTGAGGGCGACTTCCAAATAATTTGGCGTCTGTGTTGGACTCCTCCCGAAGGATTCGTCCAACAAAAGGTGATGTTAGACAAGCTAACCGACAGCTAGGGGCCTGTAAACCGCCAACAACAACTAGAGCAAAAACGGGTGGCGTCTAACCACCACGAGTCCGCTCTAGTTATGACCAGTATGACGTCACGTATCTCGCCTCGCGAGATCCCGCCGTGGCTATCCGGTGACCTAGTTCCAACCTTTCCCGCCGCACCCGCGGCGCCACCTAGGGAACTAGATCGAACTAACATTCGACTCGACATGCGGGATGCGGCCTACCACCCGAGTGCTATCTGCTGGAGTTTGGCGGTGTATACAACGCTTCAAAGCGAATGTACCGGTTAATCCGACCGCCGCTCACGGGATACAGCTCCCCGGGGAGGGCACGTTCGGCATCTCCAGCCGTGGACATATGTTACCCGACCATGGCGGACAACACGCAGCAGCTCGTTGTGTACTGAGTTAGGTTACGGCAGACCTCAACCGGGGACTGCGTCTAACGCCTTCGGTTAGCCTCTTATTTTTCCCGGCTTTACGTACGGCCCTCTCTGGATTCCGCCTGGCCACAGCGGGCACCTTCCCATACGTAATGCCTTCACTCAGCGAGACATTTTTCCTTTTCTTACGATTAGGTCGTTTCCTGGCCTTCGTCTTCTTTTTCACCATACCCTCGTCTCCCGGCGTCTTTCTCGGCCGGCCTCTAGGGCGTTTTGTCGGTATTACCACGCTCGGTCCGCTAGGGACAGATACAGGTGGTTTGTAGCCGAACTCCCTCTCCGCCTCTTCGCGTCCCTTCCAGGGCCGAAGTTTTCCGACATTTGTCTTCCATTTCCTACCAGTTAGGCAGTCCTCCATCATCACCGTAGATTCGGAGATGACACGAATTATTTTAAACGGACCTTCCCAAGGCGTTACGAGCTTCAGCTTCTCCAGCGGCTCATAATACCTTAGGACTTTGTCCCCTACATTAAAACGAATTCGTTTAGCATTGGTGTCATAACCCACCTTCTGCCACTTCGCACTCTTCAGCAGTTCTTTACGAACGGCCTCGTATGCCTGTTTGAACCTGTCCCTTAATGACTCCACAAACAACACAGTGCAGGGCGCCTCCGGGTCTATACCAACCACTCCATACACTAAGTCGGCGGGCATTATGATGTCCTCGCCGAACACTAGCAGGTTGGGAGTGCAATTAGTGGAGGAATGGACAGTGTTGTTGTAGGCATGTACCACAAACTCACACTGTTCATCCCAGTTGTCCTGGTGGGTATTGACCAGGGGCTTTAGCACTTGTATGAGGGTTCTGTTGAAACGCTCTACCTGCCCATCCGACTGTGGTCGGTATGGGTTTGTTCGGGTCTTGCAAATGGCTAGGTAATGGCACATTTCCTGCCATAGCTCCGACTCGAACTCCCTTCCTTGGTCGCTGTGCATCATAAGGGGAACACCCAAATGTAACACCCAGCCTTTCACAAATGCCTCCGCACACGTGGCGGCTTTGTGGTTAGGAAGGGGGAACACCCGAGTGTACTTGGTATAATAGTCGGTCACTACCATCATACAAGTATTATCTCGGGGCGTCGTTTTAATTCCACTGATGATATCTATCGCCACTCGAGCGAATCTGACACCAAACAATTCCTGGGATAGGGGTTGCTTACCCAGGCCGGGTCCCGGCTTGTTTTTACAGCAATCCGGGCAAGTGGCGATCCACCGAAGCAGGTCGCCTCTCATACCGGGCCAGTAGTAACGCCTTTGTAGGCGCTCTATTGACCTTTTCTTACCGAAATGGCCACTTGTTTGATGGCCATGGCAATAATACATGATATCCCTCCTCATCGGGGTGGGTATCACTATTTGCAACAGCCTACCATTGGTGGGAGTTGTCTTCCACCTGCACAGTATGCCGTCTCGGATCTCTAGCTCGGTCCATTGGGCTAGCAATCGCCTCGCCTCCCTATCCTCTAGGGATACTAGCGGCCTTGCCGGTTTAATACCTGACCGTAGGTATTCCATTATGCGAGTTGTGGTGGGATCCGACTGTTGGAACTTCTTGATGGTTTCCGGGGACCAATCAAGATAGCTGCACACAGCCTCCTCCCAGGGGATACGGGGGGTGGTATGATTAAATACCAACCCGGCTACCACAGCATTGTGGGCTCCGCAGTCATCACAAGTGGCATTCTGGCACCTTCGGATGGGTCGTCTCGACAAGGCATCCGCATTGATATGTTTAGTACCGGGTCGGTGCTCTATCTGTTTATGCTCTAATCCGAATTCGGATAGATGAGCTAACCATCGTCCTATCATCCCCTCGGCGTCCTTAAAATTAAGGAGCCACCTAAGGGACGAATGGTCGGTTCTTAAGGTAAAGTCACTTCCCCAGAGGAAATGCTTAAACTTCTTCGTATACACCACCACAGCGAGGAGTTCTCGTTTGGTGGTACAATAATTTCGCTGTGTCTTGCTTAACGTGTTGCTAGCAAATGCTATCGGCACTTCGACTCCCTCTTGGACCTGAGAGAGAGCTGCCCCAATTGCATCATTGCTCGCGTCGGTGTCTAAGATGAAATGTCCCTCGGGAGTGGGATATTTCAACACTGGTGTATTCCTAAACAAATCTTTTATTTTATTAAAAGATTCTTCTTGCTCGCTGGTCCATGGGAATGGGTCCCGTGCCCTACCCGGAGTCCAGTGAGCTAGACACTGCATGGGGAAGCTCACACGAGAGTAATTTGGTATGAAATCACGATAATAGGAACAGAATCCTAAAAATGATCTCACTTCCTTAGCACTCGTGGGTCTTTCCCAATTCTCTACGGCTTCCAATTTTTCCGGATCCGCACTCACTCCGTTAGGAGTAATGATCCTTCCCAAGTATGTAATGGTTTTCTTGAACAAATTACATTTCTTGGGTTTAAGTTTAAGACCGTTTGATAGTATCCGGTCGAGGACCAATTGCAGATTCGCCAGGCATTGCTTGAACGACTTGCCGAACACGACCACATCATCCAAGTAAACCAGGCATTTCTTCCACAAAAGATCACTCAGTAAGGATTCCATCATAGCCTCGAATGTAGCGGGGGCGTTACACAATCCGAAGGGTAAGACATTATACTCGAATAGCCCCATATGACTGGAGAACGCTGTCTTCTTCTTGTCATCGGGGTGCATCGGTATTTGCCAATACCCGGACTGTAGATCCAAGGTACAGAACCATTGGTTCCCGCCCAAGCTATCTAAAGTCTCGTCTATCCTTGGTAAAGGATACGAGTTCTTCTTTGTTATACCGTTCAATTTCCGTTAATCGACACAGAAGCGGATTGTACCGTCTTTCTTAGTGGTCATACAAACAGGGCTAGACCAGGGACTCGAGCTGGGCACGATTACCCCTAGGTCTAACTGTTTTTGTATTTCCTCTTCACAAATTAACTTCTTCTTTAGAGGAAGTCTACGATACGGAATTTTAAAAGGTTTCTCGTTGCCCACATCTATGGTGTGCAACACCTTATCGGATCTACCCACCGGTCCTCCCTCCCTACCAAAAGCACTCTCGTACTTCTGTAGGAGTTTCGACAGGCAATCCTTATCTTCCGTATTTTCTAAATCGGACTGATCAATCAGCTTTTGGAATTCTTCATCCAAAGGATGCTTACTAACAGGGTTCAGTGGTTTATTGAATTTTGCTTCGGCGACATGTTCTACCGAGCTCATCCTCCCAATACAGTCGCCTCGCCTCAGATAGACTACTGAACCACTTCGGTTAGTCATGGGTAATACAGTCCAAGCTGCATTAGCCACTAATGTATCCACTGAGTCCAACCCGACGCTCGACAAGTACACCGTATCGGGTTCATAGACTCCAGTTTCATTCCTTTGAGCCATAGACCCGCCACAAAGGACATCGCAAGTGGTACCCGGTGGGATCTTCACCGTATGTATCACTGATGCGACCGAAGACACCTGTCTCAATACGCATTGGACATGCAAGCCATACGGGTTCCGTATACTCATCATACCGTCCCTCGGGTCCAAGACGGCCCCGTATAAACTTGCAAAATCCAGTCCGAGGATTCCGTCATCACTAACCTCTGCTATAGTTGGCGAAAGAACGAATTCTTTGCCTCCTATACGGATAGGCATAAACGTCCTACCAAATGTACGCATACTGCTTCCGTCGGCCGTGCAAGCATTTACCCCCGTTTTGAGGTTCTCATGGCTGCTGGCCACCGAGTCGAAGAACCTTTTGGACACACAGGAATGGCTAGCTCCAGTATCCACCAAGAATTCTCCTACCCGGCCTTCCACAGATATGGGTACATACCACCGTCTCCCCCCTAAGGGTGAGGGGTTACTGGTAAACTGGTGAAAGTCTCCCGAATCACCAAGATTCAATCCGAGTCCTCTCAGGAATTCCAGACACGGATGACTTGGGGGAAGGCGTGTCCCACACACTCGGATCAACTCTTTGATCCATCCTTCCTCTCCCCTAGTGTGGCCACTCGCCTCCATACGCTCACCCTCATACATATAAACACTAGGGTCCCCGGCCCCGGCCAAGGTGCAGGGGTGCGCACCCCCGGCCACCCGGCTTCCAGGTGTAATTGATTCGAAATCTTCCACCGGGTCACCCCCGGTAGCATTTTGGCATTCGTTCTTCCATGGGGTCGTATCAGATGCCGTTGATACAACCCCCACTAGTTTTCCACATCAGTGGAATCCGTAGTGTTCTCCCTTCCTTCGCCGTTGTCTTCGGGTTCATAGAAGGCAGCCATTACCGGTTTAGCAGCGGTACATTCAGACGAATAGTGTCCCATGCGTTGGCATCTAAAACACTTTACCGTTCGGCGATCCACTCGGGGTCTCTGCCGACTGGCTTGGATGGCATCTGTAATTTTCTTACACATGTCCTCCATAAGTTTGGTCATGTCCGGGGACTGACCCTTCGATTTATCGGCGCTTACTAAAGGTTTGGATGCCTTCTCACTAGCCTTCGGGTCACTCTTGACCTCGGGTGGTGGTCTTGAGTCCCTAGGCTTATTGAAAGATTTCCTAGGAATATACTTCCTGCCCGAAGTATTTTTCCTTAATTGAACCGAACAGAAGGTTCCGTCCTCCTGTTCGATTTCAATCAATTCAAAATCATCTGAGGGGACTTGCGCCTCAGACTGCTGGACTACTGATACCAGGGGAGCCGAGCGGCTGGCATTCGGTATGTCACCAGCTAACATTGTTCACTTCTTCACGGCCATATCTATACCATTAAATATGTCGTGAAGTGTTACGCCTTCTTTCCAGGCATCCCTGGCAGCAACCTGCTCATCTTGGTCTCTCAGACCCTTGACGAATTGGGTAATCAGATCGTCCATATACCAGTCCTGGTTTTCAGTACCGGGTCTGGCTTTGCTTAACAGGGCATGGAGCTCCATACCGTATGCTCGAAAAGCTTCGTTGGGCTTCTGCGTTCGTTTCTTGAAACGGACCATCGGGTCCTCCTTGACCATGTTGCATAACAGTCCACTAGCAGATTCTACCAACTGCTCAAAACTTCCAACGAGACCGTACCAGGTTCGCCATTGCTCTACAGCCATGCGACCCGGGCCGCCCTTCAGACATCTTACCAGATGTGGCTTGGCCTCGTATGGGGTCCACCCATTACAATTCATCACGTCGATGAAGTCTTCAAACCACTCTTTCCATGGTCGAGTACCGTCATATTCTTTTGGAATAACGGCTACCCTTCGGGCAGAATTATGAGCATACATCAATCTAGTGCATTGCTGTTTGCTCCATTCAACCGCCTTTGTTTCATTCAAGGTTCGGTTGCTCCCTATACCGCCGAAGCTCGTATTGCCCGGTGGAGGTGGTGGTGGTGGCTGAGTATACGTCCACTGTGGGACACTGTGGTTCGTATAACCCGCGCCACCCTGGTTAGGGCCAGGACCCGAGGTACCACTGTAACCTGTGGGACCCGGGGTACCGCCCCCTCCTTGTGTGCTTTGATAACCGCCGCTCGAAGGCTGGTTACCCGTCGAATGACTGCCATCGTTTGATGGATTAGGTTGGTTGCTGTCATTACCAGCTCCCAACCCCACACTGTCACTCGGATCCACATGTATGTGGAATCCGTTAGTCTCTGCACTGCTGTCAGAGGCTTCCCGTGGTACATAGTCCGGGTCCAAATTGTGGACTATGGGGACTTCACTTATCCGGACTCTACTAGTTCGGCCATGTTTATCTTGGGTTCTAATATAAACTCCCCCTTGATCTACATTCCGCGTCGCATTATCATTGACAAAAGGATTATACGGCGGATGCTTCGGCGTAGAACAGGAGACAGGGTCGCCCTGTATAACGAAAGTCGAGTTCGGGTTTGTGTCCTTACTCGCCGGAGGGGCATTCGCTTGCTCCTGCTCTTGTAAATAACTCTCCATGGCAGACTTATTTATTGTGAGGGTAGCTAGATCTGTGGTCAGGTTTCGCTGTTCCTCCCTCAGCTGTGCGTTTTCTGCTAAGATTTCGGATCGAATCTTTTCATTTTCCGCCACAGCTCGGTTTCGTTCTTCCTGAGCGGCTAAGGCCTCTTGCTTAAAAGTATCCTTTAGTAAGCGGTACTTTTCACCTTTTTCTTTCTGAGACCTTTGATACTCGTTGGTCTCCTTCCTTATCTCGGCTTGTTCTGAGACCATTTTGGCCTCTGTCTCCGCCTTTCGGAGTTGAAGTTTCTTCAGCTTCTCCTCCATAGCATGCAACTCGGATTGTAATCTGTTTACATCCCGGGCCTTAGCAACTTCTTCGGCTCTAGCCTTTTCGATTGCTCTAAGTCTATTGGCTTCTTCGAGTTCCAACTCAGCCAATCTTTTCTCTTTCTCGAGTTCGTCTCTCTCCTTCCTTTCCAAACGATGGGTTGCCGAAGTTAGACGATACTTTAGGTCAGATTCTTTTAGAATCGCCTCCTGCTCCTCGGAACGTAATTTTCCGATCCGAGACTTAGTTTCTTCTTCTATTTTTAATTGGGCCGCCATGAATTGTTCATGTTGCCGCTTAGCTTGTAACTCTACCTGTTCTTTGGCTTTCAAATAGGCCGGGGTAGTTTTATACCCAGGGCCCATCCGACGTCCGTATATAGACCTGCGACTGCCTCCAGGATTAAACATGGAGTCAGACAAGCCTTCATCTAGCGATCGGCCTAAGTGATGCCTTTCCGAGCTTTTCGGTTCAGCACCCCTAGGCTTATTCTTCGCATTTATGCTTGGGACTATTTCGTCCCTTATAGCTTTGACATCATCGCTCTCATGGTCCGACGATGTCATTAATGGGGGTACCTCGTTTGCACCATCCGGTACTGCTACTGGGAGGGTCGCAGTACATTTTCCAGGGCTTTGTGCCACTGGCGTACCCAAGTTGCTAGCCGAGTCCGCTGGTACAATAGGACACAGCTGGCGTCTACTAGTTATAGCTTGGGACCAATCACTCAAGTCTAAAGTTGGGGGTTTTACTATTCCCTTGAACAATCCCGTATCCGGTACTCCCATTCGGGGTGTACCCGGATACAAGTTTACGATACCATCACCTGTGGCACCGTCCATCAGACCAGGTGTCGAGAAAACAGTTCGGACACCCGCCGGATTATACATTTGTTGTTGACTGGGTTTCCAGTCTAACAACAGATGCTGGGATGTAAAGTCATCCTCTTCGAATCCCTCTAGCCCAGGGCTGGGGGGATCCGCTTCGGGTTTCCCGAGGCTTTCGGCCAATGTGGCCGCGCACCACCCCCGAACCAACTGGTCACGGCACCAGTGTAATGGTTCGTATTGACTTATATGTTGGGTGGCTCTTTGGCTCGCTTACCACCCGAAATACCAACACAACACGAGTAGTTCGGGTTGGGCAAAGCCCCAGAAACCCCTACCTCTCGGGTAGGACTTTATTCCACTCTAGTCTACAGGTTAGGCTGCGCGTCTGGACTGGACTAGATCCAGTCACCTTCTGCCACTCGTCCGGCTCCTTAGTAGGAGCTGGACGCGAGGCATGGTGCCGCCCCCTCTTGTACCAACGGGGTATCACAAAGCGACACCTAGCTGGCATAGAAGGAACAGGCACCACACGAACACGTCTCTCGGATGAACAGCACTAATATATATATACGACGATACCGGCCCCTACAGTATTTATTATAGGAGATATTACTTAATTACATTCTTATGTGCATTACTTTTACAGGATATTACATGAATTGTCTCTCATTTTTATATGATCCTAGTGTGAGTGTAGGAAGTAGCCCAAATTTGTTTGTATTTGGGATTGTGCATAGCTCTGTTTCAGTGCACATTCCAACTCTGATGGATTTTTTTCCATACCATTTTATTGATTTATCCACGGGCCCAGCCATGAATGCGGACATTGGTAGATTCCAAGTTTGGAATATCCTGTAAATTCCCCAGTACCAGGTAAAATATGGTTTCTATGCCAGTGCGGCATCTTTACCCTGCCATGGGAAAAAAGGTCAGCACTGGCAAAAATGCGGTGCTCCCTACCTGCAGTTATCTGTTATCAGTCATCACTATGGCAACCAGGAGATAAGACCGCACACTGAGGGCTGGTCCCCACTGTTTATACCTTTTATAGAAACTCTCAAAATATGGCTCGGAAAAGGAGATAAAAGTGGCAAACGTTACGATTTACCTCATTACATACTTTCCACAGGGAGAGGGGCACTTTTTTAAAGCCAATTTCCGTTGGAAAGCTATCATTCTATGACAGTTTGTTTCTCTAAAAGGACCACACATTTGGGGTGGGGTTATCGCCCCGTCAGCCAAAGGGAATAAAATAAAATAGTATATGTTTTGCTTGTTAATCTAGGTTGCCGAAAATCTCACATTTATCTCACGAAATTGTACACATATAGAGAGGAGATACAGAATGTAGCCGTTCAGTGTTGGGAGAGCACACACTAAGCAGCCGCAGGGGGTAGGGTGGCCTCTCATTGGTCCATTCAAATGGTCAGTTTCTAGTATGATTTTGTAACCACCAAACTTGATTCATGGTCCGATATCTCTGTTGTCCATGAAAGGAAAGGCTTGATACAATGGCATATCCTAGAATAGACATTTATCTTTAAGAAAGAAATAGTTTGGACATGCACAAATTCATAATTAAATGGACAAATTACAAGAGAGTTTTATGTAGCATTAGTGTATGATGATACCACCGGGAGATAGGCCAGCACTGACTGATAAGCAAGAGGAATCACTGGCATAAATGCCAGGGCTGCTGTGCCTCCCAGTGCCGTTATCCTGGCAGTCATAAATCCAGATACGGTCTCAGGAGTCGAAGGTATATATTACCTGACCTCAAAAACCTACCTTCCTAACACGTTATTTATGTTCTAAGGTGAAAAAACCAGACATATTTCAAGCTTTTGGTAACATTCAGGTGGCCATCTTGAATGTCTCCAATTGCCCATGGGTGAGAGGTCCACATCAGCCTGATATCACCTAGACCCTATAGATGAATAATCAGCAGAGAAAAAAACTTTATCGGAAAAGTAGGTTATACCCCAAGCACTGGGTCCAAATAACATGGTACATGTTCAACTTTTAGGCAAGACAGTACATTTGAGATCACTTCTGATATGTACAAAGGTGGTCTGTGGATATATGCTTTGAAGGTGTTCATTTATACATCTCAGATTCCACACAAATTGACCATGAAGAATTGTTCAAGAAGACCTTCAATAAGAGTCAGGAGGACAGGGAGCTGCTCCTCAATGTAGAACAGGAGTTCTCCAGATTCATCAAAGAGTCCAAGTAAGGGAGTGATCATTTTTTAACCAAAGAAGGTATTATTGGTTCGGTATTATTACCTCTATGCCTTATGTTGCAATCGTTATATGGATATCTTAAATATATGTGGTGTTATGTAATTCTCCCGGTGTGGGTGACTTCAACTAAAATAATGCCTTCTTCATAGGGTACAAAAATATGTAATATATATAACAATATTGTATTCTACAATATTCTTCATAACAGAGTACTCTGTATGTTTGGTCAATTAATTCAGTTGAATCAGAAGTAAAGTATCTTGTATGTTATCCTGACATTCCTTTATCAGGCATCAGTCCTTGAAGTTTCCCCAGATGACACAATATCATCACATGTTGGTTCATCGTGTGGCAGAAATGTTCGGTCTTGACCATAACGTTGATCAAAATAAGAAGCGAGTAACTGTCAACCGCACACCTCACACCAGAATGTAAGTAAACGTATAAAGCCCTGTCTTATTCATTAGCTGGGAGGTCTACACCTCCCAGCTATAGTACAGCGTCGATGGACAGGGAGGAACCGTCGTCCATTTGTCGACCAAAAACGGCTACAATAGCTAATCTACTGAAATCATCAGATCATGACCAAGACCGCTTAGGCCTTGCTAAGGTCCTTTCAGTTATTCATTTTTTATTTGCCACAATACATATAGCAATGAAGACTTTGTCTCATTAAACACACTCATTGTAAGGAATGTGCAAGTCTAGTGTTATCACACATACGTCACAGCATCGGCCCTCTCCATCCCCTGTCTGTCTCTATCCTGTCCTCTTCTTGTTGATTTCATGAAGCCGTGAAAGCCTTCCATTAACCCACTAAAGGCCACCTACATATATGTATATATATACATGTACACATAAGTATGATACCCCTATTATATTAGGAGTTCTAAGTGGCGTGGCATTGGTTTATTATTTATATCTAAGCCTATGGTATCATTAATACCCTCAAAACATCGCTAAAATTGCTAAAATTATTGATAACTTTGTTCCCATTGTGCAGATTTGAAAATAAATATCGCCACGATGATCACCAGCTGGAAATACCCTTATATCATAGGTCACACTATGGGAAAACTCCTATACGAGGTCTATGACTACCCCCTGTAGCCCCCCCTCAAAAAACCATTTTTCGACCTCTTCCTGCCTTAAACATAGCCTTTTTTTTCGCCAGTTGAGCACAAAACAGGTATCTTTTGGCAGAAGGTAGTGCGCGTCCACACCATGGTAAGGGCACAGGTGGACTAACTGGGCTGAAAAGGCACCTAGTCAAAAAAATTATTTCGCTTATGTTTTTTTCGAAACCGAATCTTTAGGGGGGCATGTCCTTTAGGCCACACCAAAATAATAAGTTGGTCTACGGATCGGATCGCCCTCTCCATATTTTCGGAAATACAAATTTTTTTTTTCTTTGAAAAAAATCATGTGTACGGATTTCGCTCGCTTCAGTTTCTTCAAGTTTTCTCTTTGTGATGTTTGGCAAAATTTTAAGAAAAATAAAATTTGTTAGCTCGCCTCACTTTCCCACCAAGGAATCCATTGGACGCCAAAAAATTCTTAAAAAAAAATAATAAAATTTGCTCGCTCACACCATTTTTTCTAAACCAAAATCGGTAGACCAACTTATTTTTTTGGTGTGGCCTTAGGGGGACGAAACACCCCAGATTAATACTAAATATTCAATATCCGCGCATATTATTTGCATAATTAGCATAATTATCCAGTATCTTGGTACTTTTCCATATATATAGATGTGTGTCATTGCTGAATGGATATCTTTCCATTTCTCCATTCTCTGGTGTTTGATTGAAAATGTTGATGCCATTCTGTGTTTTAATTTGTGTTTTAATCTGTGTTTTTATGGTACATGCATTGAGTTTAAGGCTATAACAGGTTAGTATTAGTGCTATGGTGTGATAGTAATTACTCACTATTTGTCAGCGGTTAATCAATATATGTTAGTAATTAATCACCATTTGTTAGCAATTAGTCAATATAAGTCAGTACTTAGTCATTATAAGTAACACAGGGATCCAGGCCAAAATAGTGAATAATTACTAACATATATTAACTAATTGCTGACAAATAGTCCATAGATACTGACATATCTTGACAAATACCAGTCAAGGCAGGATACAGAATTGAATCAATGGCTATTTCTCTGTTATATATTGACTATTTGCTGACAGATTGTGAGTAAATACTGACATGCATTGATAATTGCTGATATAGAGTGACTAAGTACTGACTTATATTGACTAATTGCTGACAAATTGTGAGTAAATACTGCCATGTATTTACTCACAATTTGTCAGAAATGAGTCAATATATGCCAGTATTCACTCACAATTTGTCAGAAAATAGTCAATATATGTCAGTAATTCCTCACAATTTGTCAGCAATCAGTCAGTATATGTCAGTATTTAATCACTATATATCAGAAATTAATCAACACATGTCAGTATCTACTCACAATATGTCAGCAATTAGTCAATATATGTCAGGAGTTACTCACTATTTGTCAGCAATTAACCGGCATATTTCAGTAATAATGCAATAACTGATAATAGAATTATATTAATCTAGAGAATACGACCGAGCAGCTATTACAGCAATGCTGTATTTCTAACTGATAATAGAATACATAACCATAAGTAAATGAATTCAGAAAATACGACTGAGCAGCTATTACAGCAATGCTGTATTTCCAACAGATATATGAAGTCCTCACTTTGATAAAATCTAGAAACCTGATAATGATCATAGTCATGAAAATGATCCTACAGTCATGGGAGTCCTCGTATGCCCTGCACAATTTTCTGCATCTCTTATACTACACAGCATATTTCCATTTTATTGTGCATAATTATTACATTTCCCTTAGATAATAGCAGTAAGATAGCAGATATGCATGTATATGAAAATAATTACAATGATAATAATTAACATCAATGAGACTGTGAACCTTTTCCCCTTGCTGAGGTCAGGCCACCCTGAGTTTTGAAATAACAGGTAAAGAGCAAATGAAATGAATTTCATAATAGTAAATAAATGCTTTTGCTCCTTTGGGCTGAGTTCAGTCCAGTGGAAGAAAGTTGATTTAACAGACAAAAATATAAATGACCTTAAGGATTTAAAGACACCCTTGCTTTTAATATAGATCAGTTGATTACATAAAAATTAGCGCAATAACCCGGGTATAAGGCATACCCAGATTTTGTGGGCATGCTAGAAAATTATAAATAACATAACTTCTGGTCTAATCGATAGATTTTAAAAAATCGAAAAATATGTATGAGCATCTCAGAGCCTTCCCCACCCCCATATGCCAACATATGGGGGTGAGGAAGTCTTAGGGAAATTTTAGAGAAGGACATTCCCATACCAACAAGGTTCACCCATGGTTCATCATCACGTATAATAAGGTGCGTCCTATACTTGATGTATTACAGTGCTTGCATAAACAGTGAATAGTACAAAGTCAGGTACTGTTGAAAGGTTCCTTTGACAATAACAAACATTTTGTCACATGTATTCATTCTTCCAGTCCAGACTTCAGCTTCAAGGATTATGTAAAGGGAAGGGAGCTCTTTGGTGAGAAGCCAGAGGATGGCAGCCTGAGACAGCCACAGTCCACACCCCAGGGCACCAGTCCTGATGGCAGCGTGAGACAGCCACAGTCCACACCCCAGGGCACCAGTCCTGATGGCAGCCTGAGACAGCCACAGTCCACACCCCAGGGCACCAGTCCTGATGGCAGCCTGAGACAGCCACAGTCCACATCCCAGGGCACCAGTCCTGATGGCAGCCTGAGACAGCCACAGTCCACACCCCAGGGCACCAGTCCTGATGGCAGCCTGAGACAGCCACAGTCCACACCCCAGGGCACCAGTCCTGATGGCAGCCTGAGACAGCCACAGTCCACATTCCAGGGCACCAGTCCTGATGGCAGCCTGAGACAGCCACAGTCCACATCCCAGGGCACCAGTCCTGATGGCAGCCTGAGACAGCCACAGTCCACACCCCAGGGCACCAGTCCTGATGGCAGCTTGAGACAGCCACAGTCCACATCCAAGGGCACAAGTCCTGATGGCAGCTTGAGACAGCCACAGTCCACTTCCCAGGGCACCAGTCCTGATGGCAGCCTGAGGCAGCCACAGTCCACACCCCAGGGCACCAGTCCTGATGGCAGCCTGAGGCAGCCACAGTCCACACCCCAGGGCACCAGTCCTGATGGCAGCTTGAGGCAGCCACAGTCCACACCCCAGGGCACCAGTCCTGATGGCAGCCTGAGGCAGCCACAGTCCACACCCCAGGGCACCAGTCGTGATGGCAGCTTGAGGCAGCCACAGTCCACACCCCAGGGCACCAGTCCTGATGGCAGCCTGAGACAGCCACAGTCCACACCCCAGGGCACCAGTCCTGATGGCAGCTTGAGGCAGCCACAGTCCACACCCCAGGGCACCAGTCCTGATGCACAGCTTACTGATGTTCACAGCATGTCTGCTGGAGGCCTCAGCTCACCTGAATTACTTAGAGCGTTCAGATATGGTGCAAGAGTCCCAGCTGGAGTCCGCAGCGCATCTGGTTCACTATTCTGGGTAAGAGCCCTGTATTTGTATACATTTGTAGCAGCTCTTATTCTCAATGTTTTTCAACGCATTGGAACTATCACTGCATGATACTCTAGATAAAAGCACATTTATTAGCATGGGTTATCTTTGACACTTGACTCAAACCTAATAGATAAGCCCACATTACATTCAAGCAACATGGCCAGCATTGCCTAAATTTTAATTCTTTGAAATTAAAGTAAATATTGAGTGCTTAGGGTCACTGTTCACGCAAATCTTTAAACAAAGGTAATTTCATCAAATGTCATTATACCCAAACTAATTCAACCAAATGCCAATGTTAGGAAATTAGGTATCAGCAATTTTTTAAATCATTTGAAGAATTAGAACTGTGCTTGCACTGCAAAGTGAATAAATTCTGTATGGATCTGTATTCACAGAGATGATTGGCTTAATCTTGGCTGATCAATTAGCATCAAAAGTGACTCTCTAATATGCGTATTTATCCCATATTCGATCTCTGTCAAAACCCCAGTAGTCCCCTTCATTTGTTGTTAGCTCTACCTTAGTCTGGTATTTCCTGGTCACCTTGTGTATAAAACTATAACAGGTCTCAAAAGATAATTTAGAGATAATTTTAATAATAACTTTAATGACCTTTACACAGCCTTTAAGTTCTGGTTCCACCGGTGTAAATCGGCGGGATTAGCACTTTTCTATACTTTTGATATATCATAAATCAACCGATGTACATCAGCATTTCCATCCTCCCTGCCTTTATGAAAATACCATTAAGTCTCCATATTTTGGGACAGCTGGAGGTTCTTTTTTCTCATTCATTGTTGGGGGAACCATCACTTATTTCGTTAATTCTATCGACTCCTTTGGAGCCCCCTCGAGGCTGGGTCTGTCCCCCGCAGGCTGCCACCAGCAGGACGGGGGCGCCCCCTGCAGGCTGGATATAAATTCCTACCATACTGCTTTGTTGGCTGTCTACTACACTGACCTGTGGGTGTTCCATCCCTCCACAATAACCACAGATAACACGGTATGTATGTGGGTCACTCAACCGACGGATGAACAGGAGACTAGGTCCAGGAAAGGCCAAAACACATTCACCATAATGAATGAGCTCTTTGATCTAGAAAAGAATCTGATTGATCTAAGATATGTATTATAGCCACGCACCTCCTTCTCACCCCCTCCCCTCTCCTAGATAAGGATCTGATTAAAGTTGAATGTGTATTCAACAGACCCTGTCATCTGTGGGTATTGTGGAGCGGCGGAACACCCACAGGCCGGTCAGTGTATTGTGGAGGGACAGAACACCCACAGGCCGGTCAGTGTATTGTGGAGGGACAGAACACCCACAGGCCGGTCAGTGTATTGTGGAGGGACAGAACACCCACAGGCCGGTCAGTGTATTGTGGAGGGACAGAACACCCACAGGCCGGTCAGTGTATTGTGGAGGGACAGAACACCCACAGGCCGGTCAGTGTAGCTGGTTACCTGCCTGTACAATGGGAACATGTATACAGGCAGCCCATGCCTAAGAAGTTGCCAGTCAACCATGCCAATAATACCTGCAGGACACCAGCATAAATGCTTAACTGTATTAAATAAGAATGAATAGTTAGAAAATACGAGTCACTCATGTATTCATCCGTGTCTAATCTGCTTCTGTGGACATATCGTGTCTAAAATGTTGGGACTGCATTGAATCTAACTGTATACACATGACCAGCATGTAACATAACCCCCGGCTATAAGTTGAATCTGTTAAAGTATCTGTTTTCATCTAAGTCGAATTCTATTCCAAAAGATTTTTGACAGGTCTAATGTTGGAAATGGATTAAGGGTCACATATCTTGGAATTCTTGGTACTTTTCTTTTACATCAAACCTAGGTTTTACGTGAATATTACAAGCTAAATTCACGTTATGATGCTTTTTTATCATTCTTAAATTCTGTTAATTTCATTTGAAAATAGTTGATTTAATGTCCTAAAATCGGGACAAAAACCTTCAGATATTCCAAAGTTAAGGGTCGACTTTTAGGACTTTTTGGCATTATTTTTGTATCAAAAGTTGGTGGGTTGGTGGGTTATAGGTGAAGAGGACTTATAGCCGGGGTCAGTGATTAGAGCATTGTACTATGCCTGACCCTCAAGAAACCGATTTTGGCCTCAGTGTTAAAGCACATATGCATACCACTTGGAAACCTTTTCCCCGTCATTTTGTGATGGTTGGCCCATGTGGTATAATTCACTTCTAATTCTAAGGTTTCCAATGCAAGCGTCATCCATGCCCTACCCCCCCCCCAAATCACCTTGCTTTGGATATATGAATTTTGCCATTTCTTTCGGATATGCAATTTTATTAAGTATCACTTTTTTGTTGAAAAGAAACTTTTTGAAATAAAATCTTAGTCAAACAGTTTTTGATAAACGTTAGATAAACGTCCATGCATATCTGTGGTTAGTAAAATACGTTGTTTTTCTACCTATTTATAACAAGGGGGAATGAAATAGTATAAACGTAAATATCTAAGCAGCAATGTACATTCAAGAATGAAATGGAAAGGTGACTTCTAACTTTCTACAGTTATAGGGGGAGGAGGAATAGAACATTGAGGTATAGACATTTCTCCAAGAAGCTGTGTGTTACATCGATACAGTGTCCACTTCATGATCTTAAGTTGCCTCAACTTAAACCTTCCCAATAATCCCTCAGACGTTATGCAGAGTTTTGAATTTAACATGCCCATACAGTTCTTTAGCAAATCGTCGCCTTGGTGCAGCAAGATTGCACTGTGGCCTGTAGGCACATATATCAGAGACAGAGTTTCAATACATTTATAGAAACTAGATATAGTCCAATAGATGTTAAAACAGAATTTTTGCCAAAATGTCATCTACAAGCTTTTTGCACTAAGGAGACAAAATATAATTCCTTTTCCTTTTAAAAATAGACAAACGTCTGGTTGAATGATGCTGATTAGAAAATGTTCATATAACAACCCAGCAAATTGTCGTCACCTGTCGCCATGATTGGTGATCCATGGTGATGCCTTTGTGAGTGATCACCCATGTCGCTAGATGAAACATGCTGTCATGATTATGCATGGCATGGCCAAACATCACCGCCAATTTCCCACCCACCATGTGACTGTAAGCCACTGTGTGTCACCTTCCACTCAGTATTGTGACTTTTCACAGTTGTTGCCAACATGGTCCTCACTCATTGTGTCATCTCTTGTCACTCCCAGTCAACTCTCACTCATAATGGAGAATCTCCACCACTCTGGCCATCATGATTATCACCAAAAGGGGGACTGTGTGTCACTCGTCGTCAACTCTCACTCAGTGTGATGAAGCCTCACCGATCTCGCCAATATGATTCTCACTCACTGTGACTATGCAGCCCTCACTTTCACACAAATGGTGGAACCTCACTCATTTTCCTCTTTTGGTGTTCAGGTAGCAGCACTGTTTGATGTCTGGACCATTACAGAGGTGTGAGCCTATATCACTTCCAAAAAGTATCCAATGTGTGCCTTGTTTCACATCAAATTCCATGTAATTATTATGAGTTGAATTAAATAGAGACTACAGAGAGGAAGTATCAATTGATTTTACATAGAGGTATCTTTAAAATGAAAACAACTATGGCTAACTATCCATAAACACCTTTTCTCTGGTTAGAAGAAAAATACATAGGAGAATATCTACATCAACACCTTTTCTGTGATTAGAGAGAAAATACATAGGAAAATACCATATCTAGAAAAACATAATTTGACCTGGCAGACGTGAGGTTGCATGATTACCAATGTCGATGATGTCTGTGATCATAAGCTTTTCATCTATCAAGATGAGTGATCACCAGCGTCGCCATTGCTGGTGAGTCTGCATGATTACCACACTCACCATCAATGGTGAACCTGTGCTGTGACAAGGCGTGAGTTTCATCTAGTGAAGTGAGTGATCAACCACGTTGCCATCCCTGGTGAGTGAAAGTAATCACCATCTTTGCTATCCATGGTGAACCTGCGCTATGACAAGGTGTGCGTTTCATCTAGCGAGGTGAGTGATCACCTGTGTCGCCATCCCTGGTCAGGGTGAGTGATCACAATCCCCGCCATCTGTGGTGAACCTGTGCTAGGATGAGGTGGGAGTTTCATCTAGCGAGGTGAGTGATCACCCAGGTCGCCATCCCTCTTGAGTGTGGGTGATCACGATCCTTGCCTTCAGTGGTGAACCTGCGCTATTACAAGGTGGTGTTTCATCTAGTGAGGTGAGTGATCACCAGTGTCGCCATCCCTTGTGAGTCTGAGTGATCACCAACGTTGTCATCTGCAGTGAAACCATGTGATCACCACCATGGCTATTCCTGGTGATCCTGTGCTATAGCGATGTCGTGTTTCATTTAGCGACATGTGTGAGGCACTTCACACAGGGTGACGAGCAGTCATGACAATTTGCTGGGAATAAATTGGAAACTGATGCTTATTTACTTCAGTACATTTAACAACACAATGAAATATTTTATAATAAGTTTACCTGTAGAACGGTAGGCCTATACTTCCCTCTATTCTATGTAGAACGGTAGGCCTATACTTCCCTCTATTCCATGTAGAACGGTAGGCCTATACTTCCCTCTATTCCATGTAGAACGGTAGGCCTATACTTCCCTCTATTCCATGTAGAACGGTAGGCCTATACTTCCCTCTATTCCATGTAGAACGGTAGGCCTATACTTCCCTCTCTTCCATGTAGAACGGTAGGCCTATACTTCCCTCTATTCCATGTAGAACGGTAGGCCTATACTTCCCTCTATTCCATGTAGAACGGTAGGCCTATACTTCCCTCTATTCCATGTAGAACGGTAGGCCTATACTTCCCTCTATTCCATGTAGAACGGTAGGCCTATACTTCCCTCTATTCCATGTAGAACGGTAGGCTTATACTTCCCTCTATTCCATTTAGAACGGTAGGCCTATACTTCCCTCTATTCCATGTACCAGTAGAATTGATACCCATGTAGTATGTAATGTATCACCGATCTTCATTTCCAGGATGGAGTTACCCATCAAAGGCTGTCTGGTGAGTCTGTTTTTCATTGTTGTAAAACCACAGAAACTATTCTGTTTCTAATAAGTAATGCCATCTAATAATATGGGTAATATTGTAGACAAAAGACAAACATTGCATTATGATAAATTTGAATCGTTTTCCACCCTTCGACTTTGTGTGATATATTCACTGACACTACAGTCTAGGCTATTTAAGTGGGTTTTATCGCCACCACCAAATTGCATTTGGGAAAGATATCTGTTTTTTATCCATACTACCGTATTACAGAATGCCTATCAATTTAAGAAGTAGCGGTTTATTACTGGATACGTTACCTTGGATGTAAGTAGTTCTGAAATGTTTTGTTGTGATGTAAAGGAGGTGGAAAATGGCCAGTCCTGATAGAACTAGACCATGTCCAATATAGATCTTAAATGTATCTCTATAATGCCGTTTGGTCTATGTTCTCCCTGCATTCCCTTTCACTAAAGGGTATCTAGACACAGACATATTCAGTTACATTAGGGGGTAATATCTGGTGTTTTGATTGATGACAGAGCCTATACCGATGCGGCAACGTGCACTGCCAATGTCATTTTGGGAGCAGTCGGGGGCACCGCACACAGCGGCCGCTGCCACACCAACCCCTGGTCCACCCTCTGTGAGTGATAAGGACGAGTATGATGATATGGAAGGTGAGTTGATAGTGGAACTAACTTGAACCCCTACAAAGACATCTCTCACAAAATGTTTTCTGCAATGACTAATGGTTTTCTGCAATGACTAACAGTTTAATCAAAGTTCAAAAGAAATCACTGGTTCTGGCCTAGATAATCACTTTCACTGTAAGAGGACGTTTGAATTCAGGGGCCCTTGATGGGGGGTCCCCAATGTCCCATGTCGATTTTAAGAAATGATCATGTCCCTGTGTCGATTTTAAGAAATGTCCATGTCACTGTGTCGATTTTAAGAAAAGCTCATGTCCCCATGTCGATTTTAAGAAAGTGCCAATGTCCCATGTCACTAAGCTCAAAAATGCCCATGTCGCCATGTCGATTTTAGGGGTCTAGGGCACTAATTCAAATTTTCATCATTATTTTAACTTAAAGTACATTACAAAACTTACATTTGGACAATACAAAAGGTGGTGACAATAGGGGCTGCACACTGAGTAGAACTATACATCATTTTGTTGTTTTGCTACAGGTTCGCAAAGGCACTATTTTGATAACTGACCGGGAGGGAGGGGTTATCAACATCTTCCATGGAAGGATAATGCTACAGAACTGAATATTAATTTATATTGTTTGTTGAACCAATATAGATTAGCTTTCTAGTAGTTTCCCGTTTGCAAATGGGTAAATCCCCAAATACAATCTGTTCTCATTTTCACACCACTCAGATTTAAAAGGCATTGAATATGAAGAGTTTATAAAGAGCACCTTGAGGACCTACCCAGAGGACAAACCATTGATCCTCAAATTGGAACAGGAACTGTTTGACTTCATTAATTCCAAGTATGTGATTTACCTGTACTCTCATGTATTGATATAGATGTTGATAATTATAGGTTAAGGCCACTCAAAAAGAAAAAAAAAGAAAAAACTTCTTTCTCATCACTCATCAGAAAAACAGATTTTTTGTAAAGAGAATTTTCTGAGAAAAATGTACCAAAGAATGGGCAAAAGTAGTCAAGTTTGGTACCAAATGAAAGTGTATGGTCCAGGGAATGCAGCTGGCTATCAATGATAGACAATCTCACACTTTTCTTATGTCAATGATAACTTTACTTTTAAAATACAGTTTTTCTTACACACAATGCATTCACGCCCTAATGAAATACTGAGATGTGACCTAATCGGGAGTGTTTTTTCTGTGATGTCAGCTTTGTTATTCAATAGGGATCATGCACAATTTTACCAAAAAGAAACGACAGGAAAGATGCCTCTCTAAGTTATGGAATCATTTAAAGTCAAGAACCTGATCACTTCCTAATGGGGAAGGGGAAATGAGATTAAGCTTACTCACAAACACAAATGTACTCTGCTTTTGGTACAAATGATAAACAGAATTACACACAAATATAACCTCAGATTATTTATCATCCTTTCAGACACCAGTACTTGGGGTTTGTACCAATGCCATTGTACAACCAAACATTGGTTAGACGTGTGGCAGCCTTCTATGGTCTCGGTGGTAGACTGGAACAGGGGAAGCATCTCACTGTCAAACGGACACCTCACTCCAGAATGTGAGTAAACTTATAAAGTCCTCTTTATCCACCATAAATTCACCTCTATAGAAACAACTTTAAGCCGCCCTCACAGGGAAGCTATAACCTGCACTTGGTGCTTGAATATTGTAGGTTTAATACTGTTCTATATTGCTAAATATCTGCCTATTAGTTGCAGCCCTCCTTTGGGCTGGTCTATAAATATAGGATACCAGGAGCTTATGGTTCACAAATCAGCTACGGCTAATTCTAAGCTATATGTGGGAAGTCATGGTAACTCTTCTATTCGGATGCCCTGTGTTACCTTCTGCTCTTCTTACATCTTGGAATCTACACTGAAGACCTAATCTTAAATATGCATTCTCCACCTCAGGCTGCATACTATGATATAATGATGACCATAGAAAATAGCACAGACACTTTGAACCTTTACCCATCAAGTATAGTAAATTAAAAGTAACCCTACATGTTATCGAAACAAAAGAGAGGCCATGATGCTTAGGTTAGTATTTGGTAGTAGTGATCACAACTTGCATATTGAGAGGCATTCTGCCAGAGACCACCTATCGACTATTCATTCCACTGCCAAAAATACCCAACATTAAAGTATAAATGTATTACTAACATCTTTTTTGTACATGAATGTATAGGGATACAAAAATTGCATACATCAGTACATATCAAATTAAGCCCTGTGCTGTTCAAATTCTATTGAAGACTATTTTCTGTGAAACTGCTCTTGAGCTTGTTGGGGTTAATACCAGACACTAGAAATGACTAAAGGTCTTGTAATTTCATTTATCTTTGCAGTCCAAAGTTCACATTACAAGAGTATGAAAAAGGATCCCTTGGTGAAACACTAAGACAGGAAGACGCAGATATGGAGGAGGAGGAGGTTAATCTAGAACGTTCTAGTGCACATCTCAGCTCACCTGAAATAATGAGAAGATTAGCAGTAGGGTATCGAGAAGGTATTAACTGACATAATTTGATTAAAGATTCAGAAATCCCAGGTGCAAGCCCTTTCACATCAATTTTTTTCTTTGAAAAAGAAAATAGTTCTTTTTCTGAAAAGAAGAATTGTGAGCAAAATCCATAGAGCAACATTATATTTGGTTTGGCCTTTGGCATTTGGTTTGGAATCATTTAAAATGAACAACCACCCTATACATGGATATTATGAATCTCTTTCTAGCATAAGCTGATTCTAATTGATTCTCATTAGCCAGGGGAAAAAATCATGAGAAAAAGCTAATCACCAAGTACACTTTGCCTTCACTTTTTATGTCGTCAGGTTTAAAAAACATGAATTATAAAGAGTACATTACAACACACCTAAACAAGTACCCGAAGGACAAGGCGATGGTCCTCCACTTGGAACAGGAACTCTCTGACTTTGTTGCCAAGCCCAAGTGAGTGAAAATCAGTTAATTGCAGTTTACTGAATATATGTTAGTGTGGTTGATATTGTTGTTTTGATTGTTTTTTATGTGTTTAATACAACAATGAGGAATTACTTTTTCGTATGGGCAAATCATGTGTAGGGGCCAGCTCTGCCATAAGGCCAGCAGCCCCGTTCTGGATGTACCAGCCCCCAGGGGCTGGCATCCGGTGGTAGCTGCCCCTATGTGTGTGTCATACCGATCCAGGTGTAGGTGGAAGGTAAAGAATGTCAGATGGGGGAAGTAGCTCAGTGGTAGAGCTTCCACCTGCAGGTTGGAGGGTCCAGGATTCGACTCCCGGTTACTCCAGGACATTTTCCGCCGAACTCTACACATCCAAATGGTGTGACTCATAAAATCTGTGCGATGTCACCTTTCTTATCCACTACAGCTGTTTTGCCTGTGGAAGATCTTGTCAGTCTTTTTGTTGATTTTTTTTCACCCCCTTCTCCACAGATCCCCCCCCCTCTCTTTTTTCTTCTGCTGTCTCCTTTGTGTGCTTATTTCTGATCATGGAAAGAAAAAAGAATGATAAAAATTGATTCAGTGTCACCTTTCTTATCTGAATGTCACCTTCTTATAAGTTATCGGCACTCCTTAAGTCCCCAAAAACAAGGTTGCCCAATGTGGAATCATATCTGTTATTAGATTGACTGGTTAATAGGAAGACCTGAGAATGAAAGGAACTGCTAAATATGTTGCTTTAAGAATAAAAATGGAAAAGACTGTTTAAAAGGTTTCTTATCGGCATGTATTACAGAGGAAATAACAGTACTGAGAATTGACAGACAGAAAGACCAGAGGGGGGTCTTTATGTGCTCATTTCTTGGAAATAGAAAAGAAAAACAATGATAAAGATCAATGTCACAATGTCACCTTTTCTATCGGCATGTCACCTTTCTTATCGTCTTTTATACTATGTCTGAAAACAGGGGAAATAACAAAGAGGACAAATAGAAGTTAGTGAAGTAAGCGTTCAGGAAGGAGGGGAGAAATGTCTATACATAAACATATGAGAGAAAAACAGTTAGATATGATAATGATTCATTCAATGTTTTTTTATCACCATGTCAACTTTCTTATCGGCTTGTATAGAATGTGAGAAAACAGGAAAAAAACATAAAAAACAAAAAGAGTTAAATGAAGTATGAGCTGAGGAAGGAGGAGAGAAATGTATCTGAATGAACATGTGAGGGGAAAAAAGATATGAGGGAAAGGGAACAGTGAGCTGTAAGAAACAAGAAGGAAAAGGGCAGGGGAAAACAGTAAAAAGTGAAAATGTTTTTTTCTAGACAGGAGGCACAAGAAAAAGAGAAAAGGGTTACATTAGAATGAAGAATATAGGTATGCCGATCTTATGAAGTGGAAAAGAGGGTAAAAATTATAGTTCCTAACATTTTACTGCCTCTGAAGGTAAAGGCCGATAAGAAAGTGCAGAGTCAGAGGCAGCACGTGAAGCTATATTCTCATGGGCATCTAGTGTGAATAAAACTCTTATTTGCACGGAATTTTCTAGTATGGGACTGCACTGGCAAGTTTGGGAAACAGGATTGCACAAGGAAATTTGGGGAACGTGATTCGACAAGGAAATTTGGGGAACGTGATTCGACAAGGAAATTTGGGAAACGGGACTGCACAAGGAAATTTGGAGAACAGGACTGGACAAGGAATTTGGAAAATGGGACTATACAAGGAAATTCGGGAAATAGGACAATTTTTCCTTGTCATGAAAATGGTCCCATTTCACAAATCTCATGTAGTATCATTTCTGAGAAGTCACATGTACTAGAAAATTTCTTGTGGTCCTGTTTTCCAAATTTCTTTATGTAGTCCTGTTTTTGAGAAGTCCGGTGTACTAGAAAATCTGGTGCAAATTAGGATCTTATTAGGATGGGATCCTCGTTAGAGTATCATCCTCCAGGCAGGACTATGAAATGCATTAGATATGAGGGAAAAATACATATTTAAGGGGGGAAAAGCAGAGAACATGAGACCTAAGGACATAGAGAAGACTGATGTGAAAGGTGACACCATCATGGTTTCATGAGACATACCCAAATAAAGAGAGAATTACAATTATTGTTGTACTTTTGATACCATAAACCTCCATCAGAAGCCTCTGTTAGTATTTTCACCTGAGAAGCACAGAGGGATACATAAATTAAAAAAATGGTGGGTGTGAATGATAATGAGAATGTACATTGTACAATCAATTTACCTTGCTCTTGGGACTTGTAATGGCAAGAAAATTATTACTTCACAAGAATTATGTTTATTTTTTTATCAGACACCGGATAACCCACAATGTATCGTTATCATCATACGATGGCCAGCTGGTTCATCGCGTCGCAGTATTGTTTGGTTTAGACCATAACGAAGATAAGAGTGGGAAGTTTATAACTGTCTACCGTACACCACACACCAGAATGTGAGTAAACGTATACTGCCTGCCCTTTGTATCTATTCTCACTTACATCATAGCTTTATTGCTTCTTGTCATGTTACAGAGAATAGTAAATGATTGTTCTTTATAGTGTAAGAGGAGTAAAAGCTGTACCGTTTAATTGTAAAGACTGACCAAGTAGCAGTTGAGGCAGTTGAGGTAATCCCAAGTAATTCTTTCTCCCTGAAGTCCCGATTTTAAGCTCAATGACCATATCGATGACGGGGCTGAAAACACACCAGAAGAAGAAATATCAACCGCAGAAAGCACAGGCTTTGACAATGTAGGTGCTCTATATCATAAACTGCCATAATGATATCATATAAAGCTTCTTCATATGCACAATGATGTTTAACTCACAGGACCTATATCTATCCATTTAAAATTGATAAAGTGACCCAATACTCTTGCCTTTTAGGAGGCTATGGAAAAAAATTATATTGAAAGTGTCCTTGAAATGTTTCTCTTTAAGGAATTACATTGAAAGTTTACCTGAAAATGCTTTTTCTTTGGGGAATTTAAAAATCATTACCGGTAATTGGAATGCTGCATTGTTGTACTTATCCACGACCTAATATTCCTTGCAATAGGGAACAAAGGGGAGAGCTGAGGCCTATCACAAGTGGCAACTCACAAATGGTATGTAGTAGAACATATGTCAAACCAAAGACTTTGCATTGTATTATAGACAGTTATACAATACCTCTTTTGTGGAGTACAGGGTAGACTCAAATTAGGGTTCTAATTAAATAAATAAATAAAAATCTTTATTTAGATGGAAATACATATTTTTTGTGCAATCCTCTTAACATTTTCAGGGATGCCAGTCTTCCAGGTTGTTGTTTTTTTTTCGATTTTCCGAATTTTGGAAAATTGAGAGAAAAATAAATATATTAAAACCTGACCATTTCTCTTTGTATGCTAGCTGTACAATTTGTATCCACAAACAGTGCCCAGGTGCCCTTCTGTTTGTCCCATAGCTAGTCTAAGCCTCTGTAGGAGTTGCACAGTGCTCCTTTACTACCAGCGGCTACCATGGTCCCATGCAGCCACAGAACTCCGGGGTCGGAAATCTACCACTCAATCCCCTTAGGCCACACCAAAAAAATAAGTTGGTCTACGGATTTCCCTCTCCATATTTTCGGAAATACAAATTTTTTTTTCTTTGAAAAAAAAATCTCGTCTACGGATTTCGCTCGCTTCACTTTCTACAAGTTTTCTCTTTGTGATGTTTGGCAAAAAAAATTTAACTCACCTCACTTTTCCAGCAAGGAATCAATTGGATGTAAAAAAATTCTTAAAAAAGAAAAAACAATTTCGCTCGCTCGCACCATTTTTTCAAAACCAAAATCTGTAGACCAACTTATTTTTTTGGTGTGGCCTTATGTAGAGGCTCTTTCCGACTGATACTGTCGGATGCTAGTAGGAAAAGGGTTGGCTGTTGGAAGGGGTAATGTTATAGTTGTAGAGGTACACGTTATTAAACCATAGGAGTTGGGTACCGTCTGACGTGGCGGGTGAGTCGAGTCGTCGGACGTTCCTCAGGTTCCGGATAGGTGGCAGCACTGATCCGGGTCTGTGGGGACATCTGACGACGAACACCTGGGTCCGTATATAAAGCCCAGGGCTCAGCCGCTACGTCAGAGGCCCTTCTGGCCTCCACACCATGTGAACCATTATTCCTTAATATTAGCTGCCTCTCTATCATCATCCGGCAGCCGTGAGTGTACAATAAGAAATAAAACTAACCGTTGGCATACACTTGGAATACTGTCTTACTCTTTCTTTTCGAATCGTAAGACCCGAACCCCCCAGGTCCGTAAGGCCACAAACCCTTACACTGGTGCCGTGACCAGTTAATTCTGGTGTATAGCCCGGACGTTATAACGTCCGAACGGCTGGTACATGGGTTAGACACCCTCAGGGAAGCTAACCCAGCAGGGCAATCGATTGCCCAAGAGAATGGAAATGGATCATTAATGCTCCAAACCCATTCGAACTCGCAAGATGCGAAATCTGCATCTTGGAGGGATCCCGGACCCCACTATAATGATAGTGAGGAGAATCTGCCAGACTCTGTACGACGCGAACAGTCTATACAGAGACAGAGTAACTTAATAGGCCAACAATCACTTGTTGACGAGTTAAGTAATTCGATGTTCGAAGTTGGTGGTAGTACTAACCCAGAACATCCGGCACCAATGCCAAAAAGGGTAACATTTGGAGAACTACCTTATAGATTACCCAGGCCCGAATTACCAATATTAGATTACAGCGCTATAGATGGCGACTTAACCTATGCGGTACCGGAAGGTGAGGAATTCAAACGACCGGATGTCATGTTGTTGAATGAAACTTATGTAACTTTGAACGAGAACCTAAATACCTTGGTCAAAGCTAAAGACGAAGTATTCCATGAAAAACTTCAGTTGGAAGAAGACCTAACCGGCATGCGAAAGGAATTCGAAGCCAGAAGGAGTGAGTACATGAAGGAACTCGAGAATGAAGAATTAAAACTTCATTCCATGAGAGAATCATTCAACAAGGAATATGATAATAGGCACATTCGTATCCAAACATACATAGATACGAACGACCAATTAAACCTTGATAAGGCAAAATTCGAATCCGAAATTCGCCATTATCAGGACGAGTTGAATAAATTGAAACTTCAGTGTAGTAAACAAGCTGAAGACAATGAAACCATCCGGGTAGGCATTATAGCTTACAACAAACAACTGGAGGAGGATAGACAGAAACTCACAAATGAGCTTCAGGAATTGCAGACTACTGCAATAACTCTAGATAAATATGTAGAAGCCGCCCAGTTAACTATAGGCAATATTGATCCAGCTGTGGTATCTACAATGTTGGGAAAGACATCCAAAGATGCAACCCCAATTAGATACAGCCCATTCGTTGATGATGGGGCTGACAAGAATGTAGTATCCGGAATCTACAAGAAACCGGATAATACCGCAGTAAATGGAACCGCACCTAAACCAGCAACCCCGATGCTGGATACGATAGGTCCGGCACCACCCATACCAGATTTGAGTCACAAAATTAAAGCGACTCACGATGGTGCTACTGGGACTAATAACAATACACCCGTGGCACAACCAAGAGCACCCGGACCAATGAGGCATATGTTGACACCACCTTCATATTTCCCCCAACCCGGCCACAGTACACCAGCAGGGCCAAGATTACCGAATCCACCTCCGGGTTCTGGTAATGGTCCTACTGATGGACGTTTCCTAAGACCAAACCCGCCACAAAACAATGCTAATGGCGGTACGTATCAACCAAGAACATCTTACTATGGATATAGAAATAATTATAATCCATCAGGAAATGGTAATTACCAAAATGGTAATAGCTATAACCAGGGATGGAATCAAAATAATTCTTACCCTAGATATGCGTCTTCTGGAAACGCCGGATACAGTGGTGGATGCTCAGGCGGTTCGTCCGGGAGCTATAATAATAATGGTCCACCAGGAGGAAATCCTCCAGGCGGCCCAGGAGGATCCGGATCCGGAGGATCAGGATCAGGAGGAGATGGCAGGAAGCCAAATAGGAGAACTTCTATGCCTGCAGGGATGCAAACCATCTTTGATAGGAGCCAATGTATCCAAAACCTTGGCATTGACTGCTACCGAAAGGGAGCAGACGGCATGGAAGTCATGAACTGGAGCATGCGAGAAGCAGATAGACTACGCGGATGTAATAATCCGGCACGTAGGCAGGCACGGATACCCCCTCCATATGATTCTAATGATCCATGGAAGGACAGGTATCAAGCTTTTGTCGACGAAGTCAATTGTAGTGGCTGGACAAAAGAAGAAGCTCTGCCATATTTGATCTGTTGGTTAAATAAAGGCGGAAAAGTAGCTCTCAACCAATGGAGAGCAGCTTACGGATTATACGGTACCTATGATCAATTGGTAGAATGTGCCGCATACCTATTTGGATCAATCGTTAGAGAAGATCCGTGGGTAAGTTTCAAGAAGAGAACACAAAAACCCAAGGAATCACACAAAGTCTTTGGTTTGGAGCTGCAGGATTTGCTTTCAAAAGCACGTCCAAATTGGGCTCATGACGATGATTGCTATCTACAAGAATTGTTTATACAATTCTACAGTGGATTGCGGGATCCGGATCACAAGCAAGTGGTCTGGGATTCTTGGAAAGATGACACTTCCTTCAGTGACCTGTTCATAGCAATTGATGGACATGACATGAAGAAACGATTGGTAGGTTTTGGACCTAGTCCAGTAAGAGCAGCTCCCTTCCAATACGGAGGTACACCTGCTCCGGTATATGATACTTCCCAGTTAGCTCCAGTTGAATCGAATGAAGCTGATGAGGAGTATGACTATATCTCCGATGAAAACGGAGAATATATTGGTTCAGTCCAGATAGCTGGAAAGTATTACCGACAAAAGCGGTATAGGAAGGTTCATTCGAGAGGGAGAGGAGGATCCGTCGCTGGTAAAACAGCTTCCGGATCAACTCAACCGGGCAGTGTAGCCTCTACGGCGAAGCCAACCGTAGCAGCCACTGTTGCTCCGACTAATATGATGGAAACGTTAATAGCCGGATTAACAGAAGCTCTAAAGAGACCAAGAGTTGACAAATCTCAAAGGAGATGTTTCAGATGCCAGAAACTGGGGCATTTTGCTCCCGAATGTATGGCTGAGAAGCCTGTCCCGCGTAAACAGGAGGGTGTCTCTGGGATAAGTACAGAGGAAAACTAGAAAGGGATCTCCTGAGGGGCAAAGAAGGGGATCCCAGTGACAAATCTTGCCATGATATCACCATCCGTGATGATAGTTCGCATGTAGTAACAAGATCGCCTAACACCGAGGTGGTTGTAGACACCCGGAAGGTTAGGGAAGCTGATATAACAGGTGCCACGGGAGCACAGGGGAAACCCAATATCAGTAACGAGGCAGGCGGCTATGAATTAGCCAAGGTCTGTGGTGCCCACCTGCCCCCGGGTCATCCTTGTCTGGAATTCCTGAAAGGATGTGGATCGACTCCTGGTGTGAAAAATGACATTCCGATCGTCACGGACATGCCCTCTGTTCTAAACGGAAGGCGGTGGTATGTTTGCCTCACTGTTAACGGAAGATCTGCCGAATTCCTTGTGGATACGGGAGCTAGCCACTCTTGTATCTCCAGGGGGTTCTACGATCTGTAGCGAATGCATCCTGGTCGGTAGTACCTGTCTCCAATACTGGAAACACTACTATCTACTTGAAAAAGGGACAAGTTTTTGGAAACGTGACCCTTTCGGAAACTGTAACGGATAGTAAGCTAAGCTTACAAAAGGTAACAGGAGATGATGAAATTTCGGAAGACTTACTTAAGTTGTATGAAGAAACTTCATTAGAAGATCCGGAACACCGGAAAGAGTTCTATGGTATGCTCTGTCAGTATAATAATGCCTTTGCCAAACCTGGTGAAAAGCTAGGAACGACAAATAAGGTATTACATAAAATAGATACTGGAGATGCTGCACCCTTTAAGATACCGTATAGACGGTTACCTTTAGCGAAAAAGAGAGTAGCTGAAGATGAGATAAACAAGATGTTGGAACAGGATGTAATAGTCCCTTCCAATAGTCCATGGAGTAGTCCTGTGTGTATGGTAACAAAGAAAGACGGTACTATCCGCTTTTGCATAGACTACAGGAAGTTGAATGGAATAACGAAAAAGAATTCGTATCCATTACCGAGAATAGACGAAACCATTGACTCCTTAGGAGGGAACAGTTGGTTTTGTACCCTAGACTTGCAATCAGGTTATTGGCAAGTGGGAATGAACCCTTCAGATATGGAGAAAACTGCATTTTCGAGTCATATTGGACTATTCCAATATAACGTAATGCCGTTTGGATTGTGCAATGCACCTGCAACATTTGAAGCAATTCTAAATGATTTATTGTGGAAAAGATGTCTTGTATATCTTGACGATGTCATAGTCTTCGGAAAAACATTCGAAGAGTGTTCTAATAACCTAAAAATGGTACTAGAACGTATTATTTCTAATGGTCTCAAATTGAAACCTAAGAAATGCCACATGTTTAGAAAGTCCATAAATTATTTGGGCCGCATCATTAGTGATGAAGGGATAAAAGCTGATCCGGAAAAAATCGAATCAGTTACGAATTGGAATAGACCTAAAACACCCAAAGAAGTGAGGTCCTTTTTAGGATTCTGTTCCTATTACAGGGAATTTATTCCGAATTATTCTAGAGTCAGTTATCCATTACAAGCAATAGCTAACTGGACTCCAGGAAGTACCAAGGAAAAATTTCCTTGGACGCATGAACAGGAAACCGCTTTTCAAAAGCTAAAAGACCTGTTCACGAGTACTCCTGTATTGCAATATCCGAATGAAACGGATCATTTCATACTGGATACTGATGCTAGTAATGATAGCATTGGTGCAGCTCTCTCGCAAGTCCAAAATGGGAGAGAAGTACCAATTGCCTTTGCCAGCAACACACTGAGCAAGACTCAGCGCAATTACTGCACAACCAAAAGAGAGTTGTTAGCAGTAGTCGTATATACCAAGAAGTTCAAACATTTTCTATGGGGAACGAACTTTACTTTACGTACGGATCACTCCTCTTTAAGGTGGCTACTGAACTTCCGAGATGCTGAAGGAATGTTAGGCCGATGGCTAGCCCATTTATCCGAATATGGGCTTGAACATCAACAGATTCAGCATAGACCTGGAGTTAAGCATTTAAATGCTGATGCTTTGTCTCGAATACTAATTCGGAAATGTGATAATCCGGATTGCACTGATTGTGGAGCTCATAGGGCAGTGTTAGCAGGGATTCGAAGACCATTCGTACCCCTAGTTGCCAGTATACTGGATTGGTCTATGGATCACATACGACATTTCCAGGAAGCTGACTCGATAACTGCGCAGCTACTGCAATTGGTACCAAAGGGTATACGTCCAGTTAGACCAGAGGTCTCTCTGGAAAATCGAGAAATGAGAAGGTTTCTTGCTCAATGGACCGAGCTTGAAGTCCGGAAAGGCGTGTTATACCGTTGGAAGCCATGTAATAATGGTGAGAGAATCATGCAAGTGGTGATACCACATGCTATGAGACATGACATTATGTACTTCTGTCATGGGCATCGGACCAGTGGTCATTTCGGAAGGAAACGCTCGTTAGCACGACTTTCCAAGAAATACTATTGGCCTGGCATGACACAGGACTTGCAAAGATGGGTAATCACCTGTCCGGATTGTTGTAAAAACAAACCCGGATCCGGGATGGGCAAACTTCCCCTATCCCAAGAACTTTTCGGAGTTAGATTCGCAAGAATCGGGGTAGATATTATTAGTGGATTTAATACAACCGCTAATGATAATACCTGTATGATGGTAGTGTGTGATTATTATACGAAATACACTAAAGTATTTCCACTACCGGACCACAAAGCAATTACTTGTGCCGAAGCCTTTGTAAAAGGTTGGGTACTAAGTTTCGGTGTACCATTGATGTTACACAGTGACCAAGGCAGAGAATTCGAATCAAATCTCTGGCAGGGTATGTGCGAATACTTAGCTATTTGCAAGACTAGAACCAACCCGTATAGGCCACAGAGCGACGGATTGGTCGAAAGGTTCAATAGAACCCTCATCCAAGTTCTAAAGTCACTCGTGAATGAACATATGGATGACTGGGATGAGCAATGTCATTTCGTGACACATGCTTATAACAGTACGGTACATTCAAGTACAAATTGTACTCCGAACCTTTTAGTATTCGGAGAGGATTTGATAATGCCTGCTGACCTAGTTTTTGGAGTCGTAGGGATGGACCCTGAACTACCCTGCCATGTAGTTTTTGTGGAATGTTTGAGAGACAGATTTAAAAAAGCATATGAGTCTGTCCGAATTGATTTGGAGAAAAGTGCCAAATGGCAGAAAGTAGGATACGATACCGATCTAAAGCATCGGAAATTCCAATCCGGAGACAGAGTCCTCAGATTACATGAACCACTTAGACACATAAAATTAGCGTCTAATTGGGATGGTCCCTTTACTATAACACAAGTTATCAGTGATTGTACCGTAATTATCAAATCTGACCTTGGTCGACTTTATAAGTCAAATGTGGCTAGATTAAGGAAATGGTCTGGGAGGGAGACCTCCACAGAAATGTATGGTGAAGGTTCCGGAAAGATCCTGAACCAGAATCGCATAATAGACCAGGTAAAGAACACTACAGTGAAGCGTGGTCGTGGTAGACCTAAAAAGTGTTCCGAATCAGTGACACCCACGCCAACACCGATTAAGCGTGGGGGAGTTAAAAAAGTCTCGGCAGGTGAAGACAAAAAGAAGAGGAAAGGTGTTTCTAAGGCTAAGAAGCATCTAGAGAAAGCTCTTCAGACTGTCAGGTCCGATAAAGAACTATCCGAGAAGGGGAGATACGTTCGCCGCAGCCCCCGAATTGCCCAGAGGGCTGCAGTAACCTAACCTGTATACACAACGAGTGTAATGTTTACATTTAGAGGAACGGATGACAACTGACCCAAAAGGCTTATTTGTCGCCGCCGCATGATGTACCAATGGGTAGTGGACGGATAATCCGGTGGATTTGCTTAAGCTTTCCATAATCTCCACTTAAATCCCCAGACGAGTCATCGGTGTGAGCGATAATTACCTAAAAACAATCAGTTTGTTGATGTACCGCTTGTAGCACGTGCGTTTCCGCATGACGTCACAGTGTCCAGTCTCGGCTGACCTCTCGTGACCCCGCACGCAACGGGGAAATGACGTCACGAATGCTGGCCTGTCGCCATATTGTTTTTCGGTGTAATGGTTCGTATTGACTTATATGTTGGGTGGCTCTTTGGCTCGCTTACCACTAGAAATACCAACACAACGCGAGTAGTTCGGGTTGGGCAAAGCCCCAGAAACCCCTACCTCTCGGGTAGGACTTTATTCCACTCTAGTCTACAGGTTGAGCTACACGTCTGGACTGGACTAGGTCCAGTCACTTTCTGCCGCTCGTCCGGCTTCTTAGTAGAAGCTGGACGCGAGGCATGGTGCTGCCCCCTCTTGTACCAACGAGGTATAGCAAAGCGACACCTAGCTGGCATAGAAGGGACGAGTACCACACGAACACGTCTCTCGGATGAACGGCACTAATATATATACCACGATGCCGGCCCCTACACCACCCCCACTAGACATTACCTAGGGTTGGGTGTAATTAATAAATAACTATTGTTAAATTTATACAGTAGTGTTATACACAAATAGGTAAGTCTATATATATACAGTTCGTATTGAATATAGAACACTAAGGGGCATTATAATTTATATGTACATAGTGAGGCATCGTAGCATATAACCCGAAGTAATGATAATTAAATAATAACGAATGGGAAGTGGCGCCTTATGCACCATCGACCCATGGTGATATGTAGTAACAGTGTTACAGTAGTGTTATTATTATAAACAAGACGTATTACAAAGTGGTAGACGAGTAATCAAGTGATATGAATAAAATTTTACAGTATTAACTAACCGACCCGAGGTGGGGTAGATAACCCGAGAAAAATTTGTTTGTTTTAATTACAAGAATATATATTTGGTATAAAAATATATTTATACAAAAAAATAATAATACTGACAAATATAGGTGTCCTACCAGGGTAGCAGGATCACCCTTACAATATACCGGACTTCCGGCGAATCTGGAACGACTGGTTTCTGCAGCTCCATCCGGCGACATATGTGTGGTGGCAAGCCACGTTGCTGTTGTGATGTGCCCTGATGAAGATGGGAAGATGGAGCCCCGGGTAGGTGTGGTAATCCTTCTTGGTGTGTCGGGTTTAGCGTCCATCTTCGCTGCAGGTTACGTTCCAGATATCAGGAGTCCAGCGTAAGGAACAGTGCCTCTGGCATATTGAATGCTTTTACCCTCGGGTACAAAGGGGACACCGTCAGATGGACACTTAAAGATCTTCCGGATCCGTGTCCATCTTCTCAGCCGACTCCACTGAGGCAGATGGAGCCGAGCTGCTACAGCTGCTCGTAGAGAGCGCCGCGGAAGCCTCGCTGGGCGTATCGCTCCCCAGGCTCAAGGCCCTCATCACCGCGGATGGACTGTCCATTGCCTCGGATGCTGGTGCAGCGACCGTGGCAGTTGGAACAGTCCGGGTGACAGTAGGGGGAGGGAGCAGGAGAGCTGCCGGAACTGGCGGAGCAGCCGGGACCGGTGGAGTGGCCGGAACCGGTGGAGTAGCCGGGACCGGTGGGGCATCTGGTATAAAGATAAGGGACGACGGTAAGCCGTCCCACTCCTCCAGATGTTTCCCGAAAGCCAGGAAAAACTTGAGGTCAGCCTCCTTAAACCTATGGATATATCTGGCGTTTTCAGCTTCGTAAAACTCCTTAAGCTTTTCGGCTTCCTTCTGCTGACGCCGGCAGGATTCGAGAGCCTCCTGGACTCTGTCCTTCTCCAGCTGCCTGATCTTGTCTTCCTCCCTCTTCTGGACTTCGTATACCAGATTGAGGGTGGCTTCAGTCATCGCCCGCCAGTAGTCGACTGACTTCTGGCGGTGCAATGCCTGCCACTCTGCCATCAGTTCATTCTGGATGTGAACCGTTTGGACATCTCGGTGGTCGACAAACGTGTTCGGATCCTGAAGACCTGACAGCGTATCCGAAATTAGTTCCAACAGGGGTACCCGAGGGCCCGTTGGTGGAACTATGACTGGTGGAGGCGCGGTGGCTTCCACTGGGGCAGGCGCAGTACCTGCTGGAGGAGCAGACGGGCCCTCAACCGTTAAACCGCCCCGGCCTCGGCCACCACCCGGGGAAGCTCGGGTGGACTCCAGCCCACCACGGCCTCTACCACGGGGTTTGGCCCGGCCCAGGGAGGTAAGGACCTGCGACTCTGGTCCAGCTGGTCCCACGGCGGGGAACTTCGCCGCGTACTCGCTATACGTGGGGCGCTTGCCGGAGGATCCCTCTCCGGCCCACCAGGAAGAATACCTGGATGGGGGAGCGAAGAGTTCGCCCCCACCATCCTGGCTGCCAGTGGCTTCGCCCGGGCGTTGTTCCGCGGGTGCAGGTAAAGAGGTGGTGGCTGGAGTCGCCGGTGTGGATGCCTGGCTACCCGACCTACGGGCCTGGTTGCTGGGCATATCCAGAGCCGAGACTTGTTGTCCCGACTCGCGACGATCAGCTGGGTTAGCTGGTCTTGGCTGGTCCTTGCCACCCGAGGGGCTCACGGACCGGTCTGCTCAGGTCCTTTTGGAAGCACCGGTAGCCGTGGCTGTGCCTCCGTTAGGACCCTTCGAGCGGGCTTTGGCCTTCTCCCGCTTATCATCTCCTCGCCATTTCTTTACCTTCAGGTGCACCTCACTGGGCATCCCGAATTTCGTGGACGAGAAGTTGATTTGGAAGAAGGTCAACAAGTTGCCGCTCTTCCATGAGCAGAATCCGGTCTCGAATGCCTGCTCCTTAACGTCTTTAATGCTCAACGAGGCCCAGTTAGCTAGGAGCTCGTTGAAGCACTTGATGGCTTGTTTCCTGGTTTTCTCCAGGCCGATGCCATGGGCCTTCTGCAAGTGCAGAGCCATGTCTCGGCGCCGGTGAGTGCTGAACGAGCCATCACAATGTTTGCTAGGGCGGTCCCCAAGCACACACATCATCACAGGCTTGTGGTGCATGTGATGTTCAACTATGTGGCGAGCGAAGCGAGGCTTCGTCTCGAACATCTTCTCACCCGTGAGAGCCAGCTGGCATGACTCGAATGGGCACCGTCGGCGGCTGCCGGTTGGTCCCCATTGGGTCATTGCCCACTGAACTTTCGTCCGGGCCTCGTAGCTGTAAATCGACCCCAATTTGGATTTCAGCTGATCAATCCAAATGAGGTAGAATTTACCTACAGGAGTATCCGAGGGGCCGGATTTCATCCACTCCTCGTCATCGCTATCACCGTCCTTATTGACGGCGCTTGGACACATGTAGTGGACCGTGTCGTAGGCACAGTCCGCGAAGCAGCAAGGAGTCCGTTCTTTGAACCCCTCGGCTGCATTCTTCCACATCCATTTCTGATTGTCGTCTTTCGGGACATCCGTGGTCATCTCTTCCCACGTTGTCACGGACTCCAAATCAGATTTGGCCGACTCGGGCAGTTCTGGATCGCTGTCGCTATCCTCACTGTCCGTGTAGATACCAGCTCCCCTACGGCTCGCTCGGCTGGTGGTAGTAGTACCAGCCGAAGCCTTGGCAGAGGATTTGGCGCCTTTTCCGCTGGTGCTTGCAGTGGAAGCTGCAGCCGAGGTGGCTACTGTGGTGGTTGAGGTTGTGGTGGTGGAGGCGGGCGTCTTCGGCTGACCCTTACCCCTCGGCTTGGTGGGGGGTGTGGGTTCTGCAGGAGACGCTTTCGCTCCGTTCTTTTTCTTCCGGCGCTGCACCTTGGTGGGCTGCGCCGGCATCTCAGGACTGGAATCCGACTCCCGTGGATTCCTGCCCGCTGTACGAGGGCTCCTCCTTCCGCTGACCGGGGAGTCAGAGTCGGAAGAGACCTTGGCTTTTTGTTGGGTCTGCTGTTTGCGGTGGACCCGGCGAGCTGCGGTGAGCTCCTTCTGCTGCTTGGCAAGCTCGGCTCGCTTTGCCTCCACAGCAGCCTGCTGGCGCGAGATGTCCTCTTCCGAGATCTCGCCGGGTGTATTCCTAAACAAATCTTTTTTTGGGAGCTGTCATTACCAGCTCCCAACCCCGCACTGTCACTCGGATCCACATGTATGTGGAATCCGTTAGTCTCTGCGCTACTGTCAGAGGCTTCCCGTGGTACATAGTCCGGGTCCAAATTGTGGACTATGGGGACTTCACTTATCCGGACTCTACTAGTTCGGCCATGTTTATCTTGGGTTCTGATATAAACTCCCCCTTGATCTACATTCCGTGTCGCATTATCATTGACAAAAGGATTATACGACGGATGCTTTGGCGTAGAACAGGAGACTGGGTCACCCTGTTTAACGAAAGTCGAGTTCGGGTTTGTGTCCTTACTCGCCGGAGGGGCATTCGCCTGCTCCTGCTCCTGTAAATAACTCTCCATGGCAGACTTATTTATTGTGAGGGTAGCTAGATCTGTGGTCAGGTTTCGCTGTTCCTCCCTCAGCTGTGCGTTTTCTGCTAAGATTTCGGATCGAATCTTTTCATTTTCCGACACAGCTCGGTTCCGTTCTTCTTGGGCGGCTAAAGCCTCTCGCTTAAAAGTATCCTTTAATAAGCGGTACTTTTCACCTTTTTCTTTCTGAGACCTTTGGTACTCATTGGTCTCCTTCCTTATCTCGGCTTGTTCCGAGACCATTTTGGCCTCTGTCTCTGCCTTTCGGAGTTGAAGTTTCTTTAGCTTCTCCTCCATAGCATGCAACTCGGATTGTAATCTGTTTACATCCCGGGCCTTAGCAACTTCCTCGGCTCTAGCCTTTTCTATTGCTCTGAGTCTATTGGCTTCTTCGAGTTCCAACTCGGCCAATCTTTTCTCTTTCTCGAGTTTGTCTCTTTCTTTCCTTTCCAACCGATGGGTTGCCGAAGTTAGACGATACTTTAGGTCAGATTCTTTTAGAATCGCCTCTTGCTCATTGGAACGTAATTTTCCGATTCGAGACTTAGTTTCCTCTTCTATTTTTAATTGGGCCGCCATGAATTGTTCATGTTGCCGCTTAGCTTGTAACTCTACCTGTTCTTTGGCTTTCAAATAGGCCGGGGTAGTTTTATACCCGGGGCCCATCCGACGTCCGTATATAGACCTGCGACTGCCTCCAGGATTAAACATGGAGTCAGACAAGCCTTCGTCTAGCGATCGGCCTAGGTGATGCCTTTCCGAGCTTTTCGGTCCAGTACCCCTAAGCTTATTCTTCGCATTCCCGCTTCGGACTATTGCGTCCCTTATGGCTTTGCCATCGTCGCTGTCATGGTCCGACGATGTCATTAACGGGGGTACCTCGTTTGCACCCACTGGTACTGCTTCTCGGGGGGTCGCAGTACGTTTTCCAGGGCTTTGTGCCACTGGCATACCCAAGTTACTAGCCGAGCCTGCTGGTGCAGTAGGACACAGCTGGCGTCTACTAGTTATAGCTTGGGACCAATCACTCAGGTCTAAAATTGCGGGTTTTACTATTCCCTTGAACAATCCCGTATCCGGTACTCCCATTTGGGGTGTACCCGGATACAAGTTTACGATACCATCACCCGTGGCACCGTCTATTAGACCAGGTGTCGAGAAAACAGTTCGGACACCCGCCGGATTGTACATTTGTTGTTGACTGGGTTTCCAGTCTAACAACAGATGCTGGGATGCAAAGTCATCCTCTTCGAATCCCTCTAGCCCAGGGCTGGGGGGATCCGCTTCGGGTTTCCCGAGGCTTTCGGCCAATGTGGCCGCGCACCACCCCCGAACCAACTGGTCACGGCACCAATGTAATGGTTCGTATTGACTTATATGTTGGGTGGCTCTTTGGCTCGCTTACCACTAGAAATACCAACACAACGCGAGTAGTTCGGGTTGGGCAAAGCCCCAGAAACCCCTACCTCTCGGGTAGGACTTTATTCCACTCTAGTCTACAGGTTGAGCTACACGTCTGGACTGGACTAGGTCCAGTCACCTTCTGCCGCTCGTCCGGCTTCTTAGTAGAAGCTGGACGCGAGGCATGGTGCTGCCCCCTCTTGTACCAACGAGGTATAGCAAAGCGACACCTAGCTGGCATAGAAGGGACGAGTACCACACGAACACGTCTCTCGGATGAACGGCACTAATATATATACCACGATGCCGGCCCCTACATCGGTAACGTCCAAGACGGTCGAGCTCGCTCCCTTCTTGGATTTTACCGGCTAGCAAACTCCTCGCTGCTCCTCCAGAGCTTGAAGTCTCCTGGTAGACAGACTCCGCTTGTGTCGGCCCCGGCGCCGTAAAAGCCGGAAAAAGGAGTAGTTTACTCCCGTGGGCGATTCCCCAGTCATGGCTGAGGAATCCGTAGCTGCAGCCAAGCTATCCGGTGACCCGGATAAGCTGACTCCGTCCGCAGAAGCTTTTCCGGAAGCTTTGTCGCCTGTTACACAGGAAGAGAGCGAGATGATGGACGTGGAGGAATCCACGGATCGCTCGTTCGAGGAGAAACTGGCTTCATTTTCACTAAATGAGCCAGAGAAGATGTTATCTCCACTCCCACCAGAGGGATCCGGAGCGACTGCGAGTGCCGAACCCGCAGCGACAGAGTCGGAGACCACACAAGTCGACGGCTGAAGGACCAGTGGAAGCCAGCAGTGGCTGACCCGTTCCCAGTAGAGTACGATGGTCGCTACCTGTATGTCCACCCGGAACTGCAGGCACAAGTGACCTACGCGGACGGGACACCAGTCAGGTTGGACCCGAAGGTTAGGATAGCTGTTGAGGGCGTTATGGTTCCCGATCAGCTGACCAGGACGCCTCCCGAGTGGCTTCGAGACTGGCCGTGGTTCCAACGGGGACTTATGGTAGACGCTGACTTCCGCGAGACAGTGTATGAAGCCAACCGAGCCTTCGAGCTCGGAGCGTACCCGAAGCCTGACAAGTCCCTGTGGAACGTCAAGGCTACGAACATTAACTGGGTAGGCTGCGTCTCGGATTCCGAGGGGCAGACTTACCCACGCCCTTGTGCTACCCAGCCCCAGTACCGGACCACTAAGGAGTATCGGGAGGCCGCTGCTAACTTCGAGCAGTGGGATGAAGGTATTTATATTACCGAGCAAGAATTAGTGGACGTCCAGAACAGTTCACTAATCGGTTTGGACCGAGGCGCAGCCCTTCGGACGGTTCTCATCCGCCGAATGACTGCCGAACAGGAGGCTCAGGAAGAGGCTAAGAGGGCCGCGGAAGCACCCGCACCTCCTATCCCCGACCTGAAACTTGCCACCAGGAGTTCAGCCAGTGCTACACCAGCCACCGGCAGTACTACCACACAGGTAGAAGCCTCGACCTCCAGCGCATCCGGAACCCAGGAACCGGAGGAAGACTGGAAGGTCAGCAAGAACCGAAGGTCCGCTGCTCTGAAGCTTAAGAATCTCCCGGATTCTGCTAGAGCCGAGCCGAAACCCAGCACTTCAGCCACTGGTAGTTCTGCCATGGAGGTTGAATCGTCTGACGAGGAGTCTGTGCACGAGTCCTCGGTGGAGTATGATGAGAAGGCCACTCCATCAACTCAAACCGAGGCCGAACGCTGGGCTAACGCCAAGTCCGGATTCAAATCCCGGATTCCGACGTGCTTCTCCGACTGTGCGTACGGAGTAAAGAAGGACGGCTCTACCCTCTATGCCTGCCCGGACTCAGTCAACAAAAATAATGAGTCAGACGATGAAGATTGGATGCGTCTTTCGGACGAGGACCCCAATCCGAGCAAAGCCTATCGAAAGATGTGGCTTATGCTAAACCACACCGAAGGGTATTACACTTATACCCAGAGGAGGAAGCTGCGTTGGGCTTTAGAGAAGTGGTACAGTGACGACCAAAAGTCCTGTCCCTTCTCTATCTGCCAGGATGCGAGTGATGTCACGATCCGGACCTGGAGTACTCCAGCCCGGTTTCAATGGCATCTGGTAGAGGCCCACTTCCACCATCACCCGGTTTACATTTGTGATCCGAGTTATGGTAAGAAGGGCAAGAAGTGTACTACGAAGGTGCAATACAACCGACGTAGTGATCTGGCTAGACACCAGAAGAAATGCCACGCAGAAGGTTTGGACGGGGCACGGAAGCGCATCATGGAGCTTCATCAGGAACTCATGAAGGAGTTCCACAGTCTGAGCGAGGATGCTTGGTCTAAGATCCGACCAGGGGACCAAGTCCTCTGCGAAGTTCCGAAGACCAAGGATTCGAAACTCCGAGCAAAGATAGTCCTGACTCCTGGAAAGGGTAAACTGGACATGCACGAGTCTCTCTGGCAGAAATGCGAGGAATCCGGAAAGGATGCAAAGAGAGCTCGTGAAAGGAGCAGGAGAGATCAGAACCGTGGCGGCAACGGTAATGGTCAGGGCACCACTAAACCGAAAGTCAGAGCAGAGGACCGTTCCAGGTCCCCTCTGGCTAGGCACCCCGCAGAGCAGGCTCAGGGCACTCCGGTGTTCAAGAAGCCCGAACCTGCCGGATACGCTGGAGTCGTATCTTAGCCTGGGAAAGTTAGTTCTCGAAACTTTCCGTCCTTAAACCAGGGACCTGGACCTGAGAGCCAGACCTTGGTGGTAGGAAAGGATGGTCGCCTTATGCCAAAGAAGACCACCGCATCTGCTGCCGCCGGATCTGCATCCGCTCCAGCCGCCCCACCAGTTACCTTTACCCAGGAGCAGTTGAACATGTACCTGCAAATGGGATTGAAACAAAACGCACCACCTGCCTACTGTGTACCAACGGCAGGTGTGTCCGGAAGCCCTAAACCCGGAAGTGGTCCACAGGCCGCCTCGACTCCTCCCAAGGCTGTCGCTGCACCTGCGAAACCAAAAGACGCTATTACCATTAAAACCGGTAATGCGGAAGTTTGGTTTGAGAAATCTCGCCAAGGGGAGGCAGATGTCCAGAAGGCCATCTACACCCACTGGGAGAAGTGTGTTCGCGAAAAAGCGACCGAGTTCCATCAGGGTCTCCTAAACGACACCCTGTTGTGTATGAAGGAGGTCGCGGATGCTGAAAAGCAGCGCCTCGAGACCCTCATCCGGGACGATGTGAAGGCCCAGGAGGAGGCTGCCGCGTGTTGGAGAAATGTGTAAAAGAGGAGATTACTCGGAACACCAATCTGAACACTAAGTTCATGAGGGTGTTCGGAGTCGACTTGGACGAGTGGGACGGCACTCCCGAGTCGGCTCTAGCTCTTCTTAAGAAGAAGCATGCTAAGAAATCCGCTTAAGCATGCTACGGGTTATTTCTCCATCACCAAATAACCAGATATAGTCTTTGCGGAACCCTGTAGGTCTGCGAATGTTTTCTTCACTAGTGTATGAACACCTATAATATGTGTTCCGGGTTCCTCTTATGACCAGTCTAGTGTATAATTCAGGCTGTATAACCCTTATTGCACCCTGAATAGTCTATTCGGATTTATAACTTCATCCATGAACAATCCGATAGTAGACTTGCTGCTGTGAGACGTATCCGGATGCCAGTTCCAGACTCCTGCTGTTACCCGTGCTAACCACTTACTAGGATGGACTTTACGAATTACCTCTACAACTCATCTATACTCCCGAATGGACTTATACCAACTACTACTATTACTTCCGGATCAACCTATACTGGACTATTTTCTACTTATGGCAACTAAACTTAAAAAAGGATTACGTTTTCTACATAGTTGACACATCCGGACTATTATTCTACATTCTACGCCATTCGGATTTACCTATAAACTTTAGCACTACTAGAGGATTGTGGGTAGCTGCCCCAAATTCATCTACCGTGTTCACTCTATATATGGAAACCATAAACTTTAGCACGTCCATCCCGTGGTTAGCTGACCACACCTACCTACTAGTACCCGGAGGATTACAGCAGAAGACTCCAGCAGCATTTATAATTTCTGTATATTGTATATAATGTCATATTTTTATAATACTATATGTATGTGCATATCCACTAGATACATATTATGATACGGGTACATAGACATTTCTTGATACGGATCTCTGATTATTATTGGTATTCATATTATAAGATCCGTTAAACTTCACCAGAAAACACACATTATTGTCCTGCGAGACAAATTGTATAATAAGTATATTGATCTGGTGCTATAAAGGTTATTAGGTACACGGTGATAATATATTATTATTATATTCATTACTACACCGTGATTTGTTCTTTTCTTTTCAAGTGTATGGTATAAATGGTCCTATTCGTACTACTCACGGAATCCTTAACGGATTCGTATGTTAATGATATACGACATGTCATTATATAGTGAAGTTACTATAACAGTCTTCTTCAAGACTATATATATTTAAATGTTGTGTTAATAACTACAAACACACATACGGATGTTATTATGTGATTTATTTATTATCGACAGTTCCGTTACATATAACTGTCATTATCACATGTATACGATTCATATTACTTGTCTTATTAATTATACCGTAGATATAATATGATATTATATGGTATAGTAATTTAACCAACAGTTCCGTTTCACACAACTGTCACTTATTCAAGTAATTCGTATAATATTTCAACATCCTAATTGTTATTTGTAACTACATTCACTATCGAATATATATATATGACATTCGATTCATACTTACCCTGGTGTTAATGTTATACCTATGGTTGTACCTCTATTACTAAAGGTTTGGACATATAGAAATGTTATCCTAGTAATATTATTATAACTATAACACCCTCCTAAATGTCTGGGGGAGTGGTGTAGAGGTACACGTTATTAAACCATAGGAGTTGGGTACCGTCTGACGTGGCGGGTGAGTCGAGTCGTCGGACGTTCCTCAGGTTCCGGATAGGTGGCAGCACTGATCCGGGTCTGTGGGGACATCTGACGACGAACACCTGGGTCCGTATATAAAGCCCAGGGCTCAGCCGCTACGTCAGAGGCCCTTCTGGCCTCCACACCATGTGAACCATTATTCCTTAATATTAGCTGCCTCTCTGACATCATCCGGCAGCCGTGAGTGTACAATAAGAAATAAAACTAACCGTTGGCATACACTTGGAATACTGTCTTACTCTTTCTTTTTGAATCGTAAGACCCGAACCCCCCAGGTCCGTAAGGCCACAAACCCTTACATAGTCAATACAACAGAATTTGGTGAGGCTGACAGAGGGGACCCCCTATTACCAGCTGCTATATTTGTAGTGTCAATTTCAGGAGAAGCTGTGTTGCTCCTAAACACGGACCTAAAAAACTATAGCTAAAATGAGTGGAAAAATCAGGATATCATATGTTTGACCTAAATTTGAGTTACATTTCCTCTGTGAGACCCAGTATAAGCATAACTTTTACTGAAGAAAGAGACCTACAAATTCTACATCTATTCATCACAGGTCTGCAAGAGCATCGTGGAAATACTCTAAAGGTATTAAAGAAGGATGAGCATTACGATGAACATACAGCTGCCCTGCTTCTAGGTATTCATGGGGAACCATCGTGTTGGGCTTGCTTAGCATCCAGGTAAATACCGTTATACCACGATTTCTGGGTTGCACAGTGCTTTTTGCTGGATATTGCCATGCACATACCTGTCGATATTGCACACCCTATAGGCTGTAACATCAATTTTGTAAGGCGTGCAGTTATCCATGGATAACCTGCATGCCATAGTGCCGAGGTGTACAAACACTATTTTTCACCGTGTGCCGCTGCCATAACCGCAAGACGCATTCAAAGCAAGCCGAGCCGAGACGGGGGCTGTCGCTGTCCGCTGCCTGGCGCCGAGGTGTATGTACAGATCGTGTACACACAATGGCTGGCTTCGAGTCCCGGGGAGGGGGAATAATTTTTGTTTTCAACTTGAATTTATTGGTATTCTATTGATTATTTATTGGTTTTCGTGGTATGAAATAAGTAGTCAATGGATAATTCATGACTTATCCATTGATTACTTGTTCATTATACCACACTTACATTCACCAGGGGTAACAGCAAGTTAGTGACATATAGTGACTAGATTGCACTTAGGGAGTGATCATTTATTAACAACAGGGGGGGCTGGTGGATTTGAGGGGGGTCAGAATTTTTTCAACCCCTTGACCGGAGGGGTCAAAATTTTTTCAACCCTTCTGAGGGGGGTCAAAATAATTTCACCTGTTTTCAGTGAAAAACCCCACCCGTTACTATGGGGTAAAAGGGAACGTTCGCGCACGATTTTTGGCCCTTCTGGGGGATCAAAAAAATTTTACCCCATCAAGAGGAGGGGGTCAAAATCTTTTTCGCGCGTCCGCACGCAAACCCACCAGCCGCCCCCCCCCCCCAGTTGTTAAAAAAATGATCACTCCCTTAGTTCTAGAAACGTGTAAACAGTGCAACATTAGAGCCTAGTGCAAGGTAGCACAAGCTAACCCAATTTTGTAAGTTGTGTCTAATGCAAGGTTGCACAAGGTGACTCAAGTTCAGAAGTTGTGTCTGGCACAAAGTTGCACAAACTGACTCAAGTAACTGAATTATGTTTATTGCAAGGTTGCTCAAGCTGACTCAGATAACTGAATTGTGTTAGACACACACTGGCTCACACTGACACTATCTTGTTGATTTGGGTTAGGTTGCTTAGGGTTTATGGATGGGGGGGAGGGGGGCTCAATTTATGTCTTAAATACTTTATTGCTGATTGAAACATCAATTTAACAGCTCCTTTATCCACAATACGAACCCAATGTTATCTTCCTCATCAATTTGAATCAACTGCATTGTAATGCCAATGTATTTCCTTCCTCTGAGGTCCTGTTTAAAAAGAAACTAGTTGCTTTGCCACTAGAGTTTGAAGCACAATCCAGCCCCCTGGTGTCTAACACTAGAGGCATGTCACTTAGTGGCACGTAACTTAGCAATGGCGCGTCACTTAGCAACAGTGTCACATAGCAACACTAAACAAATTTACACTCTCCTAGCAGATTCTCTCGGAGGTTAAAGTTTTGTTATTATATCTGGAACTACTCATTGGATCTTGACATATGACCCATCAAATTGAAGCTCCCGGGTAGCACAATCCAGATATCTCAGAATAAAGAAGGGTCATACAATAGGACCCCTCATAGAGTTGTCGAACTCTTTGAATGGAGATCCAAGATGGCGACCATTCAGATCTAGAATAGCCTCCCTAACAAGGCTATGTAATAATTTCAAAAAATATATATTTATGATTCTTCTGCGGTAAAACCTCAGATGCTATCAGGTGGAGAATTCAATACACAGTCATGAAAATATTTCTTGTAATCTATCTACTGGCCTGGTTGAGATTGCTGGCACTTTCCAACCTGCTTCACAGCATAAGAATTTTGCTTCATCTGGTACCTCAAGGGTACCACACTCTGAAGCAGTCACAAATTCATCATTTATAACCAGCGATCTACTAACCCATTTTTATATATAGTGTTAATTTACAATCAGATCAGACATGATATTCATGTTGAGTATGTTAATAGAAAGGATAGAAAATACTGTATGTGTGCACAGGAACTACCCAATACTAAAACTGAAAATACTCAATTGAGAGAGCTTTACCTTCCTAACATCTTCTCTCCAATGGCTGCATGTTATAACTGCTACTTCCTTGAACAAAGAACTCTGACATTTTAAAATACACCAATCAGATAGAAGCATAGTGTCACACCATATTGAATGGACCAATCAGGGAGGAGCACAGAATCTCAACCCATACACTGAGTGTCTATTTGAGTATATTTGCGCTAGGATGCATGGCCATGTGTGAACATGAGCCAGACAGAGTGAGATTTCTCTCCCAAATCTCCCTCATATATAGACCCTTATTATCACTCAGTGACTAGTATTTTAGCTTAATGCTCAGAATTCCCATAATTTTGTCATGAGTTCATACCATCTTTTGGTCCTATGTCTTATTCAGCTCAAAACATAGGCATACATTAACCCATAATTATTTAAATTCTAGATTCACTTACTTCAGTGCTATAACCCATAGAGAGGCCCAGCATGATATAGATATAGTACCAAAATCACATTACTGGACATCAGTATGTTCTCTATTCATAAATGTTTAAAATCATTGAAAAAGGCTGATGGATTTATGGAGTAAGCTTTACAAAAAACAAGTCACCTCTCCAAGGTACTAAACAGTAGGGGTATTTAGAGTTCTCATCTAGACTGTCAATGCTTATACTTGAGTGAGGATGAGTGACATTAGTAGAACCCTACACTTACCTCACACTAGCTGACTCAATTGTTTAGCTACACTTGGATGAGTATGAGTGAGCATGTGCTAGACATGAGCTAGGTCATGCAGACCTAGCTCATACTCACACTACCTGACTCAATTTTTTTTATTACAATTGGGTGAGTATGAGTGTGGATGTGCTAGACTGAGCTAGGTCACACAGAGGTCACTCAATCTAACACCTAGTGTCTGAGCACAAAATGAGCTGACTCACCCTCACACAAGTTCACCCTAGCTGACTCTAATTTGCTGGGGGCACCTCAACTCGAGGGAATCCTACATGGGATGCAGTTGGGGCTAGTTATGGATCAGATTAGTACTAATATATCAAAGAATCCTGTCACCCCTAACTTTGGCTGATTCTGTCTGGCACACTAAGCTTTCATCCTCATCTTAAGCTTTAGGCTTCAATTCTCTCATTTCATAAGAATAGTATAAGAATCGCTGATCCATATACACCCAATGCAATAAAATGTCTCAAACCAGGTAATTGTCATGTTTAGGCCCTTTTCCATCAGTTGACTCAGAGATTAATTTGGTGCCTTCATGTATGGTATGTTATCGTGTAAGTACACATGGTGAAGCTAAGAGTGGTACCGTAACGCAGGATAACCCACTTATACAGACCCATCAACTCACAGTGCAATAACATGCACCTCTGCCTATTGTCTTGTAAGGAACAGTTTCTTATGTCATGGCAGATACGATCGTTACTATAGAACAGTACTGGACACACACTGTATTCAATGGGGGGATGGAATACAATATGCCTGTATTCAATGGCTGATGGTCACGTGACCTGCTGCAATGTAAACAGCTAAATATTGTTGAATTTCTTTATCTAAAGGCCATATAATTGCTTCGTGGAATACGGACAGCACCACCTCTGGGAATATGATGGAAAAATATTCCATGGTAGTGGACATTTGCTTATTTATTCTGACATATTGTTTTTCAGATCCCTGAAGGGTTACACGGAGGCACCTAATAAATGGAGTATGTGTAGATGTACGCAGAAGCCAACCATCCTCATCCATGGCCGGGCTGGTGGGGGGAAATCAGGCCTGCTCTATGAACTCTTTAGGCAGGGAATAGAGTTTAAAGACCTGCACAAGCTAGACCTAATCATTCATTTGAGATGCCGTAAATCGAAATCCAGCTTCAAACAATTCCTCAGGAGTAAGATACTCTGTAAAGATGAGTGGAAGGATGCTGTCGTCCAGGGTATGCTCTCTGGGGAGATCAACGCCATCGTGTGTTTTGATGGAATCGATGAGGCTTCAGATAAAAGCCTTGTAGATGACATTTACAAGTTCATCTCAGAGAGCCGTGCACGGAAATATCCAACCATCTATGTCACTGGCAGAACGGATAGTCAGAATACAAGGATGCTAGCATTCGATGTAAGCCTTGAATATTATTCAACCTTTCAGCATTCTACATCAGTCACATTGCTGAGAAAACATGCCATCTACCTAAACTGGCCGCTGCTGGCACATGGGCTGAACAACCTCATAGATGAGACGGGTATTCACTTATACCAACAACCTCATCATCACCAGGATGGAGAAGTGGGCATAGATCATGACTCACAGATCCATGCTGCTGCTCTGGGGTTCCTGTCTCTAGACGTCAACAGTCAGTGGGCCATTCTCTGCTGCATCTGCCTCTCTCACCCTACACCACCATGGAGATTCTTTGAAGTAGTCATCCAGTGCATGTTACAAAGAGGTACTGTCAATTCTGAAATGGTCAAGGCATTGCTGCTTTTTAAAGAGAATGTCACAGACATGCTCGATAGGTACGCCAATAGTCGGCAAGGTCTACAAGATCATCTGCAATATCATTTTGGATCTGGTGACAAAATGTTTGCAGATGATCTCTCCTCATTCGACAGAGTGTTTGGGCCCTTGATCCAAGATTTCCGTGAGTCACACAGCAGAGGGAAAGCAGCCTTTGTACAAAACGGCATATTCATCGATGTACTGAACAGAGAGGAAGATCGCCACTTCTGGGAGAATGTTGCTGTCAAACTTGACAAACTGGACCAGCCAAGTTTCCTGCATGATCTTCTACCAACTCAGAGGTACAGGGCATATTGTATGTTTTTCTTTTAAACTTTGGAGATATGTTACAGAAATATTGATTGATGTGAATAATACGTCTCCTTCAGTGTTTAGACTAACACTTTTGCATAAAGCAAGCAGATCCATAAGACTGACATCAGTAGTTACAGATGGGAAAATCTCAGATGCAATGATGCTGGTGTTGAACTGTGCATTCTTTTGTTAGGTAAATGATTATAATCTAGTTCAAAGTCCTTTCAGCTGTATCTCTAATTTCTGTATGTCTTTTCCAGATGTGCTACTGACAGGTTTGGAAGATCTTTGATTCGTCAGGTTGAGCCACTTGGAAAATGCAGATGGGGTGAGATAGAGAGCAGAGGCAGGAGCATCAACATTCGGGCCTGGTCTATAGCGAATGTATTTGAACTGTGGAAGAGACATTTGCAGCAGCAAGACAGAGTGAACACAAAGTTGGATCTCCTGGTCCAGATCTCACCTCCTCAGGACTTGCACCTTGAGGAAAATTCAGGTGACCTGTTCAATCTACTGACTGACCCAGCTATACGATCTGTTGTGCTCAAGTTGTCGAACACTATCAGAGTGGATGAGCTCTTGCAAGACATTGCCAGTTATGCTTGGGCCATGTCATATGTGCAAAAACTGGATATTAAGATTGTTGGAGGCCTTCTTGTGGAGGAAAGCAAGATTGACTGGGTTGAGAATAATTGTGTCTACATGATCTTCCCAGACGATGGACAATGTACTTGTGAGGTGACCATTACACAACCCGACAGACTAGATGATACAGAAAGTGACGATGACACAGATCAAGGTGGGTCAAAAGTTGCCATCATCTCTCATCTAGACAATTTTTGTTATCAACATAGTCAGCTCCCAAATGAAGTCTCTTCAGAGGGTTCCAATAGATAAAGGTGCATAAGGTGTTCACCACGTAGCGTAGCTGAATGTGATAATCTCATGAGGAGCAGCAGAATGAGCTAACCTTCAGTGCTGGACAATTTGAGTAGGACTTTACCTTTGTTTTTATTTCAAATGATTATCAACAATATCCATAACGGAAAGATGAAAATTTTTAGTTATGTTGTGTAGGAAATCCCTGTACCTGGTAGAATCTCAGGAGCCGGTTACCTGGTCATCACTGCTCCCCTAGTGTGTGTCATACTGGCCCAGGTGGTGTAATGGTTAGCATGCTGGAATGTCATGCCAGAGATCCGGGTTTAAGTCCAGGTGATCCTAGATATTTTCACCGTCCTCTAAACTGGTAGGATCATTGAGCCAGTCCTCGCGGGGAACTTGGTGCCTGGGCCGGTATGACACAGATACGTTTCAACCTGCTGGTACTGGGGGCCTTGGAAACAGGGGGCACCTCCAGGTGGTCCCGGGAACGGAACCTACAGGACCTGGATGTGACTCAGTACTAGTTCTGGGAGTCTGTAGGAACCCTAGGTTGAATCTGGTTGGGAGGAGTGTAGGGGACCGGAAATCCCTGTACCTGGTAGACAGACTTTCAGGAGCCAGTTACCCGGTCATCACTGCTCCCCTAGTATGTGTTATACCGATCCAGGTGTAGTTTGAAGGTGGAAATATCAGGCAGGGATCGTGGTGTAATGGTTAGCATGCTGGAATGTCATGCCAGAGATCTGGGTTCAAGTCCCGGTGATCCTAGATATTTTCACCGTCCTCTACAGTTGTAATATAATGGCCAAATGGAGCAATGTGAGACGAAATGTGGTCATCTTACTGGGGTGTGTGATAAGGGGTCGCTTGGTCTCTCATACTATCTTTCACATATAATTGACAGATATCCCTGTGGAATTGCTGGGTCTGGGAGAGGAGTACATCCAAGCATATAGACAAGCCTGTGAGGGAGGGACGATGGAAGTGTGTCAAAACAGGGTCATGCTGGTCGGCCCCTATGGGGTAGGTAAAACGAACACACTAAACAGCCTACTGGATCGGTCATTTGAGGAGCGACACCTCATAACTAACAGTATGGAGGCAGACCCTGCTAACTCCAAGGTGGATATCTGCAAAACCAGAGATTGGAAGCCACATTCAGGTTAGGCCATGTCTTTATGTTTGCCATTACATGTAATTAATTAGATGGTTGGTTGGTTGGTTGAGTGAGTGAATTCACTAGAGTAAAGGTAACAAGGATCTGTTCTCAATGTGAAATGGTTGCAAAAAAGAGTTGAACTTCTTTATTTCAAAATTAAATTTTACATTTGTAGATTTTCTCAGATATTAAAGAATTGTATCATTTATTTTATATTCTGTCATTGTCTGCTATTTCAGTCGAGAAGGAATATGAAGAGAGAGTGGCTTCCTACATGATCAGTACAGTAAATGACCAGGTAAAGGATTTTGTTTTATTTTTCAATGCACAATCCTCCCACTTCTTAGATTGCTAAGTTTTTCCAAAGGTTGAAAAAAAAAATATTTTCTTGCCAAGTGGGTTGAATTTTTGTTTTGGGGACATAATTGAAGAAGGCTAAATGACATGGACATTAATGGACTATCATAGACACATTTAAATTTGATTATGAAATGTTGTTCAAAAACAACTGAAAGTCATTACTACAATGAAAACATTAGAGATTTGCACTTCCTTATGTGTTTCAAAAAGGAATATATACAGAAAAGACAGACATACTTTTTGCATTTTGTATGAGGCTGTACAAATCAAAGGTTTAGCAACTTAATTCTTTAAATATACTTCAACAACAAATAGAAGACCTTCGTCATGGCGGTACGGGAAAACACAGAGAACACAGACGTGAAGACATCACCTGATTCTACAATAGAGGAGACCGACCGTGAACCAATCCAACCACAGTACATTGAAGAACAACCTACTGTCACAGGTAGGTACCCATATTTTCACACTTGTGGAATAATAATGTCGGCGATAATGATTACAAAAAGTCTTTATATTCGCATACCAATCATCGCTGATGGTGATGATCTACAATATTCAGTATGCAGTCATGACACCACAACCAATGGTGACAATCAGGCTATGGTAACCCCCACGGGCCAGGATGAGTCACTCCCCATGAGCTACTCGGAACCATCGCCAGTTCTGAGGTCTCTGAAAACCATCATTACTCAGATCGATCCCAATTTGGCCAGAGACTTTGGAAGCCTGTTAAAACATGACTCCAATATTACCTTCAATTCATGAACATTATAGACTTTTAAAACATCTATTTATCTACTACATGTTATTGCTTAGGGAGGTTGGATATTGTGATCCCATTGTAATATCATAAGTTACTATACATGTAAAAAAAAAACTCATAGAAATTATTTATTTATTGTTTGAATTCTCACCATTAGGGGGCAAAAGGTGTCTCATTTTCTCAATTACCCATGATGCCTCAGTAATGCTGTGCCTGAATATTACCCATCATGCATCAAGTTACTATATAAAGCTTCTGTCATCATACTATCTCTCAGTATTTACATGAACTCCTGAAGAAGGGTATAAAAGACCTGAAACGTTGAGTTGTATCGTGTACTCTTGTCTGCTACCATCTGGACTTTCACTGGAATAAAAATTGGAAAACTTCATCTCTGTCATTGGAAGTTTGTGGAGGTTTTTACAAAACAATATTCAGTATAAAAAAAGTCACATCTGAATCTGCCCCTATGACTGGTCTTACTCCGAAACTCTGTTATTGGACTTTACTTTTCCAGATGATGGCAATACAGTGACATACACCGATATCACATGGGATGAACTCGTGGTGTCTGTTGAACCCTTTGAGACCACCACACCATCCCCTGCACCACCACAAGGTTAGTGGTAAATCAATGTCAGACAGTGAACATGCTCCTGTGCTAGGCTAATTTGAAGGATATTGCATCTTTAAGGTTCAAGATCTCAATATCAAACAACTGCCCAATAACCATAGCATGATTTCTAGCTGAATAATTATGTTGTATTGTGATGTATGAACACTACACCGATTGGGAAAACCAATTTTTGTTAAGTCCTCGGTAAAAAGAGTGAGCCATTGCTGCTTTTTGGTTCTCTTGTACATCATCATCACAATTTACAGATGATAGACTTAAGAACCTCTCTGATAAATCTGTAGCCGAATAGCTCTGATGATATAAGGACCTTATGGAAAACCGATCCTACCACATGGGATCTGAGAACTGATGTTGTATCTGCTACTGCAACATGTAGAGTTTCCCATATTATTTTTGAACATGACTAATACTTTGTTTATAATATTACACAGTCCCTGCACCTCCTTCCCAACCAGAGGTTATCCCACCAGAGATTGTAGAAGCACTGAAAAGAGGCGTGAAGTGTTCATCAATCTGGAATCTCATCGAACTATTCTTTTGGGATTCTGCAGGCCAGGTATGTCAGCTTTCATTAAGAGTAAACCTACTTTGAAAAATTGTTGTAGCCTTGTTTACCTCCTTATTAGTGTTTTCAATTTGAAATAAGTTATCGGTAAGTCGATTGATGGAGAATAATGGTTAATGATATTCCATTATTTACGTACAGGCGGTCTTTTATAACACGACAAAGACCTTCCTGACTAGGAGATCAATTTACATCATAGCCCTGGACCTCACAAAGCCTCTTAATCACCCAATTCCAACAATGCGCAGGAACCGGATGGGTGTATTGGTGCCAGATTCTGGCTCTCCCCAGAATGTTGGTGGTATGTCATCAATACATTTTAAACTCATACAATCATGATAGCTTTTATTCAATTGGTTTGTATTCATTCAGGTGCAATGTTAATGAACATATACATTCATCTGGTTTGAAATTTGGATATGCATTTTGTACTGTGAACAGTGACATTGATCACTGATGTGTCCTTGTCACATTCTATTGTGGTACTCTGTGCACGCCATATGGTCCATATAGTAGGATTTAGATCCACAAAGTGCATGCCAAGACCTCGCATTTGATATATCATGGTACTAAATCCTCACAGTCAGAAAGTCCAAGTGTCTTGGGTCAATGTGTAGTACTGCCTCATAGGTCACTTACTATTGTAATGCCACATTAATTGTACATTAAAAGTGGGTTATTCTTGTTCTGATAGAGCACTTGGATTATTGGTTGACATGTGTCCACACATTTGTGCCACCGAAAGAGAGAACTTCAGCGGCTGGCAAGATGCCAGCTGAGACACCAGGAATCATCATAGTCTGCACCCACAAGGATGTACGTAGACTTGTACCACTTCTGCATGTCAATCTTAGCCAACCAATTACCGTATTCGACATAATCATCGCATAAGGGCACACACTCCTTTTTGGAATTGACCTGCCCATAACCTCTGATATATTTTGCAGAGAAGGGTTAGAAGATTGAAGCAGAATAATCTAACGCATCATGGTTTCACAATTTCTGGAGTTGAAGCACTGAGCAGTATGTGGCATTTCACACCTCCAGGTGTTAAGGCCAATGGATGTAGGTGTGAAGGCTAAACAATGTTAGCTACTGTTAACTCAACACTTTTTGAGTTCGTACCCCATCTCATATACTAGCATGTATCATTCATGCCTGTCGGTGTGCAAGGGCGTGTGCCTATTAGAAACATTTTTGTTCCTTGTTTTAGAAGGAAAAGATATTGCTGTGTGCTTATTATGTCAAATACGGTAAAGATAATAAATTAGTCCCAGCTTGCAGGACACCCTCTCTAAGAATACCAACATTTGAAATTGAATCAGGAGCTTCTGTTGTAGGTTGCTAAATGGCTGCAGATCCTTGTATAAATTGCTTTTCAGGATTCGAGTTTTGATTTTCCGTTTAAATCGCATTAAATCGGGATCGTCGAGTGAGGGAAGGGGTGTACGGGATAGGATCGTTAATGGTTCAGTGCCGAGTCTCCTATGATTGGGCATGGGGTCTATGCATGCTTAGCATGCTATCTAATATATATCAGCTATCCTATATTAGGCAGATGTCAGAGAGGGACACTATGTACTAGTTTTTAATTTTCTACAATGTTTGTCAATACAATTGTAGATAATGGACTAAGACATTTTTTCGTTTGCTTAATTAGCTTTTTGTGTTTTTAATAATCCTCTAGGCCTGTTCACCTGAGGATGCAAAGGAATACATTCTGGAAATCCGCAAGTTCATTGAGGGCAAGTCGTACTGTAATCACATCTACGGAGAGATCTTCACTATCTCCAACAAGGATCGAGACATCAGTGACATCAAGTGCCTTAAGGATGCCATTGTTACTCTTGCAAAAGATGACACCTACCAACTACCATTGACCTGGGTTGACTTCAAGAGCAGGATTAAAGAGAGGGGCCAAAAGGAGTTGCCAACAAGGAAATACCTTGATGTCATGGAACTGGGGACAGAGGTTGGTATAAGAGATGAAACAGAAGTTCTTGCTGCTCTTAGCTTCTTCCATGAGGTGGGGGACATTCTGTTTTTCGATGAAGCGACCCTACGGGACTTCATTGTAACTGACCCACAATGGCTAGTCAACCAGTTCCGTGAAGTTATCACGGTGCCCTGTTTCCACGAGCAGAGGCAGTTCAAGGACAGCTCACACTACTGGAAGGTCCTTGATGAGGAAGGAGTCCTCCATGGAAATGTCCTTCAGCATGTGTGGCCGGAGGAAGCTAAAAAGGAGCTGGTGACGTTGATGATGAAGTTTACGCTGATCCTCCCTGTACCGCCCGGCTATGACCTTGGTGATGAAGACTTCACTCAGGATGAAGAGCTGTACCTTGTCCCATGTCTGCTGCCAATCAGAGGAGATGATATCTACCCAGAGGATGCCGGTACTGTCGTCCCACCGATTCTCCTTCTGCCATATAACTCATTCATGCCTGTCGGTCTGACGAGTAGGCTCATAACAGGTCTTATTAATGAGGACGGCTGGAAGGTACCCAGCGGGATCTTCAAGGACTCTGCCATGTTCTTCCCACAAGGGGAGGATTCATCAGTAGAGATCACCTTACTGCAAAAGAAGACATACATTGAAGTCCATGGTAGTGTGCTCCTCGGGGCTGGATCTGGTGGAGAGTTTGCTTTGTGCTTGAAAGTAATTCTACATAGGCTCGATGCCATCACATCATCAGTATGCCCACTGCAGCCATTCACAGTGGGAATGATGTGTTCTTGGTGCCAGAACAAAGGAAGAGAGAGTATCATCAAACTTGGACGGAATGGAGAAAAGCGACGAGAATTCATGCTATGCAGAAACAAGTTTCATCGAAACAAGTGCAATACTTCAGGACATGCACTGTGGTTCAGTACCTGCAGTTCAAAGGTAATGTCACAAAGTCCTAATCCCACAAATTTCATAACAGAATCCTCTTTCCTGAAGTTGAATAGATATAATCAATTAATAACAAATTGCTACAAGTGAAATGAATGAAAACATGTATATATATATATATATATATATATATATATATATATATATATATATATATATATATATCATAAGTTATCTCGCTACCAGGGAAGAATATATCGGTAATAATGAATGAATGTAATATGGAATAGTATGGTACATATGAATATAATAAATAGTATATAATAATGATCTAACACTGACACATGAGTTTGGTGGGTTACTGACCTTGGGGCTATCAGCACCATACATGCCTTTATTAATAAGACAACCATAATAATTAGTTGACAATAACCATAAGTCAGTACAATTGAACAATAGTAATAACAATAGTAAAAATTAAAAATTTTGGTGTGGTGTTACCTGTACAGGTGAGATTTGCCAACTGACGGTTGATTCAAAGTTGCACCTTATATACTGGTGACCTGTTTACTATGACTTCATACTATGACATAGATATTCCTGCGCTCTGCAAGTAGTACCCCAATCGTCTGCGGCTAATTATATATATATACACGAGTGTACATAGTTCCATATATATACATGTGTGTGTGTGTGTGTGTCAATAATATAGGTTCATAATTTATATAGTCTTTAACCTTGTACCTGTGCAAGACCTTTCGAAGCTTGATAGAAACTAAACTGTGATAAGTGAACACTAAGACAACTAATGTTTTTGTACCCTGGGCAGGTACAGCAGCAGATGAGAAACTGTGATGGATCCGTGAGAGGTAATCTTTGATTCATACATAGACTTATGACGATCATCACCTCTGTATGAATCCCTGTCATTGGTCCTTGATTCATATCTTCCATGGAATACCACTGTGGACACACCAATGTCCCTGTTGGTAAAGAGTAATTACCAGGATAGCCACAAGCAGATCAAGCTTTGTAGGCAAATAAGTGAATACTTCTCAATGGATATGCTTCAGTTTATATCTAAAGACCACAGGAATACATTCATAGATATGTTAAGATATATTCATTGTTTGTGAAATTGTATGCAATTGTGCGGCTTCATTGTGAGTACCCAAACAAAGGAAATAAGAATCACATACCTTGTATTCCATGTTAAAAATCACCAACGCTTGACTCATAAACCAAACTGTTCTTTTAGGTTGTGCAGAGCCACCAGATCTTGAAGAACTCCCCTACCCAGTACAAGAGTCCCAGGTATGCTATTCTATTGATCTTATGGACTTAATTCTATGATTAAAGAAAAGAAAGAGATTGTAAATTTGGATTTACATGAGTGAGAAAAATCTTTTCTGACCCCCACCAATGGTGTACAATTTGGAATCCCTCTCCTCTAAATATTGATTTTTTTCAAAATGCCCCCCACCTCCATAAAATTGTGTACACTTGCAGAACAACACATAAGGTGTACTTGAATCGAACATGTTTAGTCAAGACGCCCCAGTGAGCTCCTTCTGCCCCGCCCGCATCAAGGGAGCTCTTTTACAATCTACACCCCCTTATAATTCACCTACCCCCCCCCCCAAGTTGACAATAAATTATTGCTGGTACCAACCTTGAAAGGTTAACTACTGTGTTACAGATGGTGGGAATACCTCAGCACACATGCCCCATAGACAGGTTAACTACTGTGTTACAGATGGTGGGAATACCTCAGCACACATGCCCCATAGACAGGTTAACTACTGTGTTACAGATGGTGGGAATACCTCAGCACACATGCCCCATAGATAGTATCTACTGTGTTACAGATGGTGGGAATACCTCAGCACACATGCCCCATAGAACGCATCAACAGAGACCTTAAGTGGATGGCGAAGGATATCCAAGCTCTCCGTGACCGGCTGCAACATCAACCATCTCACCCAGTCATCATCGCTGTGCTGGATTCTGGAATATATGAACAACATCCAGACCTACAGGTATGTAATGGTTATCTCTTTAATCCTTTTAGGCTAATTTAGGGGACACCTTCTAAATATTGATTAATACTTGAACTGATTCTAAGTATATGCCTTTGATTCTGTGTATTGAATAAGCATTTATCATGTTATAATATGGTAATTTTAACTACATGGTAGGCTCTATACTCATGGAAAATATCAACCATTTGATATTGTATCTAAGGTATAGAAAAGAGGACATGTACTTATGGCACAGATCATGTTGAGATAATGACACACATGAAGAAACAGATTGCCAAGAAGGCAGTATTTACTTATATTCCATTAGCCATGTTTACCATCCGCCATTAGAGGCCAAATAAACACTTAGTAATACTAAGGCAATGTTAATGTTTTGTGATACATTAGAAAGCCTGCTTTCACTAGGTCAGATATTTGGAGTTAACCGTTGAATATCCAACACTTTACTAAAATTTGTAACTTGCCAGCCACCATTACGATGGTATCTACGCTATTCATTTCCAAATTTAACTCCACCCTAGGGGATGATATTGGTGAGTAGGAACTTTGTATCCAGTGATGTGAATGATGAGATCAGGCAAGAAAACGACCTAAAGCAGGACCTCCACAACCATGGCACCAAGGTTACTGGTATCATCTGGCAGATTGCAGGCAGCTGTACCAAGATCCTCAACCTTAAGGTAATGACATATAAGGAATATGAGTATTTAGCAATTGTCCTTTTTTCCTTTCAGAAATTTCTGAAGATGATCACCCAGAGTAAAAAAACCACAAGCATTTCGACAAATACTTGGTCAAATAAGTCCTCTCACCCTCATATTACAATGTTGTGAAGTTGGCTTCATCCTATGAGACCTACTAAGGATGCTACAGCTTCTTGGACGTGGTCTTTAGTAGTTGACGTCTTCTTGTATAAAGTATACATGCCGTCTCAAGGGGAATTCAGACATTTGAATTATAGCAGAACACTTTCTATGTCTTATTATCAAATATTTTTATGACTGTGTCTCACACTCAAATGTATAATAAAGGTGGCTTTATACTAAAAATGAAATCAATATGAGAATGTTTTTCTCATGACAGGTCATCCGTAGTAACGGGAAAGGATCACTGATCTACGTCAGAAATGCCCTAACGTACATCGAGCAGTGGGACAGGGAACACCCAGACCAAAAGGTAACTATTTCCAGCTAACTGCCATATAGCCCCAGTCATTAGCTAAATTTTTGAGTTATTCAAATCGGTAATACCAGTAAATCCTTTGTTAAAGAAACTAAATCTACAGTTTTGTAATGAAATTTGTTGTTCACAATCTAACTTGCATCAAATAGATTATATCTAGTACTGAGTGCTCAGTTTCATAGATCCTATTCTGTCCTGACGTAGGTTGACATTATCCTCATGTCTCTCGGGACAGCACAGTATGACAAGCAGGTTTCTGAACAGCTCAGCAGACTTGGCGAGAACAAGGTACATCCTATGTGTTTGTTCTTGAAAATGCGTAATATGGATTATAACAATGGGGGTGAAGCAGCCCAAAAAGTGTTGGGATAGGGGTGTAAATTTTGATTATTTTCTGTATAATCTATAGGGCCATCCTAAAAAGGTGTGGTAGTTTAATACCCCACATGCCCCACGGCTCCGCTGCCACTGTACAGTGGCGGATTTAGAGTCCCCCCCCCCTTTTTTTGCCCAGTACTTAAGAGTTTAACTACATGTTTTGGATCCCAAAAGTTGTCCAAAAATAGGGGGTGCGCCCCCTCCTTTTGGGCCGCGCCCCCTCCTTTTCCAAATCCTGGATCCGCCACTGCTGTAATATATGCAAAGTGTGTCAATGCTGTGTTTCATTTCCTAGTCCCCCACATTTCAAGGGCATCTCACATATGAGCTCCACCTAAAGTTGTTTCATTACAATAATTGTGGGTAGCTGCAATATCGGGGATAATGGTTAATGTCAATAATCCTTGGAGGTATTAAAATCACTACAGATGCACTAAGGTTAGTCAGAATGACTTACATCCATATTTGTGGTTTGTGATATATATCATTGAGTGCCATTGCAACTGCCACCTCTTTCACAAAAACAACGATCTGAATCTTCATCGTGATTTCCCCCATCAGGTCATCATTGCAGCAGCAGCGAATGATGGTAACATCAAATCAGACACGATCCTCTTCCCTGCCAAGCATCCATCGACCATTGCCATCGGCAGCTGTGACAAGGATGGAAACAGATGTGGACATAGCTCTAAAGGACATGAGCTCTTGTTCCTCTTCCCCGGTTCTGATGTCCAGTCAACATCCAGCCTTCATCGTGTGCATGGTGACACACACCGCTATGCCAAGGATTCTGGTACCTCGTTTGCTGCGCCTCACTGTGCAGGGATAGCGGCCCTGCTTCTGCTGCTTATTGAGTGTAGTCTAGGTATGTCTCTGCACAATGGAACGATGAAAAGTTGTGTGTTTCAGGTAACATGCTGAAAAAAATTAGGTAGGGTAGGTAGGATAAAAAAAAATTGTAAAAATTTTCCCAGCTGCTGCAAGAACATGCAACGAGTAAGGGTGACTCACGACAACTCGTGGAGGATTAAATTGACTAGAAAATAGCCAGAAAAATGTATAATTTCATAAAAAATGAAGAAAGATTCTAGGGTTGGCCCTGTTTTGCTAGGTAGGGTCGGGTGACCTGAGACAAACAATTTATTTTGTGGGTCTTACCTGTAACACTGAAAACCTGAGAAGCCCAAAACTCGTCAGTGCAGACGACTTTAAGTCCTCAGGTTGGCAATACCTAAATCTACAGCTTTAGGTCGTCAAAATGGCTACTTTAGGTCATCATCTTGACCACATAAGTCGTCAGTATGATGACTTTGTATTGTCAGTATGACGAGTTTAGGTTGTCATTTGACCTTGACTACTCTAAACGCGTCAGTATTGACGAGTTTTAGGCGGCGGCAGGTTTTCTCTGAATCAGTGACTGATTTCTTATTTTAGATTTGCCATAGATGATCCTGGCTTACTATAGCATCCAATCAAAATCAGTGAGGATTCTCTAATCCAGCAACAAGCATTGGATCCACTGCCATTGGCCAGGCAAATATTCGCTGATTTGACGATTTATAATGATGCAAAAGTATAGTAAAAATCAGACAGATTAGCAAAAATTTGCCCGACTGGCAACAGTGGAAGCAGGGCTTTACAAGGCCGTACTATAGGTGATAAATATTAGGGGGAAATCTTTCAGAAATTTTGTATTTGTGTGTGTGCTTATCAAGAATTCACTCTACTTAAATCCTAAATCACTATTTCTAACAGGTGCAGAGAAGAGGGCCTTCCTGACCTCATCCTACCATGTAAAGAACATTCTGAGAGATAAGAATGTCTGCGGTCGGACACCCACGGTAGACGATGGTTACGGAATGCCGGACATTAGTCGTATCACGGAGGCCTCCCTCCTTACCTACATCAAAGAACACATAGAGGTCAATGAGTGATACGGCAGACGTACAAGGAACCAACATTCTGACATTGTTATTGATGACAACAGGGGCCATCCATAAATAAGTGGATAAAAACAAATAGTTGTTCCTTTCATTTCTTTTAAATCAAGATTGTCAAACCAATCAGTTTACATGAAAACCATATTCCTTTGGCCCACAAACGATGTTACAATTACATTATTATATCCATGGCTATGACCAGGTGCCTTATTCCCGTTCTAACTCATACAAATCACACATCAGCCATAACATAGGGACATTTATTGTGAAGTCTAAAGGTGAGATGAAGTTAACCTCCTGTAACACTGTACAGCAAAATTTCACTTTTCGAAAAAAAACGGAGCTAAAACTAACTACTTTCTATGTATTTTGACCTTTTTTTGATGGCGGCTCTCAATCAGCCAATCAGAATGCAGCATTATGGATAATGCCCTATGAATTTGCCCAGCCTCTGCACATTAGATGTAGATATCATACCTCAACCAATGGGAAGACATGCTCTAGTCCTGGGAAGATGTATAGGGCATTAGCACATTAGGCTATGGAGGCCGCCATTAGACCCCGACTGCACTATGACTAACACCTTCAGCCCCCGTCTCCGCAGTAAATGCCAGGGATGCTTCCCATTGGTCAATAATACAATAGCCATGTGCCGTATAAGATTAGATTCAGGAGGGAGAAGTAGTGATGAGGTTATAATACTCCTAAAATGATTACATAAAATGGCATGACCTCCAAGAGCTAGATTCAAAAAAGGAAACACTGAGATATTGTATTTCTTTCATATCTATTGTCACAATCATATATCATAGGTAAGCAAGACTACATGTGGTCATCAGTGATCAGGAGGAAAAGCACTATCTGAATATTTGCATCGCCTGGATAAATATGTAGGTAGACTAATGAGTAGCCGAGACTATAAAATGGGTCTAGACCCCTAAAATCGACAGTGTGACATGGCCTTTTCTTAAAATTGACAAAGGACATGGAGCTTCAAGGGACAAGGACATGGGTCAAAAAAGATAATGACAGGGGACATGGACTTTTCTTAAAATCAACATGTAACATGGAGCTTAGTGACAAGGACAGGAAAATACAAATTTAGTGACATTTGACAAGGGACATGGGGACCCCCCATCTAGACCCCTATATAATCACATTTCTTTTTTACTTTCAACATTTTCAAAATATCCACATGTATTTATGTATAATGTAATAATGTGAAACAAGATATAAATAAGTTTGGATACATTTACTACTTTTAACATTCTCCAACTGTTTCATTCCTATGCGATAAACTGGGTCTGCTGTGTTATTAACGCATGTCTAACCAGTGAACCATGACTTGTTCCTTCATATCACCAACTAACTACATAGATCAAGATTACCACAGCATAGGAACAAGGCCCTGATTGAACACCTCTAGTCACTCATAGTGAGAATCGTATAGGTACCTGCACTAACAGGATTATGTTTTCTGTTATAGGAGATGTTGCAATTTGGCAATGTTAATGAATTTATACAGCACATACACTCTCACACCCGTCTTGGACGCTTGGTCCCTCAGGGCATACGACTCCATCCACTTTGTACTTATTCCCTTCCCTTGTCTCGGATAAAGGGCCCATGATATCCATGGCCACCCTTTCCAGCGGCAAACCCCACTGACACATGTCCCATGGGAGCTCGGTGGGGAGGCTTAGCCATCTTTCTCCTTACGCACAGCTCACACCTGCCACACCACCACGTGGCATCTCTCCTGAACTCCGGCCATTAATAGCTATCCTGTAACCGCCAAATAGTTCTGTTCCTCCCTAGGTGTCCCCCCACGCTCGAGCCCTCCCCAGTAGATCCTTTTGAGCTGCCCACGGCTTCATCTCATATCCAGCCCCTCCCAGCTCCGTCAGATTCACCTCCTCTCCTTGCAACCACTGGCTGCATGGCCGTCGAGATAGACCATCGGCATTCCCGTGCAACTTCCCAGCACGATGTTCTATGTGTAGGTCATAGGTATTGACTACTTGCAGCCATCATGCAATCTGTTCCTCGGGTTCCTTGAACCCCATTAGCCACCGAAGGGAGGCATGGTCAGTCCGCACCCGGGTAGGCCACCCTATGCCGGAACTTTTTCAGCGCGAACACAATAGCTAGCAGTTCCCTTCTTGTCACACAATAATTTCTTTCCACCTTGTTTAAAGTGTGGGTGGCATACACCAGAACTCTCTCCTCTCCCCCTTGGTCCTCACTTGCATCGGTGTTGAGCCTCAACTCCCGATCCGGTCGGGGAAATGCCAGGATAGGGGCACTGGTTAATGCCTGCTTCAGAGAAGCAAAGGCTGCCTGGCAGTCCTGGTTCCAATCAAACCGCTTCCCTTTCTCCGCCAGGGACGACAGAGGTTTGGCCACTGAGGAAAAGTCTTTGACAAAATTCTGGTGTTACCCGGCCAATCCCAGGAAGCTGCGCACCTCGGTGATGCTCTGAGGGACTGGCCATCCCCCCACCGCCTCCACTTTGGCCAGGTCGGTGGAGATCCCCTCCTCACTCACCATATGCCCCAGGAACATCACTCTCCTTTTAGCCAGCTGACACTTGCTATGCTTAATCTTGAGTCCCGCCTGCATTATCCTCTCCAGTACTTCCTCCAGGCGCCGGAGATGTTCCTCAAATGTAGAAGAGAAGACCACCACGTCATCCAGGTAGACTAAGCAGGTTTCCCACTGCAATCCCCTCATAACCACCTCCATTACTCGTTCGAACGTTCCTGGTGCATTACAAAGCCCAAAGGGCATTCGGTGAAACTGAAAGAGTCCTCTGTGAGTGGTGAACACCATCTTCTCCCGGTCCCTGGCAGCGGTAGTCAATGCAGAACTTCCGTCTTCTCCGATTCTCCCTCCTTCTTCAACCGAGGACATTCCCTCTTTAAGTGGCCTTCCTGTCCACACTGGAAGCAGCCTGACTGTTTGTAGCCTGTGCACCCGCCTCTATCTGTTGGCACCCAGCACCGACAGGAACCGATTGAGGACGAGAGCGTCCACCGTCTTGGAATCGGTGTCGGGGTAGGCCAACTGGGTATATTTCATCAGCTCCTCTTGGAGGGCCTGTAAGGTCTCCCCCGGTTTGCGCTCCCTTGTCCTGAGTAGGGCCTTAAAGGTTTCCATCTGGTTTGGGGGTTCAAACTTGAGCTCCAAAGCCTCCCGTAACTGCCGATATCCCTCTGCCATAGCCGCCTTAACACCCGTGAGTAGCCGACGTGCGGGTCCTAGGCCCTTCCCTTTGATCCCCTATGCCGGGTCCTGGTGGCTCCCTCCGAGCGCGTTCATCGATATCCGCCTCCAGTGGTTCCACCCGGACCTTTCACTCCTCCTTTCTCTCATCGTCTGGGCGTCCCCCAAACTCCCCTCTCTCATTTTCAGCTTTTGCCTCCTCTGGCAGCTCAGCTAAGTAGTTTCCCCCCCCCCCTTCTGTCTCTCCCACAGCCTCATCTTCATTACAGGGTCGGTGTTGTCTTCCAGCAACTGGGGCTGTCCCAGGGGTGTTCTCTCGTCCCAATCCCACCCCCCAGCAACCTAGCAATCACCGCCCACCCGCTCTGGCCATCCACCTTCTTCGCCCAGTTCCTGACCACTTGTGGGCCCTTTTCCCCTGTCTTTCCAGGCTCCCTCCTGCCTGGTAGCTGACCTCAGCTCCATCCTTCTCCAATCTCTCCCCTGATCCTCCTTCCGCCATTCTTCAATCGTCACAGACGCAGGTTCACAGAAAACAATTTCTATAGAAACCGCTGTCACCAATGTAGCGTTGCGTCTATAACTCTCTGCCGAGATGATTTGCAATATGGGGCCACTGCTAGTATTTGAGAAAGTTTCCTAGTGTCATCGTGTCTTTTATAGTAATCAACGAACTTGAGGTATTTTGTTTCAAACACTGACCGTGCGTTTCTCATCTCGGGCATGTTACAATGTAAGAAGACATGATTGACATCTTGCACAGCATTACAGAATGTGCACTTAGAATTGACAGGTTTCTTTCCTCTATATCTTCTTGACAGGCTGTCAAGTGTACAGTTATTGTCAGTCCGGAGTTTAGCAACAATGGTTCTAATTTTAGGTGATTCTGTATGCGTTAGGTATTCACGCTCTTCATAAATGTCATTGAGATCATCTTTACACATCTTGATAATTCTACACTTGCTAGTATTCTCTGGGTTATCAATGTACTGGTTGTATTTCTGAATATGTGCATCATTTAACCTTCTCTTTATATTGTTTTTGAGTGAGGACTTTGACCAAACATAAGGATCGAGCCAGACATTCTTACAACCGATTTTAAACAAGAGGTATTGGATATCTTTAAGCCATTGGTGGTTTTCACTCTTCATGGTAGAGAAGGCCTCATTTAGAATAGGGTTTTTCGATCCATGCTCAAGCCTCAGCCAATATAGAATGTTCAGTACGATTATTTTGGATTCAATAGGAAATCTCCCTAACTCGCCTAGTGCGAGAGTAGTACTTGCATATTTTGATATACCCAGAGCAAACTTGCAACTTGTAGAGTAAAACACTTCTACCGGACAGGCCTTTCTGACGCCTTCAGACGTTAAGTCCTCAATTATAAGAGTTACCAGGCATATAGAAGAATGGTAATGGTTAGCATGTATGGAAAATGTAGCATATATTTAGGTACTTTGGCTGATTTCAGCTGCATAAATTATCCACGCAGAAATACTAGCAGGACAAAAAAAATCATAGTAGAGATATGGTCTTAGGAAGATTAAGTTTTGTTGTATTGATATTGTTATTTTATGGCCTAAACTTTGAGTGATTCCTAAAAAGAGGTTTGGCTAACTGATGTGTGAAGGGAAAGGGCGTGAGTTAATTTTCCTGTGAGTAAATTGAATTTTCTTAAGATAAATCTTTTCTAAAACACACCTCAAAACCGTGTCTAGAATTAGGGGAGGTACAAGAAAAACTAACTAGAAAAAATCATCGTAGAGGTTGAATTGTAATGGAAATCATTGTAAAAAAGATCATACCTTTTCTTAGTACCATACTACAAAGATGAAAACCTCAACTACCATCGCAGGGCCTTTATGAAAGTGGTTTCAACATACTTTTTAACTATCATCGTTGATTTCCTTTATGAAAGACCACCCTGAGCGTCGAGACTGCAAATTCTCATTACACTGTGTGGGATAGTTTGTCCCCTCCCCCCCCCAAAGAAAAAGGCAAAGAGCACACCTACCCCTCCACCCCCCTGTGAACCTGTCACATTATTTTCATCTCTATGTTAATCATCACCTCACAGTGTCCAATGCTAAATAGCTGTACCTTAAACATATTGTTTCTTACATGTTTTCTTACTTCTCTAATCTGATACAATCTACATCCATGTATGTTACATTTCAACCCAGAGAAACAAGGCTAGAGTTTTATGTACAAATGAACCTGTATGCGGTTGAAGAAATCACCTACGTGAATAAAGATGAAGTCTAATGAAAGAAATATGATTCTGCGAAATTGTGTAATGTAATTCTCGCCATGAGTATGACCTTAGCTGTCAATATGGCGTTAAACATCTATTAATCAGTCACTCCGAATTAGCCAAAACTACTTAAACGTTGACTATTCATTCACACACTATTTTAGATGTAGGTTACAATGCCTGCATCCATATTTACCTTTAATAAAAATTGAAATTCATGTTTCTATTTAATTTATACATTTATCAGGAAAAGCCTTTCCCCCTTTTTTTTCTTTCTTTAATTCTTTCTTATTTTATTTCGTACTGTCCCATACCCAGAGTTTGCGGATTGCTTTGGAAATTCTAAAATTGCACAACCTTATTTTCTTTTCAAAATTCAAAAGTGCCTTGGAGCTATTAGGAAAATCCCCTCTTCCCTATTATGGTACAGAGGTTGGTTGGAACTTTGGGGAAAGGTTGCAACCATCATTAAACCCCAGAGATTTCAGTTGGGTGTTGGTTCAACCTTTGAAAATTTCAGTTTCCTTGAACATTTGTACTTTTCAACATATGAAATTGCATTAACTCTAAATTTGAGGTGACTGAACCTCTGAAAATGTGCCATCCATAAATGACGTCACGCAAAATGTGACCCCTTTTTTTAACCCCCCCCCCCCTTCATTATTTTTGCCGAATTTGCAATGCTTAAGGTATATGGAAAATTAATTCGGTCACGCCGAGCCTCCCCCCCTCCCCCCTCCAGCGTGACGTCATTTGTGGAGATGGCCCCAAAGAGATGAACCTCTGTAACCCCACCCCCCCCCCCCCAACCCCAGGGCCAGTCTGAAATGGTGTACAAGCCGCGGCTTGCTCGCGGGGGTTTACAGTAAAGGACTACAATGGTCGCATGTGGGTTGTACAATGGATGCCACCATAGGCGAGCTCCATAGGCTGCGTGAATGCCGCCAGGGGGACAAGCCACGCCCACCCTCATCAACTGACACGTCAGTCAGCCAATCAGCACTCACTATGGCCCAAGGCTCGGTCCCACACCTGTATATCCACCACGTGCGTCCCTACAGCATTGTCACAATTTTACTGTACCTTCAACATCCATCTCTGCACACTGTCACCATAGGCTCCTGGTCTACATCTTAGACATTTAGTGATATATACCAACACTGGTACTTTGTGTAGCGCACGTCTCCTGCCTCACCTGGCCAACATCTACCATCAATAGGAGCAGTGAATACACAAGGTCAAAGGTCATCTATATATATCTACAGTACCACGTCCCATACCTGACAACTTGTACACCGCCAGAGAAGGTAAGGCATCACCCCGGGAGGGGAGGGGGGGGGGCACTCCCTGTAGATTCTATTTGCGAACATGCCCCTTGATATGGTACCCTAATCAAGAGTAAAAACATGAGATTCCGGGTCCTTTCCAAGGGGTAAATCTAAAAAAATACCCTTATCAAAGGTGTCTATTACAAATAAACCCCCCCACTCCCCCAACCGCAGGGCCAGGAAGTGTTCTAACATGGACGCTAAGATTAAGTGAAAGGGGAAATACTATGTGTGGACCACTAAATTTGACATGGTGACATGGCCATTTCTTAAAATCAACATCTGACATGGGCCTTAATGACATGAGGCAAACAATTAGTGACATGACATAGTTGCTTTCTTAAATTTGACATGGGACATGGTAGCCAAAAATCATTTCTGGGAAATTTGGTTTATTCTTTTTTTTTTTTTTTTAGAAAGACTTGAAGGGTCAACCAAAGAAGGTACAGAAACGGCAGACCACTCATTGAATAGGGAAAAGTTTACAGATGTTGATTCCAATATTTAGGGTGTGCCTAGAAGAAGCTGAAATAAGACATCTACGCAAAGGGGCAAAGAAAAAATTGCCCTCTCCACATTTTGGCTATGCAAAATCCAGACAAATAATTATATTTTCAAAGAAAAATAAAATAAAATTTTCGCCCTCTCGCCCCATTTTCTAATACAGAAAATCCATAATCCATAGATCATTTTTTTTTTAATTTGGTGTGGCATTAATTGAGTGATAATTCAGTTAATTAAAACCACCCAGTAATTATTCTCCGTGTTATGTAAACTCCAGTATTGAGGCGAAACTTGGATATCAATGTTTCTAGCTGTGATATCATAATTTTTATCTTTGATATCAAAGATTTTAGTTGTGATGTCAATGTTTGAACTCTGCGTACTACGGAGCCCCTAATAGGACATACCAAAAATATTCCTGCGGCTACTGAACAATTCTTGCGGATACTGGAGTATTTTTTGCGGATACTGAACAATTCTTGCGGGAACTGAACAATTCTTGCGGGAACTGATCAATTCTTGTGGGCACAGGAACAATTTTTGCCGGACAGAAACTTTCTTGTAGGTGGGCCTACAGATACTATTTCTGGGAATACAGAAATGATTTTTTTTGCGGGTACAGAAACATCTATATTCTTGTGGGTACACAATCTAACAAATGCACAAATCATACTGTATATACAGAAATCATCCTGTACCTCAGGGATGTAAGTCAATCATGGGCAAAAGTCAGGAAGCCATACATTTACTCGATATAAAAACCTTCTGTTTTTTTTCCCGAACAGCCTTCCTTACCTGCAGGAATCCTCCTGTACCCGCAGGAAAAAAGAGTGAGGAAATGGATGTATCTCAATATCACTAAGATAAGGCAATATTTTGTGGGGGGAAAAAACAACTCCGATATCACACCAGGAAACTGTGACATCAAAGTTAGAAAACACTTTACATGTATCAATTTCTACTCTTGTTCACCATTCACTATACAATCATCGTGAATCACAGTCCACATTTCTCCTACATTTGCTTTTACAGATAGCACTGGGAGAAACATACAACATACACCAAACATGGCCAGTAAGCAGCAACCCCATGATGACCCCCACACCTCCCACCTGATGCATCCACCCAGGATCACCTTAAAGATGTGTGAGAATTTCATACCCAAGACTGTGGGTGGATTTCAAGACCGCATAAAGTTTATTAGAGAAAGCATACAGAACGATGAACAGATAATAAACGACTTGGGTTGGTACACAGACCCGGATAGCCGAGCTATGATGGAGGGTAGACGAGCAGCCATACAGAGGAAAACGAAGCTCGTTGATGCCTTCATAGACGAGATGAACAAAGCCAGACAACGCCAGCAGAATAAGCAGACATCTCAGACCCAGATTGACTCTCAACCAGACAAGGGTGTGCCAGATGCTACAACATATGAGAATAAGGCTAATGCAGAGGCAGAAAATGTGCAGCCATCAGGGGTTGCACCACGTTCTCATGACAACACCCAGACTGTCCAGAGCTTGCAGCCATGTGCATTCCACACAAATCAGTGGTTTAAACGTCACCATGCAAGGCTGGCTCAGAGACAACGGACATACGTCCCAGAAACATGTGTCACAGAGATCTTCCCAGACCCATGAATACAATGCAACATGGGTCATAGAGACTGTCCCATGCCATAAATACACTGCAACATGGGCCATAGAGACTGTCCCAGACCATAAATACACTGCAACATGGGCCATAGAGACTGTCCCAAACCCATAAATACACTGCAACATGGGCCATAGAGACTGTCCCAGACCATAAATACACTGCAACATGGGCCATAGAGACTGCCACAGACTCATAAATACACTGCAACATGGGTCATAGAGACTGTCCCAGACCATAAATACACTGCAACATGGGTCAGAGAGACTGTCCCAGACCCATAAATACACTGCAACATGGGTCATAGAGACTGTCACAGACCATAAATACACTGTAACATGGGCCATAGAGACTGTCCCATGCCATAAATACACTGCAACATGGGCCATAGAGACTGTCCCATGCCATAAATACACTGCAACATGGGCCATAGAGACTGTCCCAGACCCATAAATACACTGCAACATGGGCCATAGAGACTGTCCCAGACCATAAATACACTGTAACATGGGCCATAGAGACTGTCCCATGCCATAAATACACTGCAACATGGGCCATAGAGACTGTCCCATGCCATAAATACACTGCAACATGGGCCATAGAGACTGTCCCAGACCATAAATACACTGCAACATGGGCCATAGAGACTGTCCCATGCCATAAATACACTGCAACATGGGCCATAGAGACTGTCCCAGACCATAAATACACTGCAACATGGGCCATAGAGACTGTCCCAGACCATAAATACACTGCAACATGGGCCATAGAGACTGTCCCATGCCATAAATACACTGCAACATGGGCCATAGAGACTGTCCCAAACCCATAAATACACTGCAACATGGGCCATAGAGACTGTCCCATGCCATAAATACACTGCAACATGGGCCATAGAGACTGTCCCAGACCATAAATACACTGCAACATGGGCCATAGAGACTGTCCCATGCCATAAATACACTGCAACATGGGCCATAGAGACTGTCCCAGACCATAAATACACTGCAACATGGGCCATAGAGACTGCCACAGACCCATAAATACACTGCAACATGGGCCATAGAGACTGTCCCAGGCCATAAATACACTGCAACATGGGCCATAGAGACTGCCACAGACCCATAAATACACTGCAACATGGGCCATAGAGACTGTCCCAGACCATAAATACACTGCAACATGGGCCATAGAGACTGTCCCAGACCATAAATACACTGCAACATGGGCCATAGAGACTGCCACAGACCCATAAATACACTGCAACATGGGCCATTGAGACTGTCGCAGACCATAAATACACTGCAACATGGGTCAGAGAGACTGTCCCAGACCCAAAAATACACTACAATATCGGCCATAGAGACTGTCCCAGACCCATAAATACACTGCAACATTGGTCATAGAGACTGTCCCAGACCCATAAATACACTGCAACATGGGTCATAAAGACTGTCCCAGACCATAAATACACCGCAACATGGGCCATAGAGACTGTCCCAGACCATAAATACACTACAACATGGGTCATAGAGACTGTCCCAGACCCATAAATACACTGCAACATGGGTCATAGAGACTGTCCCAGACCCATAAATACACTGCAACATGGGCCATAGAGACTGTCCCAGACCCATAAATACACTGCAACATGGGTCATAAAGACTGTCCCAGACCATAAATACACCGCAACATGGGCCATAGAGACTGTCCCAGACCATAAATACACTACAACATGGGTCATAGAGACTGTCCCAGACCCATAAATACACTGCAACATGGGTCATAGAGACTGTCCCAGACCCATAAATACACTGCAACATGGGTCATAGAGACTGTCCCAGACCATAAATACACTGCAACATGGGTCATAGAGACTGTCCCAGACCATAAATACACTGCAACATGGGTCATAGAGACTGCCACATACCATAAATGCACTGCAACATGGGCCATAGAGACTGTCCCAGACCCATAAATACACTGCAACATGGGTCATAGAGACTGTCCCAGACCCATAAATACACTGGAACATGGGTCATAGAGACTGTCCCAGACCCATAAATACACTGCAACATGGGCCATAGAGACTGTCCCAGACCATAAATACACTGCAACATGGGCCATAGAGACTGTCCCAGACCCATAAATACACTGCAACATGGTCCAGACCCATGAATTAAACATGGCCACATTACAGACATGGGTCATTATGGGGTTCACTAACTGGAATTTCTTGATTTGACAAGGGATAAGGGTGGACAATTCTTATATGACAGAAGCTATCCTCGGCCTCTTGTTATTGAAGCTGTCATCCTAGTTAACTTCCGGATCTCACCTCAACCCTCCGCTACCCAGAGGGGATGCCCAAACCACCACAAGATAACCCAATGTAAATAACACATCACTGATATCCTATCAAAGAAAGTGCCAAAATATACCAAGACTAGAGGACAACACAAATACTAGCGGCCCATATCACTTCAATATCTCTCATTATCTCCTGGATGCCAGCATATTCACCAGAGTCAAGGTGTGGCGCACCTGTACCCCCTAGTGGCAGATAGTACAAGGACCAGCACACCTGTCTAAACACACCCAGCCTGTTATCAGTCTGTGCACACCAAGATCCAGGTACCCGACATCAACCAGACACTGTTTGGTTTCCACACTACATACATATTGGACATTGGCAATAGACGAAAACAGTATTTTATATCATGTCTACACCCCTTAAAAGGTGCAGGGCGGCGTATGATAGTGATGTTCTTTTACTCAGTTTTCACAAAAGACGCAAACTCAAAACATTACGTTTTATACTTTTATAGCACGTTCTCATGTCAATGTACATTCCATCATGAATACAGAGATGTTTTTGGACTCCATACACACATACTTACATGTGGAAACATTCGCCATGCACCCATGCATTTATAAATGTGTCCATATCTCACTGTTTGGCCGTACTTAGTCAAACATCAATATTATCTTTAACAATGAACTAATGTTTTAGACTGTGATTTTATTACATTTACACACGCACATGTATCCCTATCTCACACATTCTCACTACGTCAACAAAACCTGTCCCAGATTATTTGTCAATATTTTCTATACAGGCCTATAACTGACAGAAATGTCCTTGGGACATTAACACTTATCTCTCTCTCTCTGTGATATCTTCGTCTCCATTCCCACTTCCCAAGACAATTGTGAAAAGAAATATAAATTGTACAATTTCTATTTTATCTACGACTTTCCAAAAGACATGTACAGACATGATTAATGTAGTGGTAATATTTACATGCCAAAAGGCAAATTGCTACATTACCGTAGTACCTCATGTATAAGGCGCACTACATTACCATAGTACCTCATGTATAAGGCGCACTACATTACCGTAGTACCTCATGTATAAGGCGCACTACATTACCGTAGTACCTCATGTATAAGGCGCACTACATTACCGTAGTACCTCATGTATAAGGCGCACTACATTACCGTAGTACCTCATGTATAAGGTGCACTACATTACCGTAGTACCTCATGTATAAGGCGCACTACATTACCGTAGTACCTCATGTATAAGGCGCACTACATTACCGTAGTACCTCATGTATAAGGCGCACTACATTACCGTAGTACCTCATGTATAAGGCGCACTACATTACCGTAGTACCTCATGTATTAGGCGCACTACATGTCAACCTAACCCCTAGTACACATGTATGCCCCGTAGGATGTGCCTTGTAGGTGGGGTAATTATACTTTAGAACAATACTAAAATGACAGATATTGACCCTGCCCTGTGCTTTATAGCATTAAGCTACAACTCAATGTGCCTGGTACATGGGTTTGCCTTATACTTATGCATGCTACAACTCAATATGCCTTGTACTCAATGTACGGCAGTACTTCTATTGTGCGCATGCTACAACTCAATGTGCCTTTTACTCAATGTACGGCAGTACTTCTATTGTACGCATGCTACAACTCAATGTGCCTTATACTCAATGTACGGCAGTACTCCTATTGTGCGCATGCTACAACTCAATGTGCCTTGTACTCAATGTACGGCAGTACTTCTATTGTACGCATGCTACAACTCAATATGCCTTGTACTCAATGTACGGCAGTACTTCTATTGTACGCATGCTACAACTCAATATGCCTTGTACTCAATGTACGGCAGTACTTCTATTGTACGCATGCTACAACTCAATGTGCCTTATACTCAATGTACGGCAGTACTTCTATTGTACGCATGCTACAACTCAATGTGCCTTGTACATGGGTTTGCCTTATACATGTACTCAATGTACGGCAGTACTTCTATTGTGCGCATGCTACAACTCAATGTGTCTTGTACATGGGTTTGCCTTATACTCAATGTACGGCAGTACTTCTATTGTACGCATGCTACAACTCGATGTGCCTTGTACATGGGTTTGCCTTATACTCAATGTACGGCAGTACTTCTATTGTACGCATGCTACAACTCGATGTGCCTTGTACATGGGTTTGCCTTATACTCAATGTACGGCAGTACTTCTATTGTACGCATGCTACAACTCGATGTGCCTTGTACATGGGTTTGCCTTATACTCAATGTACGGCAGTACTTCTATTGTACGCATGCTACAACTCGATGTGCCTTGTACATGGGTTTGCCTTATACTCAATGTACGGCAGTACTTCTATTGTGCGCATGCTACAACTCGATGTGCCTTGTACATGGGTTTGCCTTATACTCAATGTACGGCAGTACTTCTATTGTGCGCATGCTACAACTCAATGTGTCTTGTACATGGGTTTGCCTTATACTCAATGTACGGCAGTACTTCTATTGTACGCATGCTACAACTCAATGTGCCTTGTACATGGGTTTGCCTTATACTCAATGTACGGCAGTACTTCTATTGTGTGCATGCTACAACCCTCCACATTACATTCAAAGCAAATATTCCATCAGTAGGGCCAAGTAGAAGTGTGATAATATTCTACTCTAGCAATGAACTCTTACAGTATTGACACTGGGACTTTGGTCTACATCTCAACTCAATCTGAACGAAGAACGTAAACTGTTCCAAAACGCTGTAAATATGAGGTCAATCAATTCATCAATGAACTGTACATATATAAGCAAACTAAAGAGTGTTTCAAATAAATGTTGAAATTGGATTCCCTGCGTGTGGTTTTATGTGATGTAAATCTCCCTATATATTTGACGTTTGTGCATACATTAGAAAGTTTAGTCTAGATGTGGGTGGGATTTATAGTGCCCCTAGGGACTGCCTCAGTGAATCCTCCAGGTATGTTGAAGATACTCCATGTGAAGAAAATCAGCCTCAATACACATTCTTAAACTGGTGGCGACTTAACATCATACCTAACATGCAATAACCAGCTTTAGAAAGACGTACATTATTCCTTACTTTCAAGTTTCTTTCATGTATTATCAATATTTCTCTCCAGGCTGATTATAGAACCTACCATTATCATTTTGTTCTTTTTCCGCCTTCCGATTCAAAGGCAGACACTTATTTATAATACAATACTGAATTTGACACTCAGACAGTGTCATCCACTCCCATGCACGCGTTCATCCAGAATATAAAATGCACTAATAAGCTATTGACAAGATGGGAAATGTACAATCTTTGCTGCACATATTCTGTGCAAATATTATTCAAAGCCACAACGAAATGACAAACTGATCTGTGGATTTGTACACCTTCACTCTGAATGTTGACATCTTGTTCACACCACCTTTTTTAAAAAATAAATCTTAATCTATGATGTGTAATGGCAATTTGCTTTTGGCGTGGGAAATTATACTTATCATACATTCAGAGACAGATACAAATTGAACTATTTCAATTACCCTCTACATGCATTATCCCCATAAATGGCCGCATGGCTACCCCCAGGACTGCAGTCAAGCATCATGACAGCCCTACAGGGTTGATACATTTCCGCACGGTTGGCATGATGCACCTAAAGCAGTTCTGGTGAATAGGCTCACCAGCACTTCATTGGTGCATCATGATAACAACGATACATCAACCTAGAGCCATCATTAAAGGCTGTATGTCCTAATCCACTGACAGTCTGTTTATTTCATTGAAGCATTCTGTACAATTAACTAAGGCATTGTCCCCTTTCACCGCCATGCCCGTTTTAATGCTTTACGTGTGGCAAGTTTCTGGGTGATTAGGGAGACTACGATCATGCCGACCAGGACAAGCGCAATAAACAGGTAATCAAAGTCCTCCTTCAGTACGTCAAACATCTTGGACGGCATCACCCGCGTACCAAACATGTCTGTGAAAAGAAAATGCAAAAAAACAAAGGATATTAATACAGATCCGCTGAGTACATGTATGTTATCAAATTAAGGGTTAGATCTTTTATTTATCTTGTAAAAAGCGAAAGCACTGTGTACTCTATGATGGTATAAAACCTGCACATGTACATGATATCATTTTAATCCATGTGTCTCATTATTTTGTTTTACACCATTTTTCTTCTCTTCAACTCATGATATCATCAATTTTCATCCCAGTTTATTCCCCCATTAACAGTGCCTGTGACATAACTTACCCAGGCCATATGTGACAATGAGACAGGTGGACTCGAGGCCGGCAGGGGCGGTGGCGATTCCCCGGATGTTATAAACGCTCTGGTTATAGTTGATGAAGGCTTCGTAGGGGCGCGGTAACTCCGGCATATAAGGGATCATTCCCTCCTCCCTGTCAACGGCGGTAAAAACATATTAATTAATGGCTTATAAATGTACTCATTTAGTTCAGCTGCACCTTGTACTTATGGGATTCTTAGAAAGTCAGGGTGCACCTTGTATACTTAGTGTAGCTTATATGTGTAGTTTTACTACATTATAGACTGAATACAACATACCGTAATCTCCCGCGTATAAGGCGCGTCTTATACGGGGGGTTTTAGTTCTCATTTGATCCAGAAGGGGGACACCAAGACCTTTCTTTTGATATCTTACATGCCCCCTTGGTCAAAATAGGACAAAATGGGGCCCAGGAGGGCCCAAGGTGGCCCAAGCTACCCATAGATTTTTGAATTTTGAAAATTCATTCAGTAGAACCAAAGTTATGAATTTTTCATTTTTTTGAGAATTTTCCAAAACTCTAGGTGCGCCTTATACGCGGGCTGCGCCTTATACGCGGGAGATTATGGTACTAGCAGCCCTTGTCTTACTCTATGTAAATCTGAGCTACCATAATACCATGAAACGCTTCATATGAGCCATAGCTAACAGGCAGACCAGGGGCCTACTGTTGGTATAGGATGGGTGCCCATTCTACGTGTGGCTTATGTAGACCAGGGGCCTACTGTTGGTATAGGATGGGTGCCCATTCTACGTGTGGCTTATGTAGACCAGGGGCCTACTGTTGGTATAGGATGGGTGCCCATTCTATGTGTGGCTTATGTAGACCAGGGGCCTACTGTTGGTATAGGATGGGTGCCCATTCTATGTGTGGCTTATGCAGACCAGGGGCCTACTGTTGGTATAGGATGGGTGCCCATTCTATGTGTGGCTCATGCAGACCAGGGGCCTACTGTTGGTATAGGATGGGTGCCCATTCTATGTGTGGCTCATGCAGACCAGGGGCCTACTGTTGGTATAGGATGGGTGCCCATTCTATGTGTGGCTCATGCAGACCAGGGGCCTACTGTTGGTATAGGATGGGTGCCCATTCTATGTGTGGCTTATGCAGACCAGGGGCCTACTGTTGGTATAGGATGGGTGCCCATTCTATGTGTGGCTCATGCAGACCAGGGGCCTACTGTTGGTATAGGATGGGTGCCCATTCTACGTGTGGCTTATGTAGACCAGGGGCCTACTGTTGGTATAGGATGGGTGCCCATTCTATGTGTGGCTCATGCAGACCAGGGGCCTACTGTTGGTATAGGATGGGTGCCCATTCTATGTGTGGCTCATGTAGACCAGGGGCCTACTGTTGGTATAGGATGGGTGCCCATTCTATGTGTGGCTCATGCAGACCAGGGGCCTACTGTTGGTATAGGATGGGTGCCCATTCTATGTGTGGCTTATGCAGACCAGGGGCCTACTGTTGGTATAGGATGGGTGCCCATTCTATGTGTGGCTCATGCAGACCAGGGGCCTACTGTTGGTATAGGATGGGTGCCCATTCTACGTGTGGCTTATGTAGACCAGGGGCCTACTGTTGGTATAGGATGGGTGCCCATTCTATGTGTGGCTCATGCAGACCAGGGGCCTACTGTTGGTATAGGATGGGTGCCCATTCTATGTGTGGCTCATGTAGACCAGGGGCCTACTGTTGGTATAGGATGGGTGCCCATTCTATGTGTGGCTTATGTACAAGGGCGTTTTCTTTATATATTTCAGGTCTTAACTGTGTAAAGTGTCTCCAAAGGTCAGGGTACGGCTTAGGTGCAGCTAATTGGCAAGGTCTTACGCTCTACTTACCTGTTCTCTGGTGTCAGTACAAACGGTCGCCGCGGGTCCAGCAGTGCCTTGGGCATCTCCAGTATGCCGCCAGTGTCCATGCCAACTGTAATATAGCAAGACGGTTACAGGTTGATGTTCATTAGAGTTGGCACAGGGACTAGTACATGCTTTTCCGCTTGGTAGGATGGGAGTTCTTGAGGCTTATTGGGCAACAGAAACTTAAAGTTGTACTACGTATTTCTAACCCCCAGAGCATTCTTGAAAGTACATATTGACGCCAAATTCTTAACCTTATGTGCGGCTTACTAATGTCACAAGATTTAAGTAACAGGATTTCAATATCCAGAGGCGCTATCATACATAGATTATAAAAACTCACAAGCACAAGCTGCAATTTTTCTGTGACTACCTGGTACTTAATGTGGAACTACTGCTGCAAATCTCAAATAAACACTGATTGTAAACTTTTAAAGATAAAAAAAAAGCACACTTACTGAGAATGTGTTTGTTGGTGATGCCTTTCTCTGTAATGGTGGCCTCCATGTGTGAGATGTAGCCGGGGAAGATATACGCCTGCCGCATCACGATGGGTGGGGACGGCATGGACAGGGACGAGAAGGCTGTGGCATTGGTCTGCTTCTGTCCCTCATACATCTCTAACACGGCAATCTCATTACGCCTGAACTTCTGGTTCCAGTAGTTGTACTGAAGGCACAGAAATAGTGACACAATTAGAATAATGGTTTAGCACAATATATTACATAGAACGATCAGGTAAGCAGGGGTGTCGGAATAGGGGGAACCAGGGGGGGGCCATGTCCCCCACCCCCAATCTCTGACCAGGGGGGGCAGGCTATATTTTGCCCCCCCCCCCAAATTTTGAAACCAATATATACTTTTATGGTGAACTTGGTCATTTGCTCACAATTTGACCAAATAGCAAGATCGATATCTAAATTTTCCTTTGGGGCATGCCCCTAGACCCTCTAAAAATATCTATGTGCTTCACTTGCTGTGCTCAAAATTGTCGACTGACCCTCCCAGATAGTCGCAATGATAAACACAATAAAGTGCTAGCAAACAGAATAACCAGCACTTAATTGGTGATTCATTGCAAATAATGGGCGTAACAATACATTACCAGGTAGTGGCCTTTCAAGACTTATCCAAATTTTGATACCACTAGTTCAAAGCTCAATTAGTTCTGCCCAGCGACATACTCATTGATGAAAATGTGGGAAAGATGAAAATGAAAATAATTTGAATCATATGTACTTATACCAGAAAACAACTACAATTAATCTAGAATATTTTCAAGGATATGTCAACGGTAGTGGGTCTAGAGGCATTTCATTCTAAAAGTTAGGGAACTATTCTTTTTTATCAATTTGAGGGTGTAGAATTCAATGAGACTGGTTGTTTTTCAGCATTTTTGTTCCTGTTGCCATGGCAACCATTTCCCTGAGATACAGTAGAAAGTGCATCTGGTCATGTGCTTTGTCATTTTCTACCGTTACTAAGGAAAGTGGTTGCCATGGCAACAGGAACTGGAAATTTTGAAAAACGACCACTCCCATTGAATTCTACACCCTCAAATTGCTAAAGAAACATAGTTCCCTAAATTTTAGAATGAAATGCCCCTAGGCCAAGGAGGCATACATCATGGACAGGACCCATACAGAGTTGATAGAAAAGAGGGAATGTGGAGGGTATAAACGAAAGTATGTGCTCTTTCCACCCGTGCTGTTGATATGATCGCACCTCATTGACCAGCTAGGTTTTCAACTAGGGTATGGGGATGTGTGTGTGTGTGGGGGGGGGGGATTAGCCAGGCTCAATGAGGTGCACTTAGTAAAGTATGTACCGTAAACTCCCGCGTATAAGACGCGTCCTCTACGCCAAACAAATGCCTGGGGGCCCTTATAGGATTTTTTCAAGTCTGGGGTGCGTCTTATACGAGGGGTAATTTTTCTATAGAAATGTACTAATCTTACAAATTTCAGCCTTAAAATGTGCGTCTTTTACGCGAAAATGCATGTGCTGAGTTTGGGGTGCGTCTTCTACGCGCAGCGCGTCTTCTACGCGGGAGTTTACGGTAGTAAAAGTATGTATTGTATGGGTTCGTCATCCAGCCTGACTTACCTTACACCCCTTCTCTATCATAGTGGTTTGGTCCACACCCTCCCACCTCTCCCTCCCCTGCACACAGACCCACCAGGGCTACCTCCCACTTGTGGCTCCATTTATGCAGCCCTGATACCCCTTCTACCAATCTGACGACATCCTCAATCTCCCTGCTGTGCACCACCCACCAGATGCTCTACTGCCATACAGTCTCAGACTGGCCCACATTGAATAGAGCTAGGGTGTTACTTAGGGCTGTGAGATTCGTGTCCCCAGCCCAGATAATAGTAGAATGTAGACATGGTGTTACATATATACATGCATAAACTTTACTAAGGATCTCTCAGCTCTGAACTTGGTCTTAAATTAAGGCCAATGAATAAGCTGATGGCATTTGTTATATATCTATCATTTATATTCGTTTCATAACAGGCTTGTAAATTGCAGGGAGCTGTGAGTTTTAGCTCTGTGCAGTCAGCCAGTCCATGGCATCATGTAGCCTCAGTCGAGGCTTTAGGTACCGCTTCAATCAATCTCATATCCGGAGGAATCTATAGATGCTACAATAATCTAATTTTCCAGGATTGTTCTGAGGATATAAAGACATATTAAACCAATTGAACTTTTAAAATGGTGTGCATATTCCGTCCTCCAAGTCAAAAACTATATTTCAAAAGGTTTCCATGCCATAGAAAGCAGGAACACTAAAAAAAAGTTCATCAGGCCCTATGAAATTATAACCCTGAATAGAAAAATGCACCTGTAATATTTTCTACATCTATTGATGCCTGTTCCGGATTTTGAGCACACTTATAGTCATGATAGCACAGCTATTATTTTACCTGGCTTGATCTGAAATATACCAACTGAAAGATATTGGACCGCCATATTGTGAACAAATTAAAAATCTATTTGTAATACATTATCATATATCGAAACTTAAACTCCATATATTTCCCTCTCTCAGGCTGTTTTGCTGCACACATAGTGGGCAGTCACTGAGGTTCACCACTGCACACACTATACGGCACTAGCATATTGCTAATACTGAGAGAATCAGCTAGGTGGCTCATGTAGTCGGGGGCTAGATCAACAATTGGCCTCTTTGTATAGTTTACTTTGATGCTCCCTTCCTCATTAACTACTAGTAGCTATTTTCTGAAATTTATATCTATGTATGGCAAATACTTTAACTAGATAAGCTTAGATTAAACGTAGTAGTTCAAATACATTAGAATAAAGCTTTAAGATTTCAATAAGAGGTCACATATCACCCAGATTGAGTACACCCAGATCAATGTTTCCATATAAAGCTAATCCACTCCCCTCACACCTGAAACAGTAAGTGATTAAGATAGGGACAGGGTGCAGTTTGCAATCACCATTGTTTAGAGGTGTGAGCAGTGGCTGATAAGAAATTTACCCAGAATGCACTGCTGTGGAGTCAGGGCCTACCCATGATGCACAGCAAGATGGCGACCTCCATGACCTGATATGCTAGTGCCCTATATAGGTGCCGTCAACCTCACAGGTTATAAATAAAACAGCCAGGACAAAATGTCATTCATATTTCTAGCTTTAGACGGCTCCCAATCATTTACTAATAGAGATATCTAACCCCTTTCCGAGTTCTATTAGAAGTGAGGGATACAATCATGGTTCTAACCCCTTTCCTAGTTCTATTAGAAGTGAGGGATACAATCATGGTTCTAACCCCTTTCCAAGTTCTATGAGAAGTGAGGGATACAATCATGGTTCTAACCCCTTTCCTAGTTCTAATAGAAGTGAGGGATACAATCATGGTTCTAACCCCTTTCCAAGTTCTATGAGAAGTGAGGGATACAATCATGGTTCTAACCCCTTTCTGGGTTCTATGAGAAGTGAGGGATACAATCATGGTTCTAACCCCTTTCCTAGTTCTAATAGAAGTGAGGGATACAATCATGGTTCTAACCCCTTTCCTAGTTCTAATAGAAGTGAGGGATACAATCATGGTTCTAAGCACTTTTCTAGTTCTAAGGCCACACCAAATAAAAAAATTGGTCTATGGATTTTCATTTTGAGAATATGGTGCGGGAGGACGAAATTTTTATTTTTATTTTCTAGAAATTAATTATTGTCTATGGATTCTGAACATCATAAATATGGAGAGGGTGATTTTTTTTTTTTTTTTTGCCATTGCATATTTATGCCTATTCAATGAGGGGTCTGCCATTCCTGTACCTTTATTATTAATCATATGAAAATGAAAAATCCCTGCAAATGAGGCGGGCGGGATCCATAGACATGTTATTTTTCAAATAAAAATAAAATTTTAATTTCTGAAAAACAGGGGCGGGAAATCCATAGACCAATCTTTTAATTTGGTGTGGCCTAATAGAAGTGAGGGATACAATCATGGTTCTAAGCGCTTTCCTAGTTCTATTAGAAGTGAGGGATCCAATCATGGCTCTAATCCCTTTCAGAGTTCTCACCACCCAAACCCACCACTGCTCCCCTTTTGATAAGATAATGACCACTCTCTAATAGAACTCGGCAGGGGGTTAGAACCATGATTGTATCCCTCACTACTCATAGAATGTGGAAAGGGGGTTTGAACCATGATTGTATCCCTCACTACTCATAGAACATGGCAAGGAGTTAGAACCATGATTGTATCCCTCACTTCTACTAGAATGTGAAAAGGGATAATGATTGTATCCCTCACTTCTCATTGAACTCGGAAAGGGGTCAGAACCATGATTGTATCCCTCACTTCTAATAGTACAGGTAGTTAGACTTCTCCCATCATCCCAAATGAATTGGACCCATCATCCCAAATGAATTGGACCCAATTTAATAATAGAAGCTTTGGAATGATAGTCCTGTGGGCAAACTTCTATTCTTTTCCCTACAAGTTTCAATTTTTAAACCACAGCCCTGCGGGGCACGATTCTATTTTTGTTCCATATTACTAGCCCTGCGGGGCAAGCTTCTTTTCTATACCTTATATATAGTGTAGAATTCTATTCTGCTTATAGCATGAATACTGTTCCATGCTTTATATACTACAGTGCCTCCTCTGGTAAATCTGTACCCAGCTAACCGGGCCCTGATATATTCATTCAGAGGCCCAGCAATTGATGTCCACTGAGTCTGCAGAGGGCTCAGCCTAGTCTTCCTGGGCCCCAGATATCAAGTTACAAAAAGCAAAGGCATGGCATATGATTTTACATTTCAAAACAATACACAACAAGTAGGTAGGTCCTAGAGTTAAGATATCAAAGACCAACCCCAGTTAAGACTAGGGACCCAGTTTTCATTGGGGGCTTGGGAAACTACTCTGAAAGTTCCACCACCACAACAGTGCCCTGCTTACCATCGCTCCTTTAGCGATGGTTCCGTCTAGTAAATCTGGAACCTTGTTATTCATTTATATCAGAAGACCTGTGGGGCAATCTTCTACTCTATAACATATATACATTTGTATAGGATAGAATTCTATTCCATATATTAGGTATAGCATAGAATGTTATACAGCAGAAATAATACCCCAGTCCTTATATAGTACACTCATAGTAGCTACCACAGAAAAAGTGTCCAAGGATATATTGTGCAATACTTGTGGAATTGGCTGATGGTCGTCACACTCTGCTGTTGTGTCTTTGGTAGGGGAGGTGGGAGGGGGTGGACCAAACCACTATAATACAGTAGGGGTGTAAGGTAGACCAGTAGGCCTTGGGCAGTAGTCCATACAAACACATGCTTTCAAAAGCAGATCATCTCAGTTGCACTTGGGCATTCCATTTTTACATTCTATAGACCGCAACACCAAGATCTAGCAACATTTAGAGCCCTTGGAGTCATGTGCATGAGGTATGCCGCCAAGGATATTCTGGATATCAGTCTCCACTAAACGTATTGTGTGTCCAGTGAGTATAGATATACAGTAGGTATAAGGGAGTGGTCATTATTTATCAATGGGGGAGGGGGGGGTGGTGGGTTTTTGTGCGGACGCGCGGAAATTTTTTACGCCCCCCCACTCGACGGCAGTCAAAATTTTTAGCGCCCCCCGCGCAGAGAGTTTTCGCGCCCCTCTTTGATCTATAGTAGCTTGCGGGCTTTTTTGCTAAAAAGAGGGTGAATTTTTTTAGCCCCCCCTCAAGAGGGGTCAAAATTTTTTTAGCCCCCCCTCGGGAGGGGTCTGAAAAGTTTACGCCCCCCCTCAAACCCACCCTCCCCCCCTGTTGATAAATAATGACCACTCCCTAACATAGATGAGTATGACTTGTCTACTCACCACGACCCAGTTCTCGGAGTGTACAACGTGGACGGGGCCCTTGGACTTCTTGTGGTTACAGTGGAACACGATGTTACCACTAACTACGTCTATCAGGTACACGTTCACAAAGTCTGCAGTAAAGAAAATAATTAGGAGTAATCAGAAAATCGAAATAATTTCAAATTGGTACACTTATTTCCCTTTTTCTTTGGCAAAACAGGAAAAGATAGGTCATTCTAATCTCTGCCTTTTCTTTATTAACATGTTTTGGGGACAATACAAGAATAAGAAGCCTACACAAATTCACAAAACAACTTTAAAAGGCTCAGATCTACTGGGTATATATAGACTTACTGTTAGATTTCTGTGAGGGGTCATTGCCTTCGGCGGTGACCACAATGAGGTTGGGGTTGATGTACTTAAAGAGCACACTGCGGTCACCCAGCACGATACCCTGAGAGTGCACTTGTTCTGTAAGAAAGAGATGTTTTATATATTGACAAATCTTTTACAGCAATTTATGATTTGATTCCAAAAGACAACCTAAAAGCAAAAGTTTGTATTGACTTGCCAGTCACGTTGAATAATATCCCATCGTTTCACATGCGATACAACTGCCTTCTTGATTCAAAGGGGCAAAGTAATGAGTCCCCCACCTAGTACTTTCCCACTCTGATAATTTGCTTCTGTATTGTGTTCCCTTTATTCCAACTATTCAAATTTGTTAGAGTTTAAATTGAAAGTCTTATCGGATCAACTCAAGAGTCTAGATCACTAGTTAAAGAGTGTGAAACTAACCGATGGTCTTCTTGGCGACTACATTGGTGATGACCTGAGTCTCCCGCTGCAGGTTTACTGTCCACAACTCCTTCGCTACCAGCGTCTGCACAAAGAGGGATCAAATTAATCATCAGCTGGACTACTTCAAGCAGGAAGAATTCCCACTTTCAACTCTTACTTCAGATAAATTCATGATTAGAAGTCTGTGTGCGAGGGAGCACAGTTTGGCTGCTGTATCGCACGAGGCGTAGTGCAATGTGGTAGCCAAACTGCTAGTGGGAAAACTCACACACAGGTTACCCATGAGTGCTCCTTTGCATTTATCCTGGCGCACATTGTATGTCTCTGAAAATAAAGTACTATTCTGCTGTAACTTAAAGGGCTCAAACCTGAGTGAGATGAGGCTTACCTTGAGAGGTCCGTGCTGCATGCTGTAGCCATGGATCATCCCGCTGTCCTTGTCTACCGTGTACATGAACATAACGGGGATGAACTCTTCCACCACCGACAGACCAGACTCCGGGAACACGTGGTACTGGAACAGAACGGGGGATTTACATGAGGACATGTTATACAAACAGGCCTAGAGAAAGTTTAGCATCAATCCTAGATATCTAACAGCAATTTAGAGAATCTTTTAGATGATTTTGGTAGAGAAAGGCACTATCATTGAACTCGTCACCATGAACACAAGTTCATCTATATATCGTCAAACTGATGTGTAAACATTGCGTGTGTAAATGGGAGTTTCACCTGGTGCACTTTCCACCAGTGGCGGAAGTGCTGGGCATTGGAAACCTGGCTTCATGTGCTCCAAGTGTCCACAATGGCCGTGGGAATGCCAGCACCATCTGGCGTTTTCCACTGATAGGTTCCTTGTATACCTTGTTTGTGGTTGTCTAGTAGGATTTTGGGTCGCAGGAAGCGTTATATAAGTGTATACTTGTTTGTGGTTGTCTAGTAGGATTTTGGGTCGCAGGAAGCGTTATATAAGTGTATACTTGTTTGTGGTTGTCTAGTAGGATTTTGGGTCGCAGGAAGCGTTATATAAGTGTATACTTGTTTGTGGTTGTCTAGTAGGATTATGGGGCACAGGAAGCGTTATATAAGTGTATACTTGTTTGTGGTTGTCTAGTAGGATTATAGGGCGCAGGTACCATTATATAAGTGTATACTTGTTTGTGGTTGTCTAGCAGAATTATGGGGCACAGGAAGCGTTATATAAGTGTATACTTGTTTGTGGTTGTCTAGTAGGATTATAGGGTGCAGGAAGCGTTATATAAGTGTATACCTGTTTGTGGTTGTCTAGCAGAATTATAGGGCGCAGGAAGCGTTATATAAGTGTATACTTGTTTGTGGTTGTCTAGTAGGATTTTGGGGTGCAGGAAGCGTTATATAAGTGTATACTTGTTTGTGGTTGTCTAGTAGGATTATGGGGTGCAGGAAGCGTTATATAAGTGTATACTTTTTTGTGGTTGTCTAGCAGAATTATGGGGCGCAGGAAGCGTTATATAAGTGTATACTTGTTTGTGGTTGTGTAGTAGGATTATGGGGCGCAGGTACCAATTTATGTGTATACCTGTTTGTGTTTGTAGCAGGAAGCGTTTTATGAGTTTATACATGTACCTGTTTGTGGTTGTCTAGGAGGATTATGGGGCGCAGGAAGCATTCGTCCATCATGTGAAGCATCGTCACCTGCTGCACGTCGTAGTTCAGGATAATGCCACCAGGAGGCATCTCATCTGATGGTGTCCCCGCGATTGGGTTAAAGGAGAAGAGCAGGCCCTGTCCTGTCATCTAGGGGAGTAACGATAGAGGTTATGGATATGTTATCCAAATCTACAAATTGCTAAATCAGTTTCAACTGGATAACTTCTTAACGTTACTTCTCTATGATAGTGGTTTGGATCCAATCAAGGTGAGAAAATTACATTAAACTGAGTTTGAAATATGAATATTTTTGTATGATAGACAGGACAGAAACGGGAAGACAAAGACTCTTTTAAAGATGCACCGGAGGTCTATAGCAAATCATATCTGATAAAATGGTCAATGTGCGAATCACCGTCCCTTGTCCCTACCAATGTTCGAGAGTGTCTTACCCTGCATATTATATTCAGTATACAGTTGAGAGTGTCTTACCCTGCGTATTATATTCAGTATACAGCTGAGTGTCTTACCCTGTGTATTATATTCAGTATACAGCTGAGTGTCTTACCCTGCATATTATATTCATTATACAGCTGAGAGTGTCATACCCTGCGTATTATATTCAGTATACAGCTGAGTGTCTTACCCTGTGTATTATATTCAGTATACAGCTGAGAGTGTCTTACCCTGCGTATTATATTCAGTATACAGCTGAGAGTGTCTTACCCTGCGTATTATATTCAGTATACAGCTGAGAGTGTCTTACCCTGCGTATTATATTCAGTATACAGCTGAGAGTGTCTTACCCTGCGTATTATATTCAGTATACAGCTGAGAGTGTCTTACCCTGCGTATTATATTCAGTATACAGCTGAGAGTGTCTTACCCTGTGTATTATATTCAGTATACAGTTAATGGTGTATTATCTTATCTTACCCTGTGTCTGCCTACAATGGTGCACTGTGGGAGATGTGGGACGTGAGCCGTTGTCCGCTGAACAAACATCGGGATGCGCTTTGAACCAAACCGCTCAAAGGGAACCATATCAGGGAGGAAGTGCCGCCACACTGGGCGCCCTGTCAGCCCGTCTATACCAAAGACCTGCAACATGAATGGTTATCAACTAATTGAGACTTGACAAAGGATGCTGTGTATACATACGTCTCATTTGTCGTGTAAAAGAGTGAGTCATAGATTATAGATAGGTTATTAAAAGTGACTGGAATATCACAGTACATCACATATAACCCTTTTACTTCCAACTGTGGCAAAATTCAAAGGATCGCACTCCTTGCTGTTGTAATTAAACTGTACCCTGAATATAGGTTAGTTACTACAGCCATAAAACATTTCTAGCAACAATGTCTTTTGAAATTCTGTGTTTTGTCCATTTTACCTTTCCAGCAGAGGAGACAGCAACCACCATTTTGTGTATGTTGAACTCATCGCGGGTGAGGTATTCCTCCTTGGTGATGTCGTCCTGTCCGTCTTCCTCTGCTGCCTCCTCGTCTGTCACTGTGTGACCATGACGCGGCACCTTCAGCTTGGACTTAAGCTGCATTATCAGAGTCTGTTTGGTACAATATATAGGGGGCAGGAATTATTATAAATACTGCATTATCAGCGTCTTTTTGGCACATACAGGGGGCAGGAATTATAATAAATGTCACATTATCAGCGTCTGTTTGGTACATATAGGAAGCAGGAATTAATGTTAAACCCAAGTCCCCAAAATAAGTCTACCACTGTTCTTTTTTACTTTGGTCGGCTTATGAGCAGGGTTTTACAGTTTTACAAATACTTGGAATTTAAATGCTTATCAGTAGTACATAATTATATTATTTGGACAGAAAATAGTATCTATATTATCAAAAGTCTATAGAAAGCAAGGCATAAGCAATTATATAAGTGGAACCAATTTTGTTTGCCCCAGAATAACCCTAAAATGGTATCCGACCTCTTAAAAACAGTGTTCGGTGGTGGTAGTTTCCATGGTATGTAAACCTTACCTTAAGTTGTGTGAACTGGGAGTGGAAGCGGCGCGTGAACATGGCTAGAACATCATCTGTAAAATACACAGGTAGACGAATTACCCAAACAAATAGATACAAACAGTCTGTACGTGTACAGTGTGTGGGTTAATCACCGGCACTATGGACATTTCACAGGGCATAAAAATCACACAGATTCTAAATAGAGACAGAAATACTGGTGTGAGCCATACCACAAGTATCTTACATTGCCTTATGTATTGCCTAACAATAGCTGCCCAATACTTAAGGCACAACTCGTAAAATTCACAGCAAATGAGTGCTGAAGGATTTAGTCACTGCAAACAGGATGCAATAACCTTCAGAATCTCCTAGAATGCCGACAGAAGGATAGGGTAGCCTGCAGAGACCTCAATTGTTGTACCAGTACTCACTCAAGAAGGATATATGGTAGCCTGAAGAGTCCTACTGGTCATAATATTCACTACAGAAGGATAGGCTAGCCTGCAGAGTCCCCACTGGTCATAATATTCACTACAGAAGGATAGGCTAGCCTGCAGAGTCCCCACTGGTCATAATATTCACTACAGAAGGATAGGCTAGCCTGCAGAGTCCCCACTGGTCATAATATTCACTACAGAATGAAAGGGTATCCTGCAGAGTCCCCACTGGTCATAATATTCACTACAAAAGGATAGGGTAGCCTGCAGTCCCCACTAGTCGTAATATTCACTCAAGAAGGAGAGTCTAGCCTGCAGAGTCCCCAGTGGTCATAATATTAACTACAGAAGGATATGGTAGCCTGCAGAGTCCCCACTGGTCATGAAATTCACTACAGAAGGATAGAGTAACCTGCAGGGTCCCCAGTAGTCATAATATTCACTACAGAAGGATAGAGTAGCATGCAGAGTCCCAAGTGGTCATAATATTCACTACAGAAGGATAGGGTAGCCTGCAGAGTCCCCAGTGGTCATAATATTCACTACAGAAGGATAGGGTAGCCTGCAGTCACCAGTGGTCATAATATTCACTATAGAAGAGTAACCTGCAGGGTCCCCAGTAGTCATAATATTCACTACAGAATGAAAGGGTATTCTGCAGAGTCCCCAGTGGTCATAAAATTCACTACAGAAGGATAGAGTAACCTGCAGGGTCCCCAGTAGTCATAATATTCACTACAGAAGGATAGAGTAGCATGCAGAATCCCCAGTGGTCATAATATTCACTACAGAAGGATAGGGTAGCCTGCAGAGTCGCCACTGGTCATAAAATTCACTACAGAATGATAGAGTAACCTGCAGGGTCCCCAGTAGTCATAATATTCACTACAGAAGGATAGGGCAGCCTGCAGAGTCCCCAGTGGTCATAATATTCACTACAGAAGGATAGAGTAACCTGCAGGGTCCCCAGTGGTCATAATATTCACTACAGAAGGATAGGGTAGCCTGCAGAGTCCCCAGTGGTCATATTATTCACTACAGAAGGATAGAGTAACCTGCAGGGTCCCCAGTGGTCATAATATTCACTACAGAAGGATAGGGTAGCCTGCAGAGTCCCCAGTGGTCATAATATTCACTACAGAAGGATAGGGTAGCCTGAAGAGTCCCCAGTGGTCATAATATTCACTACAGAAGGATAGGGTAGCCTGCAGAGTCCCCACTGGTCATAATATTCACTACAGAAGGATAGAGTAACCTGCAGGGTCCCCAGTGGTCATAATATTCACTACAGAATGAAAGGGTATCCTGCAGTCACCAGTGGTCATAATATTCACTATAGAAGAGTAACCTGCAGGGTCCCCAGTAGTCATAATATTCACTACAGAATGAAAGGGTATTCTGCAGAGTCCCCAGTGGTCATAAAATTCACTACAGAAGGATAGAGTAACCTGCAGGGTCCCCAGTAGTCATAATATTCACTACAGAAGGATAGAGTAGCATGCAGAATCCCCAGTGGTCATAATATTCACTACAGAAGGATAGGGTAGCCTGCAGAGTCGCCACTGGTCATAAAATTCACTACAGAATGATAGAGTAACCTGCAGGGTCCCCAGTAGTCATAATATTCACTACAGAAGGATAGGGCAGCCTGCAGAGTCCCCAGTGGTCATAATATTCACTACAGAAGGATAGAGTAACCTGCAGGGTCCCCAGTGGTCATAATATTCACTACAGAAGGATAGGGTAGCCTGCAGAGTCCCCAGTGGTCATATTATTCACTACAGAAGGATAGAGTAACCTGCAGGGTCCCCAGTGGTCATAATATTCACTACAGAAGGATAGGGTAGCCTGCAGAGTCCCCAGTGGTCATAATATTCACTACAGAAGGATAGGGTAGCCTGAAGAGTCCCCAGTGGTCATAATATTCACTACAGAAGGATAGGGTAGCCTGCAGAATGATACAATACATTGAACAGGAGTATTATTTTTGACCTAGATATGTTTCTAGAATGATCAGTGTAAGTCCTCTGGTAAGCAATTATCGGAAGCAGCCAAGCGTGTCTTTATCTCAGCATTTTAATTGTGAAGCATTTGTGCAAAACTACAGCAGAGTAGGCAATGGAAGTGGAATGTTATAACTCTCATCCTCGGTTACAGACACTTACAATAGGAGTCACTGTTTGTTTGTTTTTATTAGTTGTTTTTTTGGATTATATCGACTATACCTGTGAGCAACATCTAGTTGGCCACAACGGAGGGTATTTGTAACATGGCGTCTACTTAGGACCTTTAGGTGCATTAAAGCATCATGCCTCACGGTCATCGTTATGCATGAATGCAGCCATGGCGAGAACACACCAGGACAGCAGTCATGCATCATGTTAATCATACGGGTTGATATGCTCCTGGATGGTCAGCATGATGTGGCGATGAAGTGATAGTGAGCACACTCACCAGCAGTTCATTGGTGCATCATGGCAACTGATTGGCATGATGCACTTGTGCATTAGCGGCATTTGAAGAGTTGAGGCTGATACACAGACCTCAGATGTGGCTTAGTTTGTAGTGCCAGCAGGGTTATGCTGGTATAATGCTCATTTAACTTTTATAATGGCTGCGCACTTAGTCAATACAGAACATAATGCAGGAATGTAGCCATGGTGACTCCTCATTCCTACATCATGGAGGCCCTATTGACGTGCAGCGAATCCTTCCTCACACCACGTCTTATATATGGAGGCCCTATTGACGTGCAGCGAATCCTTCCTCACACCACATCTTATATATGGAGGCCCTATTGACGTGCAGCGAATCCTTCCTCACACCACATCTTATATATGGAAGCCCTATTGACGTGCGGCGAATCCTTCCTCACACCACGTCTTATATATGGAGGCCCTATTGACGTGCAGCGAATCCTTCCTCACACCACATCTTATATATGGAGGCCCTATTGACGTGCAGCGAATCCTTCCTCACACCACGTCTTATATATGGAGGCTCTATTGACGTGCAGCGAATCCTTCCTCACACCACATCTTATATATGGAGGCCCTATTGACGTGCGGCGAATCCTTCCTTACACCACGTCTTATATATGGAGGCCCTATTGACGTGCGGCGAATCCTTCCTTACACCACGTCTTATATATGGAGGCCCTATTGACGTGCGGTGAATCCTTCCTCACACCAATTCTTATATATGGAGGCCCTATTGATGTGCGGCAAATCCTTTGTGCGGCAAATCCTTCCTTACACCAAGTCTTATATATGGAGGCCCTATTGACTTGCAGCGAATCCTTCCTCACACCAAGTCTTATATATGGAGGCCATATTGACATGCAGCAAATCCTTCCTCACATCCAGTCTTATATATGGGGGCCCTATTGACGTGGGGCAAATCCTTCCTCACACCCAGTCTTATATATGGAGGCCCTATTGATGTTCAGCGAATCCTTCCTCACACCCAGTCTTATATATGGAGGCCCTATTGACGTGCGGCGAATCCTTCCTCACACCAAGTCTTATATATGGAGGCCCTATTGACGTGGGGCGAATCCTTCCTCACACCAAGTCTTATATATGGAGGCCCTATTGATGTGGGGCAAATCCTTCCTCACACCAAGTCTTATATATGGAGGCCCTATTGACGTGCGGCGAATCCTTCCTCACACCACATCTTATATATGGAGGCCCTATTGACATACGGCAAATCCTTCCTCACACCACGTCTTATATATGGAGGCCCTATTGCCGTGCGGCGAATCCTTCCTCACACCAAGTCTTATATATGGAGGCCTATTGATGTGCGGCGAATCCTTTGTGCGGCAAATCCTTCCTCACACCAAGTCTTATATATGGAGGCCCTATTGACTTGCAGCGAATCCTTCCTCACACCACATCTTATATATGGAGGCCCTATTGATGTGCAGCGAATCCTTCCTCACACCACGTCTTATATATGGAGGCCCTATTGATGTGCAGCGAATCCTTCCTCACACCCAGTCTTATATATGGAGGCCCTATTGACGTGCAGCGAATCCTTCCTCACACCACGTCTTATATATGGAGGCCCTATTGACGTGCAGCGAATCCTTCCTCACACCACGTCTTATATATTGAGGCCCTATTGACGTGCGGCGAATCCTTCCTCACACCACGTCTTATATATGGAGGCCCTATTGACGTGCAGCGAATCCTTCCTCACACCAAGTCTTATATATGGAGGCCCTATTGACGTGCGGCGAATCCTTCCTCACACCACATCTTATATATGGAGGCCCTATTGATGTGCAGCGAATCCTTCCTCACACCACGTCTTATATATGGAGGCCCTATTGACGTGCGGCGAATCCTTCCTCACACCACGTCTTATATATGGAGGCCGTATTGACGTGCAGCGAATCCTTCCTCACACCACATCTTATATATGGAGGCCCTATTGACGTGGGGCGAATCCTTCCTCACACCAAGTCTTATATATGGAGGCCCTATTGACGTGCGGCAAATCCTTCCTCACACCAAGTCTTATATATGGAGGCCCTATTGATGTGCGGTGAATCCTTCCTCACACCACGTTATATATATGGAGGCCCTATTGACGTGCAGCGAATCCTTCCTCACACCATGTCTTATATATGGAGGCCCTATTGACGTGCGGCGAATCCTTCCTCACACCCAGGCTTATATATGGAGGCCCTATTGACGTGCGGCAAATCCTTCCTCACACCAAGTCTTATATATGGAGGCCCTATTGATGTGCAGCGAATGCTTCCTCACACCACATCTTATATATGGAGGCCCTATTGATGTGCGGTGAATCCTTCCTCACACCACGTCTTATATATGGAGGCCCTATTGACGTGCGGTGAATCCTTCCTCACACCACATCTTATATATGGAGGCCCTATTGACGTGCAGCGAATCCTTCCTCACACCATGTATTATATATGGAGGCCCTATTGACGTGCGGCGAATCCTTCCTCACACCAGGTCTTATATATGGAGGCCCTATTGACGTGCAGCGAATCCTTCCTCACACCATGTCTTATATATGGAGGCCCTATTGACGTGCGGTGAATCCTTCCTCACACCACGTCTTATATATGGAGGCCCTATTGACGTGCAGCGAATCCTTCCTCACACCACATCTTATATATGGAGGCCCTATTGATGTGCAGCGAATCCTTTCTCACACGACGTCTTATATATGGAGGCCCTATTGATGTGCAGCGAATCCTTCCTCACACCAAGTCTTATATATGGAGGCCCTATTGATGTGTGGCGAATCCTTCCTCACACCATGTCTTATATATGGAGGCCCTATTGACGTGCAGCGAATCCTTCCTCACACCAAGTCTTATATATGGAGGCCCTATTGACATGCGGCGAATCCTTCCTCACACCACGTCTTATATATGGAGGCCCTATTGACGTGCGGCGAATCCTTCCTCACACCAGGTCTTATATATGGAGGCCCTATTGACGTGCGGTGAATCCTTCCTCACACCACGTCTTATATATGGAGGCCCTATTGACATGCGGCGAATCCTTCCTCACACCACGTCTTATATATGGAGGCCCTATTGACGTGCGGCGAATCCTTCCTCACACCAGGTCTTATATATGGAGGCCCTATTGACGTGCAGCGAATCCTTCCTCACACCAAGTCTTATATATGGAGGCCCTATTGATGTGCAGCGAATCCTTCCTCACACCACATCTTATATATGGAGGCCCTATTGATGTGCAGCGAATCCTTCCTCACACCACGTCTTATATATGGAGGCCCTATTGATGTGCAGCGAATCCTTCCTCACACCCAGTCTTATATATGGAGGCCCTATTGACGTGCAGCGAATCCTTCCTCACACCACGTCTTATATATGGAGGCCCTATTGACGTGCAGCGAATCCTTCCTCACACCACGTCTTATATATTGAGGCCCTATTGACGTGCGGCGAATCCTTCCTCACACCACGTCTTATATATGGAGGCCCTATTGACGTGCAGCGAATCCTTCCTCACACCAAGTCTTATATATGGAGGCCCTATTGACGTGCGGCGAATCCTTCCTCACACCACATCTTATATATGGAGGCCCTATTGATGTGCAGCGAATCCTTCCTCACACCACGTCTTATATATGGAGGCCCTATTGACGTGCGGCGAATCCTTCCTCACACCACGTCTTATATATGGAGGCCGTATTGACGTGCAGCGAATCCTTCCTCACACCACATCTTATATATGGAGGCCCTATTGACGTGGGGCGAATCCTTCCTCACACCAAGTCTTATATATGGAGGCCCTATTGACGTGCGGCAAATCCTTCCTCACACCAAGTCTTATATATGGAGGCCCTATTGATGTGCGGTGAATCCTTCCTCACACCACGTTATATATATGGAGGCCCTATTGACGTGCAGCGAATCCTTCCTCACACCATGTCTTATATATGGAGGCCCTATTGACGTGCGGCGAATCCTTCCTCACACCCAGGCTTATATATGGAGGCCCTATTGACGTGCGGCAAATCCTTCCTCACACCAAGTCTTATATATGGAGGCCCTATTGATGTGCAGCGAATGCTTCCTCACACCACATCTTATATATGGAGGCCCTATTGATGTGCGGTGAATCCTTCCTCACACCACGTCTTATATATGGAGGCCCTATTGACGTGCGGTGAATCCTTCCTCACACCACATCTTATATATGGAGGCCCTATTGACGTGCAGCGAATCCTTCCTCACACCATGTATTATATATGGAGGCCCTATTGACGTGCGGCGAATCCTTCCTCACACCAGGTCTTATATATGGAGGCCCTATTGACGTGCAGCGAATCCTTCCTCACACCATGTCTTATATATGGAGGCCCTATTGATGTGCAGCGAATCCTTTCTCACACGACGTCTTATATATGGAGGCCCTATTGATGTGCAGCGAATCCTTCCTCACACCAAGTCTTATATATGGAGGCCCTATTGATGTGTGGCGAATCCTTCCTCACACCATGTCTTATATATGGAGGCCCTATTGACGTGCAGCGAATCCTTCCTCACACCAAGTCTTATATATGGAGGCCCTATTGACATGCGGCGAATCCTTCCTCACACCACGTCTTATATATGGAGGCCCTATTGACGTGCGGCGAATCCTTCCTCACACCAGGTCTTATATATGGAGGCCCTATTGACGTGCGGTGAATCCTTCCTCACACCACGTCTTATATATGGAGGCCCTATTGACGTGCAGCGAATCCTTCCTCACACCATGTCTTATATATGGAGGCCCTATTGACGTGCGGCGAATCCTTCCTCACACCAGGTCTTATATATGGAGGCCCTATTGACGTGCAGCGAATCCTTCCTCACACGTCTTATATATGGAGGCCCTATTGACGTACGGCGAATCCTTCCTCACACCCAGGCTTATATATGGAGGCCCTATTGACGTGCAGCGAATCCTTCCTCACACCACATCTTATATATGGAGGCCCTATTGATGTGCAGCGAATCCTTCCTCACACCACGTCTTATATATGGAGGCCCTATTGACGTGCGGCGAATCCTTCCTCACACCAAGTCTTATATATTGAGGCCCTATTGACGTGCAGGGAATCCTTCCTCACACCAAGTCTTATATATGGAGGCCCTATTGACGTGCAGCGAATCCTTCCTCACACCAAGTCTTATATATGGAGGCCCTATTGACATGCGGCGAATCCTTCCTCACACCACGTCTTATATATGGAGGCCCTATTGACGTGCGGCGAATCCTTCCTCACACCAGGTCTTATATATGGAGGCCCTATTGACGTGCAGCGAATCCTTCCTCACACCAAGTCTTATATATGGAGGCCCTATTGATGTGCAGCGCATCCTTCCTCACACCACGTCTTATATATGGAGGCCCTATTGACGTGCAGCGAATCCTTCCTCACACCAAGTCTTATATATTGAGGCCCTATTGACGTGCAGGGAATCCTTCCTCACACCAAGTCTTATATATGGAGGCCCTATTGACGTGCAGCGAATCCTTCCTCACACCAAGTCTTATATATGGAGGCCCTATTGACGTGCAGCGAATCCTTCCTCACACCACATCTTATATATGGAGGCCCTATTGACGTGCAGCAAATCCTTCCTCACACCACATCTTATATATGGAGGCCCTATTGACGTGCAGCAAATCCTTCCTCACACCAAGTCTTATATATGGAGGCCCTATTGCCATGCAGCGAATCCTTCCTCACACCAGGTCTTATACCTCTCATCACTCATGTCGCCCTTACAGCGTGTAACTATGCCCTCAAACTATGAATTAGGAAAAAGTCACTAATGGATGAAAACTCAGCATTTCTACAAGCCGTTAAGCTGCGTTACCTATATATAGTTTAGGCACCATACCATCCTCTATACTATGATATACACCAAATGTTCAGTCAGAGATATGTCACCTATAGAGCAAGCCTTGGTACAGGAGGTTATAAGCAATAGCATCAGTGTTGTATCAGAAATCAACCAAGTCAAAACTAAAAACTAGCCTGTTTTCTTTTCGCTGCCACGCAGATCTGCAAAGTTTTCAGTCACAGTAAAACTTTACACAGACACTGAACATGTATGTAAAATTAAATCTGATAACATATTATGACATCTAAGCCAAAATATCAAATGTAAACCGTGTACTCCTCTACCACAGATAGAGTACAAACCTGTGCTTTTTTAATGCTCATATTAAAGATATCATACAGGTGGCTTAAAAAAAGAAAGAAAGAACAAATAATTAGATAACTAATTAGATAATACTAAAAGTTGTCTTAATAGCTGTACATACATTGGCCGCCGTTCTGTGCGAACTCTTCCTCCACCTCCTGCTGTAACTGTGACAATGGGAGATCCACCATCTCCATGGTAACGATGGACGCCAGCGCCTCCTCACGGCTCCACGCCACCTTACCTGCAATTATCAACGATAAATTGGTGATGAAAAATGGACATCACTTTCTGTTGAAACAACACTGCTGACCTGGCAAAATAGACTCAGGCAGGACCAACAAGAAGAGGTAAGTGTGTATTCTTTAACATATTCCTTGGGGCAAAGGGTCTTTGTCTACTCATAGACATTAAGTCATGAAATCGGCAACTGAAACCCTTTACCAGGAATAAAGAAGTTTTATCTATTTTTGTTTTTATACTTAAAGCTGTAAAACTTAAGCCTAGTAAAATATGTCGTGGGAAAATCAACTTTATTACTACGTCTTTTAGAACCTCTGATTTGAGCCTACTGTGGTGCCTGTTGTAACATGTAAGGTACTATTACTGTATGGTACATCTGATGACTTACCGGACTGCTGTAGGAGTGCTATGGAGTGGTCCTGTGACAGTAAGATGACGCGTACACCCGTTGTACCATCCCGCTTCTTGAACACATGGCTGTACAGCTAAAACATAACAATTAAGGAATATTAAGTATCACGATACCAGACTTTATTGTGTAAGATTGTGCGGCTATTTAGCTAATGACGACACCTCAGTGTTATTACTTCCCTATGATTTCACATGAAATCATTTCTTGTCTGATGATGATTTTCTTACCTCTAGGGGCAGCCCGTGATGGGCAGCAAAGTGCATCGTGAGACTCATGTCTGCGAGGTCAGCGCCGGTCACTGCATCATACGCCTTCAGCTTAAGCTGAAAACAACATTAAACCAATAATGATATATTCATCTAGGGATTATAGTAAAAGAATTATTACATAACTGAAAGTCAAAATAAAATGAAGAGGGAAAAAAAAAGTATTCAGTGTGGTGCACCTTATTTTAGATAACACACACCCTATAACATCATCTGACACCTTCTTTTTGACCACTCTAACATCATACAGAACCATACATAGAGACACTTACCTCGTCCGCTGCCCGTGACAAAACAAGCAGCAGGTGCTGCTCTCCATACGGCACAAGCTGTACGGTAGACACCTGAAATATCAAAACAACTTATTTAGTTACAATATCCATTCAGTTTCAGAGTACCTTGTATCTTCAACAATGGCCGAGAGCACTACAGTCGAAACTTACCTTATAATATAGATAGTTTCAAATTTCCTTGCATTCTCGCCAAGGCCACCCTTAAAAATATGTTCGTTTCCTGTCCAGAGGCCTGGTGGATTTTTTTGTGAGAATGGGAAAATTTGTATAAAAGATGTTGATAACTCACCTCAGGTAGGTCCTTAATGAGGCTGACACCCCCGGTGGTCGTCACACTGAGTACCGCTGTGTGGTGGTTACCTAGGCGCACCGCCATCAGCCCACTGGGCGCTGAGTCAGTCGGCTCCTGGAGCGGCAGCAGTGACACCTCCTGGTGCCCCATCAGTCCCAGCTCCTACCACACAAACATACAAAACGGCTATACGTTTTACAGATTTAGAAACGTTAATACCCCCCAAGAAGATTTCATTCTATGAATACATGCATGCACCTACATCCTTCTTTCCGGAGGACAAAGAGTAAAACCTTACAAGAAACATGCATACCGTACATCATTATTCATTATTGACTCATTTAAAATCAGTAACCAGCCATTACCTGTAGAGGTTTGGGTGTGAAGGAGTATGTAGACGGACGTCCGTCAGTAGCCGGGGTGTGGGAAAGGACGTGCAAGGTACGGCTGTATGGGTCCAGGCACACGACCACCGCGCTGTGTGTCACCTCACAACTAGACAATGACAGGAAGGTTAGAGTCAGTGATTAAACACACGACCACCGCACTGTGTGTCACCTCACAACTAGACAATGACAGGAAGGTTAGAGTCAGTGATTAAACACACGACCACCGCGCTGTGTGTCACCTCACAACTAGACAATGACAGGAAGGTTAGAGTCAGTGATTAAACACACGACCACCGCGCTGTGTGTCACCTCACAACTAGACAAGGACAGGAAGGTTAGAGTCAGTGATTAAACACACGACCACCATGCTGTGTGTCACCTCGCAACTAGACAAGGACAGGAAGGTTAGAGTCAGTGATTAAACACACGACCACCGTGCTGTGTGTCACCTCGCAACTAGACAAGGACAGGAAGGTTAGAGTCAGTAATTAAACACCGACCACCGCGCTGTGTGTCACCTCACAACTAGACAAGGACAGGAAGGTTAGAGTCAGTAATTAAACACACGAGCACCGTGCTGTGTGTCACCTCACAACTAGACAATGACAGGAAGGTTAGAGTCAGTGATTAAACACACGACCACCGCGCTGTGTGTCACCTCACAACTAGACAAGGACAGGAAGGTTAGAGTCAGTGATTAAACACACGACCACCGCGCTGTGTGTCACCTCACAACTAGACAATGACAGGAAGGTTAGAGTCAGTGATTAAACACACGACCACCGTGCTGTGTGTCACCTCACAACTAGACAATGACAGGAAGGTTAGAGTCAGTGATTAAACACACGACCACCGTGCTGTGTGTCACCTCGCAACTAGACAATGACAGAAAGGTTAGAGTCAGTGATTAAACACCGACCACCGTGAGTATGCGATGACAGCTAAGGTAATATTCATGGAAAGACAGTACATTAAACAATTTTACAGATGAATGTGTCGGTGCCCGCACTTATGTTGACGAGACACATGTTATGTTGTTTGTCTTGCTTCAATATCTGAGCTCTGCTATCCTTTATCTACCAATACATACACCGGTATACATATTTTTATCTTTGTGACTCCTCAGTGCACGACATCTGAATGTAACTTTGCTGATCATTACAGGCATTCTGTAGCTAGGAGTATGTTGGATCCATGAGAACCCGACCTTAAGCTCCAGAATTGCATTAAAAATGTCATGTAGAGGGGACATCAAAGAGTGAGTACCATAATCTCTCGCGTATAAGGTGCACCTTGCATATAAGACGCACCTAGAGTTTTAGAATATGGTCAACAAAATAAAACTTTGTAGAAATTTTGTTCTACTGAATGGATTTTGAAAATTTAAAAAGCTATGTGTACCTAAAACACCTTAGAACTTCCTAAATCCCACTATGTAATATTATGACGTAGTGGGAGTGTAACATATCAAAAGAAAGGCCTTGCAGACCCAGGGAGAACTAAAACCTCGCATATAAGACACGCCTTATACGCGAGAGATTACGGTAATAGATGTTTAACGCCATTTGGACAGCTGACGTCATATTCATGTCGAGAACTACATTACACAATTTACAGAAAAGAGAAGATTAAGACCCTTTTAAGATGGGATAGGAAAGCCTCAAAAAAATGTTAGATGTGGCAGCAGCCACACAATACCGGTACAGGAGGTCAGGGGACCTGTACAGGGGACATCTCTTGGTAAGATTGGTCACTCCTGAGACGCAGTATGTGAAGGGCCACAGGGGGAGCCTCAAGGTCCTATATTACAATGCAGCAATACAGGACTGGGGCTACAAGGCCCTGTATTACAATGCAGCAATACAGGACTGGGGCTACAAGGCCCTGTATTACAATGCAGCAATACAGGACTGGGGCTACAAGGCCCTGTATTACAATGCAGCAATACAGGACTGGGGCTGCAAGGCCCTGTATTACAATGCAGCAATACAGGACTGGGGCTACAAGGCCCTATATTACAATGCAGCAATACACAACTGGGGCTGCAAGGCCCTGTATTACAATGCAGCAATACAGGACTGGGGCTACAAGGTCCTATATTACAATGCAGCAATACAGGACTAGGGCTACAAGGCCCTGTATTACAATGCAGCAATACAGGACTGGGGCTGCAAGGCCCTGTATTACAATGCAGCAATACACGACTGGGGCTGCAAGGCCCTATATTACAATGCAGCAATACAGGACTGGGGCTACAAGGTCCTATATTACAATGCAGCAATACAGGACTGGGGGTACAAGGTCCTATATTACAATGCAGCAATACAGGACTGGGGCTGCAAGGCCCTATATTACAATGCAGCAATACAGGACTGGGGCTACAAGGCCCTGTATTACAATGCAGCAATACAGGACTGGGGCTGCAAGGCCCTGTATTACAATGCAGCAATACACGACTGGGGCTGCAAGGCCCTATATTACAATGCAGCAATACAGGACTGGGGCTACAAGGTCCTATATTACAATGCAGCAATACAGGACTGGGGCTGCAAGGCCCTGTATTACAATGCAGCAATACACGACTGGGGCTGCAAGGCCCTGTATTACAATGCAGCAATACACGACTGGGGCTGCAAGGCCCTATATTACAATGCAGCAATACAGGACTGGGGCTACAAGGTCCTATATTACAATGCAGCAATACAGGACTGGGGGTACAAGGTCCTATATTACAATGCAGCAATACAGGACTGGGGCTACAAGGCCCTGTATTACAATGCAGCAATACAGGACTGGGGCTACAAGGCCCTGTATTACAATGCAGCAATACAGGACTGGGGCTACAAGGCCCTGTATTACAATGCAGCAATACAGGACTGGGGCTACAAGGCCCTATATTACAATGCAGCAATACAGGACTGGGGCTACAAGGCCCTGTATTACAATGCAGCAATACAGGACTGGGGCTACAAGGCCCTATATTACAATGCAGCAATACAGGACTGGGGCTGCTCGCCGGTGCCAAAGGGCATCATGTCTAAAAAAGCACTCTCCACCTTCTAATGAGTTAAATCACTAGGGCCAATTACAGCACATAATGCATGACCTGTGACAAGGTACAACAACTTTCCATTTTGTCATTTCTACATCTAAATAGATTAACTTGAAAAATTCGAGGGATAAACAAAGAAATTTTTGATCCAATGTGAAATGCTTCAGAACATCAATCCTAGCCAGGGACTTTTGATAGAATGTTGACCTGGGAAAGATCTGAAAAACATCCGCACTTCTCAAAAGTTACATGCTTGCTATCACATGCATCTAATGTCTTTACGATCATACAACTACTTTATTGTTAGCCGCAGCAGAATACTATTTAGTGAGCTTAACCCCACGGCCCCAGCCTACATGTATCTTATGTCCCTCAGATCGTATCACCTACTTTAATGTTGACTACCCCTAACCCCTGTGTAGGCTGTGGGTGATTGTGACATAATGTTACACAACATTTCCACCATTCTGGCTTCTTGTGCTGACGAGGAGAAAATTATGTTATCAGACCATTCTAGCCTCTTGTAGGCATTCTGACTGGCCGTGCCTTTGTATATGAAAGGTAAGGATTAAAGAATAATGAATTCTGCTGTTTATAGAAAGCTGTCCCTTCCATTTGCAACAGTCTCATAAGACGTGATACTTATACTGCTGTTCTATCCCTTTCCCTTATGCTACTTTATGGTTATGGAGACTTAGACCTTATATACCGGTATTGCTATTCAGTTCCTTGCCTTCTCCCCGCTTTGAATGTATTCAGGTGATAATGATTCTGATACGTGGTTTTATGTGAACATAAATAATTCTGCTGCTATGTTCAACTCACTGTCCGCCACGGACTACGCCCTCGGGGGTTCCCCCCTCGGACTCCGTCCTTAGAGGGAGCCAGCCAACAGTTGTTCAGGTCGGGAGTGCAGTTCTCTGTTTATTTCATCAGTTATCATAGTGCATCTTTAAGGTCATGTATTGCGTAAATCCATGTTCAACTCACTGTCCGCCTGTTTGTGTGTTGAGGGAATCATTCTATGTATGATGGAACATGTAAGGTGTCTAAGATTACCGTTATGTGGTTATGTATGATGGAACATGTAAGGTGTCTAAGATTACCGTTATGTGGCTATGTATGATGGAACATGTAAGGTGTCTAAGATTACCGTTATGTGACTATGTATGATGGAACATGTAAGGTGTCTAAGATTACCGTTATGTGGTTATGTATGATGGAACATGTAAGGTGTCTAAGATTACCGTTATGGTTATGTATGATGGAACATGTAAGGTGTCTAAGATTACCGTTATGTGGTTATGTATGATGGAACATGTAAGGTGTCTAAGATTACCGTTATGTGGTAATGTATGATGGAACATGTAAGGTGTCTAAGATTACTGTTATGTGGTTATGTATGATGGAACATGTAAGGTGTCTAAGATTACCGTTATGTGGCTATTATCTAACCACCAGTGCATGTCTGTGAGTGAGGGATTGTGGCCCTGTGACACGGGTACACCCCCCCCTATAGCCTGTGTACACCTCTATGTGAGTTTACCTGTAAGGATGTGTCATTAAGGTATTGACATAATAGAGAGTGTAAAGAGAAGGTAGCAATCTCTCTATAGTGTAATTTGCGGATTATCCCAGCCACTATTTGCACTGAGGCAACGTTATTGAGTGTGGGGTCTGTTTTCACGAAATAATTTTAAGCATCTGTCATTTATTTTGATAGTGAGGTCTTAAAAATTCTAGCAGAGATTAAGTGGATTTGTTAGATTTCTTTTTATATCTGTCCATGGGGTTGTAAGTACTTGGTTACAAAACAATAAGAGTTACCGGGTAAATACCCTGACTAGGTTAGGTAAGTGTGAGTGGGGGCCGGGGGTGAAATTGTGGCTCTATATGAAAGCCCCTCTGGACCTCTGTGTGGTTAGCCCCCTCCTCGGCCTCTCATGAAGCACAGAGAGGGAGACGTGACTGGTGTTCCTGCACCATACAGTACAGTGAAGCACAGAGAGGGAGACGTGACTGGTGTTCCTGCACCATACTGTACAGTGAAGCACAGAGAGGGAGACGTGACTGGTGTTCCTGCACCATACAGTACAGTGAAGCACAGAGAGGGAGACGTGACTGGTGTTCCTGCACCATACAGTACAGTGAAGCACAGAGAGGGAGACGTGACTGGTGTTCCTGCACCATACAGTACAGTGAAGCACAGAGAGGGAGATGTGACTGGTGTTCCTGCACCATACTGTACAGTGAAGCACAGAGAGGGAGACGTGACTGGTGTTCCTGCACCATACAGTACAGTGAAGCACAGAGAGGGAGTATTGACTGGTGTTCCTGCACCATACAGTACAGTGAAGCACAGAGAGGCAGACGTGACTGGTGTTCCTGCACCATACAGTACAGTGAAGCACAGAGAGGGAGTATTGACTGGTGTTCCTGCACCATACAGTACAGTGAAGCACAGAGAGGCAGACATGACTGGTGTTCCTGCACCATACTGTACAGTGAAGCACAGAGAGGGAGTATTGACTGGTGTTCCTGCACCATACAGTACAGTGAAGCACAGAGAGGGAGACTTGACTGGTGTTCCTGCACCATACTGTACAGTGAAGCACAGAGAGGGAGACTTGACTGGTGTTCCTGCACCATACTGTACAGTGAAGCACAGAGAGGGAGACCTGACTGGTGTTCCTGCACCATACTGTACAGTGAAGCACAGAGAGGGAGACTTGACTGGTGTTCCTGCACCATACTGTACAGTTGTTACCATTTACCGGAAGGACCTTTTAATTCTGCCACATGTATTTGGAGGATAGACTCTTGCCTTTCTGCGGTGAGTAGAGCTTAAAAACTATTAAGTTCTTAGCCATAGTAGTAGGTGGACAGGGGTTTTTTCACTTCACAATTCATTGTGTCCAAAGTTGTTGTTTTCTTCTATTACCATATTCTCCCGCGTAGAAGACGCGTTGCGTGCATAAGACGCACCCCTAACTTGTCAATGATTATTCCGTGTATAAGACGCACCTCTTAGGGCTCAATTTTGTAAATCCAATACTGTTCTGTAGTAAAATTACCCCTCGTATAAGACGCACCCCCAACTTGAGAGTATGCTATAAGACGCACCAGCATTTTGTTCGGCGTATAAGACGCGTCTTATACGCGGGAATTTACGGTAACTTTAAACTGAGGAAGATAAAAATCAACAACAAAAAATCCCTTTTTTTAAAGGTGAACACTTGTTTTCCTTCCTCAGTTATGTCATCGTGTTAGAAGAGTGGCAGATCTAGGTTTTGGAAGAGGAGGAGGCTAAAAGGATACTACATGTTAGGCTGGTACATGTGTCTAAAAGCTATGATAATCAAAGTGATAAGTTAAGAGCAAAGCTTACTTTGTGTTGGCATTAACCCACGGGGCTGGTACCTTAGAGTTGGACACCTCGGCCGAGTCGTCAAATGTAATTACAGCCATGTGTGATCCTGGGGTGTGTCCCACGACTGTCACTCGGCCGTCCTTCTCAAACATGTTGGTGTAAGTCACTGTGTCACTGAAAACAGATAACGTCAACACATTCATTACTGGTGCTTCAAGTAAAAGTTTCTTAGCAACCATTAATCATATCATTATGCGATTGGATATATGATGTTGCTTATAGGTGAGGATATGCCCTATAGGATAGGACTAAAATAATGATACAAGACTGGCATCAACTCTGGGTGCACCATATATGCAAGATGCCCATAATATGTGAGGTACTACTGTATTTTAGCATGTTTCCGCTCACCTGTTGGGCAGCGCATGGATCCACCGCTTGGCTCCAGTCTCCACGTTGAAGCCAAGTAATGACGTCTTTGTCAGCACAGCAATGGTATCTATAAAAATACATACAAGTCAGGTACGCAAATATCCCAAAAACTATGTCTAGGACTAAGGAGCAAATTTGAGCACAAAAGTTGAGATATTCTGGGTGACTTTTAGTCTGTGAGGTTGTGCTGGCACAGCATTAATGTATCATGTCAAATGATGAGACCTGAGGCAAGATGCCGTCCATAGAGGGTTGATAGAATGGTTTATATATACTCACTCTCACTGACCATCTGCAGTCTGGCTCTGTAAGTAATAAAACAAAAATATAACCAGAGTAACAAGAAGTAACACTAAATCTTAAACTAGACATTGAAGTCATTGATTTGGGAAAATTCTCAATGATCATTAATATATCTTAAAACCCTGACAACTATATCAAAGCATTACAATTTGGTTTTTCTATTTTCTTCTATTGTTTTTAGTTCAAAATCTAGTTGTTTCAGGATTATAGTGTGAGGAAAACCTACTTGTGGGTTGATGCTTCATGTTCCACGCTCACCTCCCACAGCAGGTTACCCATGGTCGGGTTAAAACAGCGCACAAACTGACCTCCGCCCGTCACCACAATCAGTGCTGTACAAGAAGTATACAAATAAAGGAATTCATGTAAAAAGGAACAGCTTCACATCTCTGTGCTATGAGCTTCATTTGCATTTCTATTGATACATCCCTGAATTTGAAATTTATAATTCCTCCCGTTAATGCAAAATACACTCATCACAAAAGTCACGGTCAAATTACATTTTCAATTACTTGCATATTCAATTACATGGAGCAACATGAATTCGGGGACAGTATAGATACATGTACAATAGATCTCTATGACCTGTAAAAATCATCCTGGTTTGTTATATCAAATGATCACTCACACAATCCTTCGAGGACCATGTCATTTATCTCTCCGCTCTGACTTTTCTCCATCACATGGCGCCATCCTGAATACATCAATATCAAGACGAGATATAAAATCCTTATGACGAGATTTTCAGCAACAACAAAGAATTTAGCATTAATTTTTTTTTAAATGCTAATTCAGTAATATCTTATGGGCTTTATATAAAAGTGTAACAATAATCCAGATTAAAAAGTAAAATGTTACCTATTTCTCCTGTTCTTGCAGTGAGTGATGCTATGACATTCTGTTCCGTGCCGACTATGATCCTCTTACTCGGTGGACTACCGGACGTTGTATCAAACTTCACAAACAGCACTTTCCCCACATATTGATGACGCCTTGAGAGGTAAATTGTAATTTTTCAAATTTACAACAAAATTAGTTGATCGGCACCCAACTCAGATAGTGTTTTGAGTTAGGCGTACTGAGGGTACCAGTTTTTGAGATAAAGTACGCCATCACTTTTGGCGCACTCTCCTGTCTTATTTCCTTTACAAATTAACTGAAAAGTTAGTTTTCTTGATATTTCGGACCTCTGACTTGCACCATTTTCAATTTCAAGATGGTACAACAGGTACAACATTTCTAACCTGCCTAAAATGAGATTTTAAAAACCCAAACATTCTCTGGTGGAGAAACAATATGGCAGCCATGCTGGATTTCGGAAAATGCACTCGGCAACCTTCCAGCTCATGTAGCTTATTAAATATAGGGAGTTATGGTGCAATTTTGTGTAAACTTCTAGATATATACCTATAAATTAATCAACCTTCCTGATTTTAATCAACTCCATTTCTAAAGGAACAAACCAAACATATGTAAACAATGCACTTGCTACTTCTGGTTCTACAGCACAGGCTCACTGTCAACTTCAGGAATTCAGCTTCTCATGAGTCTTAGCACATGCATTTTCGCGTATAAGACGCACATTTTAATTCTGATATTTGTTTTGTAAGATTAGTACATTTCTATAGATAGGCACTTTGATAAAGCCACTGTGGAGGGTGAGAAAAGCTGGCACACTGGGTTGACACTTTCTGCCTGGTGGGAGTGCGGCCGATAATCGTGACCTTGACGATATCGCCGATTTAGGGTTCTATTAGGGTATGTTACTTGTATTTAAATAGTTATCCTTATAGTTTAGATATCAAGGTACCCACCAGCGAAATCGGGAGGAAAAATTCCAATTATTAAACAGTTTACCATAAGTTGAATATGAAGGTTATATTGGAGCTTTAAAAAACATATCAACCACTAGAGACACCAGAAAACCAACACCAGACACAGATTTAGGGCATAATACTCTGCCAGAATATGAATTTTCATGTTTCTATCACTTTGCCCACTGATACATTTGAGAGGACCAAAAAATGAAACATTTGGGAAGTGTTGGCTATTCATATCACTGCTATAGTGACAGCCAAGCAGGTGGCCACTGGCAGTGGACCACTTAGTGGTCAGTGCATGGCTGCACTCAGACTCAGTGACTCACATCACAAAAACTGACACCTATTTCTACCACTTCTATTGTGCTACTTGCTGCAATATTTCGGACACTATTTGTCTTGTGTCTCTGGCTCTACACAAGATAGAAAGATAATTCCAAAAGAATTTAAAAATTCACAATGAGCTCAATTGAATGTGACCAATATTTTTTTTTTTTTTTTGCAAACAGTTTAAATTTTTTGTTGAAGTGCCTACTATAGAAAAATTACCCCTCGTATAAGACACACCCCCAACTTGAAAGAAAGCTATAAGACTTCCCAGCATTTTGTTTGGCGTAGAGGACGCGTCTTATACGCGGGAGTTTACGGTATTTTCTTTTGCCAAATGCTCACCCCCACCCCCGCCATAAATAATGAATGCTCTCTAACTCAGACTAGGAATAACACCCCTGCACCCACTCCCGCTAGTCCCTATCTGTCACTATAGTAAATCAATCAATATGATTTTCTATTTTAGGGCTCTTTTCCACTGTCAACATTAACTATTTTCATGTACCAAGGGTAAAAATAACCAAGGAATCAGAATTTGTGGGTCATTTTACTCTAGATCCAGTCACTGATTTGATATCTTATCAGTTCTCAAAGGGTATTGGTGTGCGCAGACTGTAATTTCTATAAAACCTTGAAATATAAAATGCTGATATTTTTGTTAATTCTTGGTCAATTTTTACATTTGAGACCTCTATTGAAAGCTTAAGACATTATCAGTTACCATAGAGGGAGAAAGAATAAAATATCTGGACAGCTTGTATATATTTCAGAAGAGTTATGACGTAAACCGGAAAATATCAAAACTTAATATTTGTGTAACTTTTTTAAACTTATATGGGATAACCACAAAAGTGTGTACTTTTAGGATCTTTAATCAGCTATTTATTATTTATTAGCCCAAAGCTAAAGAGTATAGGAGAGTTGAGTAAAAAATCCAAGAATTTCAGGTCTGCTTATCACACTGCCATTTAGAAAATTTTGACTTTCCAACATGATCTATAATACTTATCTTAGTTCCTTTTGATGCAAAATATAGCCCATTAATCCCCAAACTGTTGTGCTTACAGTGATGTAATTGGTTACCCTCTATGATCGTTCAATCAAATTTAATTTGAGATTAAGTAAAGCAAGGTCTGAAATGTGTGAGAACCAGTGCAGCCTGTGCACAGTGGGCAGGGACTGATAAGAGCAACACTGGCTGGAAATCCACTGACAGAAAACATGATAGAAATTCCACATTCAATCCCTCATAACTTTTGTTCTAGTAACACTATGAAGACAATTTAAACACAATTAAATTACTCAAGTTGCCAGCTTCCTGGTGATGTAAAATTATCCGGATAAATCTAAAATAAAAGTTTGGCATGTTTTCCCTACTCAGACACAATCACTGCGAGTGCGAGTCACACCACTCTGCCAAAGAGGCATAATCTAGTATAAGAGATCCCACTCCGCCGTATTGGGTGACGAGAGATTGAGCTCCTGAACCGCATTAATCATAGGAGATGGGGCCAGCTTGCACCAGGGTGTAAACGCGAGGGCTCCCATAGAGCGCAATGTTAAACATCGCAACTTGATCGGCAATTTTGAAATGGAAATCTTTGGAATTAAAAATTAATTCTGGTATCTGTAGATAGCTATTGACATGAACTAAATCAGTATCAAGATCATTTAAAAGAAAAATGAGATGTGCAGCGATCAGCATTCCCGAAACGAAGGACACTTTTGACAATTTGACCCCTCTGTGCTAGGCCTTTCCTCTCACGAAGCACAGAGTGCTCAGATTCGTAACTTCACTTTCCACTGTCAGTGTGGTTAAACTGAGCCAATAAATAAAAATCTAAGTACATACAATTTATATTTAGGTCATTCCCTGTCATATACTATGATATGGAAGTTGTGGAAGGAATACAAATAATTATTTTGATAGGGTGAACATGGGTTGTTTTCATGTGTTTCGGTAGAAAATGCCCAAAATTGACAAGTTGCGTGGGCTATCCAAGGCTCCCCCGACAAGACAGTTCACATAAATAATATCTAAACCTAAGAATAAACATCTTTGAGTCCTGCCCTTTCACCCAGTGGTCAAATTATTTCAATATTCCAAGGATTAATATTTTTAAATAGGTTTGGAAAATGTGTTGTTTAACATTGCGCTCTATGGGAGGCCCCCGCATCTACACCCTGGCTGCACACTGGGTCCCTGGGCGTGCCGAGAACCCCGTCACAACGTTAAACGTATGGGAGGCAGCGGGAGTACTCCGTCTTACTAACCCCAACATTCATCCGTCGGTCTTTGACTCTGCCACTGGGCCCCGTCCATACTTTGACCTTCACTTACCAGTCCAACTTCCCGATTTGATCTTCATACAATCCTAGTGTCCCAACCACTAAACATCCAAATGCTGAGAGCAAAAGGAGGCATTTATACCCAGAAAAATCCATTTTGTGGGAATATTTCTAACAATTTTGTAAAGCCGGTGTGCGCTGCCACAAGCACCGGAAGTAAATGGGTTTAAAATGATAGAATAGGTAAGTGGCTGAAATGCCCAGGATTACCCCTGCACCCCTACTTCCGCTCCTGCTACAAAACATGCGCATCAGCACTTCCGGTACATATGGACTGATGCATGATAGTAAGGTCAGCGTCTGCAGGCTGGGTGGCACAGTCTCCTGTGTCATGTTGCTGGTACTTTCATTCCCCATACCCATGACTGGAACTGATTCAAATAAAATTATTGAAATCTTTACTGGGGCTACCAGATCTTAATACGAGTATGCTATATTAAATGGTGATTATTTTAGGTTGACACATATTTTTTAGTAGAGTATTTCAATGTGGCACAATCTCCTGTGCCACAACAAACAAAGACAAACCCTGATCATTTTCCACATGGCACATGCTGCTTCCTGTGAAATGGACCATGTGGACAAATGAAGATATTCAGACAATATGCTCCATCAATTGGTCATGTTTACATATCTCTTAGCCTGTCAGATGTCTAATTATGTCAGCACATGTGGTAGATCATTTTTTTAAAGTGCATGGATGTAAAATGCATAGATTCATACACATGCCACATGTCCATGCACCATTGTTTATTTACATCTGAAAGCCAGTTTGTAGTGCCATCTGGTGTATACATATTGATATTGATGGTTGCGCCATCTAGAGGTAAGTAAGCCCGCACTCCCTTATTATACTTTATTAGTGTTCTCTGAAGCGCCTCTGCTTGAAGAGTGGTGCTTCCCGTGCTACAAAATGTAAAAAAAAATACAATCTAACTGACTTAATTGCGACTAATATTGTATATTTAGTTTAGATGTTGGCAATTCTATCGATTTATAACGTAGTTGTATGAGAATGAATAGAATTAACTGCCTTTCCCGTAGCAGACCCGTTGCAATTTTACACGTTGTCAGTGACTGTAGGTGGCGGGTCAGTAAATAAACAACACGAAGGTCCGTTTTGTGAACGGTATTTGTAATCTTTTCTGATTCAGAACATCATACACAATCTAATCATATTGCCAAGAGAAACCAGATAAGTCTAATGCTCGTCTGATGTCTTCAAACTCCAGGAAATAGTCACCGTGGGAGAAGGGTACGTGTGACAAAGTTTCTTTAAATCAGGACTGAGGCTAGAATCTAGAGTCAGTCAGACTTAGTAAGTTAGTTCTGTTACGAATCCAGACCCAGGCGTTGATTGAGCCTGAGATAGCTTTAAATAAAAACCAAAACTTACAGCCATATGGCATATGGCATATCACTTTAGCTTATGAAAAAAGCGCTGTTCCTGAGACTGAGTTCAGGCTACTGTCACTTACTGTGCTAGACTAGAGTAGAGGTAGAGGGTAGAATACTAGAATCTAGACAAAATTGTGAAACTGAAAGTAAAACCGAAAGTTTTAGTTTCTCTTTCATACTTTCTTTTTAGAAGCGAGTTCGGTGGTCAGGCCATTTGGCGGCTCCCTATCTGTCGCAGTGTTAGCTCTACCTCCCTGGCACACTAGTTTGCCTTGTTCACCTATTTTTCTGTGAATTCAGACAGAAAACATTCGGGTGAATGTGAGATTCTGTCAGACCATTCTGCTTGAGTCATATGAACGGTCATGCACTTTTTGCAGAAATACATAGATATTACCCTTTCTTGTTATAGTTAGATGAGATATGATACTTTATCTAATGATTTTGGCTTGGACAGTGCTTTTTTCTTGTAATTCACGGTGCCATAACCGTACTCTGAGACCTTTTGTTCGTCTTCAAGAAGGTGCTGGTTTCAACCTGGACATGTTGATAAATTGGCGAAGTATACAAAGTCAACTATGCCATTAATTTCCTATTAAAACCGTTCAGGGTTCAACGGGGAATCGATCCCTGGCCGCTGTGGCAGGAGACGAGCTCGCTGTCCATTATACCAAGCCGACCGATGCTAGAAACCAATGTACATGAAGGATTTGAAAAAGTTTTCCGACATACCTGATGTTTACACACCTCGTTAGCATAGATTCCAATGGTGCCAGGTGGAGTTATTAACAGAACTATCCTTAGATATCCTAGATGAACATACCATGCCTAATTTCTCCATTTTCTTCGAAATAAATAAGAATCCAATGATTTTCCATAGCGATATGTCTCGGCACCTGGCATTGTGGCTTGCTGATCCAGTTCTTCAGCCGAAAGTAGGTCAGGTACATACGGACACCTACCCGCTTCATCAACAAGATGAAATGGGCGTGTGCGTTGGATCGCTATGTAAAATCCTTGCATTCTCATTTATTTCGAAGAAAATGGATTCAAAATATAGGCGAACACCAACTAGAGATCGTATATTTGGCAGTGCTAGAAGTACAGGACTTGACATGCTTGGATTCTACCTGAAAAATGTGTGTAACGGTGAAGGTATGTCGGGCAGAGTGACAACATGGCCACGACGGCTTGGCAAACCGTGCAGATTGCATGCACTTACAAAATGTCTTCTCCTTGATTAATTCTGGGGTTATCAGGTAAGAAATTAATACAAAATGGAGATAAATGTTAGATAAACGCATTGATTAAACGCTACATAAATGTGTAGCCAACATGTAGACCTACATTTTAGGGGATTTTGAGAAATAATGACTGGTTATTAAGAGCAGAGCGGTCAGACAAAATAATACAACTTTGGACAGATTTTACAAAATAATTAATTAATAAAGAAGCTATCAGAACATACAGGGTTATTCTATAACATCTTGTTAATTAGAATATGGCTAGTTTTAACAGCTATAGGGTTGTGATTTTCTGCGATTTTTAATCTCCTGGATGCATCATACCAAAAAATTCAAGAAAAAAAATATTTTGAAATCTGAATTCAACCTGATATTTAAAATCCTTATACCTTTCATAGTAAAGTTCCACTTGGATATGTTAATCTGCTAATATTTAGCTTTAAGGTGGTGTAATTGTTTAGTAGATGGGCCTATTCAATCAGAAACTATCAGTAATTATGTACAGCAGCACCTCGGTACCATACGCCCAGTGTATGTTTAATGGCCGGTCTTATCTTAAGATTTGGCCAAATATTCAGGGTGGGGAATGACAGAAAATTTTTCACACTTCCAAATTATGAAATGATATAAAAATGCTTCTACTGGGTGTATCAACTTGATTCAAAAAGCTATGAATTGCAAAATTTAGTTGCTATGTCACCCGTGTAATTCTGATGAAGCCCAGAATTTGGACTGTCTTCACTATCTATAGTGCATTCAGGGAAGACATGCACAGTCAAAAGTGGGTCTAATATCAATATATCAAGATGAAATCAAATGGGGTATGAAAAAGAAAAAAGATGGGCTATCTATTTGTATAATCATTTTGTAAAAGTTAAGTACTTCATGGACAAAGCTATTTTATAGTAAATTTGACAGCCTATGGCTAAGTGACTTGCCAGTGGAAGTATCTGGAAGTATCTCAGTAAGTACTCCTAATATAGGTAATACGAATCCATATAACAGAATTACTGTAAATGCTACCTCATTTCTGCTCAAAGCAAACTCCTCCAGGTTTTATTCACCCCTTAGAGAAGGGCCCTGTAGTGGTCACCCAGACCCGGGGCTCTGCATGCTGTCAGGTGTGAGTGGTCAGGCCGGACCTGTACACCTGTGACTACCTGTACTCCCTCTCCCACCACCTGCTGTTGTGGTAGAACTGACAGTCACACCTGTGGCTACCTGTACTCCCTCTCCCACCACCTGCTGTAGTGGTAGAACTGACAGTCACACCTGTGGCTACCTGTACTCCCTCTCCCACCACCTGCTGTAGTGGTAGAACTGACAGTCACACCTGTGGCTACCTATACTCCCTCTCCCACCACCTGCTGTAGTGGTAGAACTGAGTCACACCTGTGGCTACCTGTACTCCCTCTCCACCACCTGCTGTAGTGGTAGAACTGACAGTCACACCTGTGGCTACCTGTACTCCCTCTCCCACCACCTGCTGTAGTGGTAGAACTGACAGTCACACCTGTGGCTACCTGTACTCCCTCTCCCACCACCTGCTGTAGTGGTAGAATTGACAGTCACACCTGTGGCTACCTGTACTCCCTCTCCCACCACCTGCTGTAGTGGTAGAACTGACAGTCACACCTGTGGCTACCCGTACTCCCTCTCCCACCACCTGCTGTAGTGGTAGAACTGACAGTCACACCTGTGGCTACCTGTACTCCCTCTCCCACCACCTGCTGTAGTGGTAGAACTGACAGTCACACCTGTGGCTACCTGTACTCCCTCTCCCACCACCTGCTGTAGTGGTCACCCAGACCCTGGGCTCTGCGTGTTGTCAGGTGTGAGTGGTCAGGCTGGACCTGTACACCTGTGGCTACCTATACTCCCTCTCCCACCACCTGCTGTTGTGGTAGAACTGACAGTAACAGAGGAAGGGCCCGGGTACCCAAAATCGTAGGAAAATGCCAAAAGCTCCCTCAATTATGTATGGATTTCAATAATTCTTTTGAAATATTAATATCCACATAAGAATACTTCATTAAAACAATCATTTTTCTAAAGTTCATGAAATAAGCATTTTCTGCCGAACATGTTACTTTTAGTAAAACGGCCAAGGCTAACTTATGATATAAGTGCCTAAAGGCTTAATGCCGTGACTGTATGTTGACTGAGGAACGTTTGTTTCACGGTACTGCTGACTATGGAGGGGAACCGGAGTAGGAGAGACCCAGTAAACAAAAAAAAACGTCGCAAAATGTTTCAGAACGTTTCCCTATGGCTCCTTGTCATGGAAAAACGTTTTAAAACGTTAAAAACCGTTAATTGGTGTTAAATAACGGGTATTTTTTACTGGGCCTGGGAAGCTACGAAAGTGGAAAAACTGTATGTAGCCATGTTGGGCCAACCCTGGGGGGTTGGGTTGGGGGGGGGGGCAATGACTGCCAACGTTGATATGAAATAAAATGCTAAGGGGGTGGCGAAAACCTTTTTATGCCCCCCCCCCCTTGACAGCAGTCAAAATTCCTCCCCCCCCTCTTTGATCTATAGTAGCACCGGCTAGCGTGCGGGCTTTTTGCCAAAAAGAGGGCCTTTTTTTTTACTCATCCCCCCACCAGAACCCACCACCCCCTGTTGATAAACTAGACAACAATTTTAAATGAGAGCAATTCAAATGGTAATCAGTTACCAGTATGGGGGTGTGGAATAAGAGAACAGAGAAAGTGGGGGTGGGGTGAAACCAGGATTTCATCAGTCCCTCCCAATATTTATATACAGCCTTACTGATATCCTAACACCAATCTACACCTGTAGCATGAACACAGGTATAATACACTCTTACTGAGATATGAGAGTGGTGATGGATGGGTGGTGGGTGGAACCCTCTCCCTCCCACCCACTGCTACTCTGATAGCCCCTGTGGGCATCTACTAAGCCACTGACCCTACTCCTGCCCAACTAGGACTACTGAGGTATGACTGAGTAGCCACCCCCCCTCCCCCCCCCCTACATACACACCTACCCCGGGCTTCCCTAGCCCACTTAAAAGGGTCTATGTCTCCTCTTTTCTATCCCCTCGGATGTGTGTGGTGCACATATGCGCGGGCACCAACACATTTCTCTGTGAAATAGTAATGCAGTTCTCGCCATGAATATGACCTTAGCTGTCGAAATGGCGTTAAACACCTATCACTCACACCTACCCAGGACTGCCAAGGAGTAGCTGAGTGTCCCCCCACCTCTTACACCCAGTGCTGTGTTTGGCTACCTGCAACTACCCACCCACCCTCCCCCTGCCTACTCCACTCACTGGTGATTTTCTGATGGTGTCACCACCTACCCACCCTCCCCCTGCCTTTACACCCAACTGGTTTAATGTGTTTGGTGACAAGAAGGTAATTACAGCTGTGTCTAAACCAATTACCGTAATCTCCCGCGTATAAGAGGCGTCCTCTACGCCAAACAAATGCCTTGTGCGTCTTATAGGATTTTTTTCAAGTTGGGTGTGCGTCTTATACGAGGGGTAATTTTAGAACAGTACTGGATTGACAAAAATCACCCCTAAGAGGTGCGTCTTATACGCGAAAATGCATGTAATGAGTTTGGGGTGCGTCTTACATGCGCAGCGCGTCTTCTACGCGGGAGATTACAGTAGTCATAGCTGTCTCTGATCTTCAAGGCCAAACCAACTAGCCATGTTTCGATTTGTGCCTAGTTTCAACAACAATATCTCACTTGTTTCTATTCATATACATGTACTTATCACTTCTACATATTGTTGCCTCAGTGCAACAAAGTTGTATCTGTATTTTTCAAGTTTTGCAGGAGAGGCAAATGAAGTGTTACAATTACTATAGCTCACAGTTGCCACAACCTTATTGCTTTGGGGCCTGTCGGGACTTATATGATAGGTAGAGCTCCAATACTTTCATAGGTAGATAATGGTCTATAGATGTTGAAACAGAAGAAAACTCAATTTTTCCAAAATGTCAGTTACAACCTTCTTGCACTGAGGCGATGATATGACCAACAAACACATTGTAAGGGAATGATAAAAATTCATGCAATAGTGTCTTTTCTCCTTTGAAATCAAAACACACCACTACTCCCTGAAAATAACATTAATTTGGTGAGGCTAAAAATCAAAATACAAAAACGTGAATATCTCATAAACTGCCTATTAGAAACACATGAAATTTCTCACACATTCTCCGGATAAACACTACTAACATCTGTCTTAAAAGCAACTACCAACCTACAGTAGCAAAAAAGTTGATTTACTATAGAAATGTATTGGGAAATTGGACACCTCTTACAAACCTGTTTTCTAAAACTTTTCTATCAAATTTCAGCAAATTCTGAAAATTGTATGTCCCTTAAATGATAAACCTTCACACACTCTTCTCAGATTTACTGAATTTCCCTTCATTGCTCCATTATTAGCGCGGCGACTAGTGAGTACTACTTGTGAGATGAGTAGACTAGTGTATGGTTCACAGTCGCCACGGTGTAAGGGATAGGGAGGCCTTGCAATCTATTTTTGTTTGTGGCTCCTCTGCTATGGACTATTCCTGCTGACTATTCTAATGTAAAAACAACAGTGTGTGTACTTTACTTATCAGTGAAGGAATTTTCAGAATATATCTCATACTTTTGATTTTATTCGCAGATAAGACATTTCATCATTTGGAGCCCTATGGCAGATTAGCATTAGAGCATTTTAAGATTCAGAAATGCATCCCTGTAGCCTTTGTTTTAGAATTGTTTGTTTTGAAACTACTATATATATGTAGTACAGGTTTTATCTCAGTGGGTTATGGTACAATTGGATCATATTTTCTGTATTTGAACAAAGTATTCACTGTCAAAGATCTCTATGGAGAAATCAGTGCTAAAGTGTGTGTTGCCATATGTGCATTTTTGTAAATCAGAGGAGGTTGAAGTGTAAGGCCACCTTGTGGAACTGCTACATTCTTTTCTGTGTAAAATTTTTAGTTTACATTGAAATAATGCATTCTCAGAATATGTATCTACTATTAGTGATGAAAGATTAATTTGATTACTCCTTTCATTATATAAACGATTTTGTTAAATACTGAAAACATGTATGTACACCGAGGCACTTACACTGTGCTCCCCCTCTACAGAGAGGTGGAGTGATCTGGCCGGTTTGCTGACCACTGGCCCATGACGAGGTACAGACTATTACAAGTGATTGGCAATTGGGTGTGTGTGGTGGGGGGGGGGGGGGAGGCAGAGCAGGCTCCTGGCAATCTAAAACAGTGTACACTCATAATGACACACCTGTTGACTATGGCATTGAACATTGAATAAGACAGGTCCCTGTGGCAGCCGAGTGAGGTGCATGCAGAATGGACAGTCTACAGACTATTAGTACTTAGCTGCAGTGGGTATTTCAGGTTGAATTTGTGCTATATACTACCAAAAGCCCAGGTGATAGTATGCCCTATCTGTCTCACCAACTAAAACTAGACACAAGATTACAAGTCGCCGCGCCATGTCTCACAGGACTATTCTCTACTATTGTATTAAAATCTACAACACTATGGTTTTATTAAGCGCCAACTTTTTCATAATTATTTGGCCCAAACCCCCTATGCAAAGAATGGGGGGTCGTTCTGTATAGCCAGACAGCGATAAAGCAAAGCACGGCCCCCAGTCTGCACACACTTGGCAGAGAAACTCTGAAGCAAGCACAGTGAACCAACTGCAACATCAGTGATGCCACTTTTCCTGGTTTACCAGGGATTCCTGGTTTTCATTCTAAGATTCCTGCATTAAATTATATTAAATTCCTGGGAAAATGTGTCCAAAAGTTCAGTTATCCTGGTTTTTGTCGGCCAGTGAGTGGCGTCTCTGAACATGAACTCTGGAACAATCTTGCCAAATTATCTAACCTTTACACTAGATTGTATAAACTGCATCTCCTGAAATGCATAGAAACAGCAATTGTTAGTACATGCATCTCCTTATACAACAACATATTATGTAAACTTGGTTAATTTCTCGCTTGACGAAGACAAAAACTGAAAGCAGAAAATCATCAGTGAACGGAAAGCTAATGGCGTTTTCAATAAAAAAAAAATGAAGAAAAATAATGACCACTCCCTGACTGAAGTGCTAAATGGGAGTCTCATTGACATTGTGATTGCATGGCGGCTTTATTCACTCATAGGTTTATCCTTATTACAGGTTGTGGCCCCGTCATGGCGACCGCCCCCGCAGAGGAGTGGCTGTGTGCAGCATACCTCAGCGGGGTCTGTAAGGGTGTAGAAGAGAAGAGCGAGGACTGTGGCGGGCTGCACCATGACATGCCCTATCTGTGGCAGGCACACCTGGATGGGGTAGGATGGACGACCCTGCCGTGGGACGGGTCAGCCCTGGAAAAGGCGTACTGCCAGCCAGGAGCTGTCAGCTACAATACTCAGGTAGGTGCACAGACACTCAGTGTCATGTACATGTACCACAAACCCAAGCATACATTAAAACGGCACCTTATGGATTCATTCAGAGGTCTGCTGTAGCTTATAAGGTTACCAAGTGGCACATAAGTTACCCACTGATCTCCTATGGATGCCATGTATGCATCTGTGCAATATATAATGTTGTACCGTAAAACCTCTCATATAAGGTGCACCTCGTGCATAAGGTACTCTCTGAGTTAAAGAGAATCCTGTAATCGAAGAATCCCCTCTTTTTGGGCCTCCTGTGCCTTACAGGTTCTATAAGACGCAGTAGGCCCAAACTCTGCCCTATTTGCCTTGCTTGTATGTGAGGTACTACAATAGATAGGAAAGGCGGTATGGCTAGAACCGAATCGACTTCGTTCACCCATGCATTCCCCCCAACATCTATCAGTTTTTAATATGCTGTTATCACGTTGAACCTCCCACTCTGTCACAGCTGCCGCTGACATACAGTGATGGTGAGACGGCCGTCATCCCGCTACAAGTGGACTTTGAGGGAATGGTAGGACAGCTTCAGCACCCGAGTACCCGGTGGACAGAACAGAGCTTCCTCAACCTACGCCGTCTCTCCACCCAGAGTTATGCTGCTTTAGCTGTAAAGACTTCAGGAGCTGTGGCTGGGGCAGAGCGAGACCCGCCACCTGCATCATGTCCCTGGAGGTGGTACTATGATGATGGAGCCAGCTGGAAACTGTTTGAAGCTGTAAGTGTTGCTGATATATTATTGTAATGATCTACTATATATAGGACAAATTAACACAATTACAATACTACTTATACACCCTGACCTGGGGGACATCCTCAAAGCACTGATTTATATAAGTATGTATACTTACACGATACAGTCGTGAAGACTTCCATCGTTGAGTACAGAGATGGAAGTCTTCAGGGTTTTCCCTCATCTTTGGGATTTTCATGTTCCTAAGAGCTGTACATTCCTATGCAAAGGGTGCTCAATCACTTTCATGCCTGCATATAAACTGTTCCTGTAAGTTTTTCCATGAAATACGTTTTGACTGATATCTGACATGTGCCACCTAATTTGGTTCCAGGATAACTTGTCTCCCATGCAGTGGGTGCTTGAGTCCAAGTTCCTGGCAGGTCAGAGAATTTACCGGTTTGAAGTCGACCTCCCTCGGGGCGTAGCGCAGCAGGAGCAGGCGACCTTCCTCCTGGACTTTGCACGCTGGAAGATGTACAATCTAACAGACCAGCAGGAATGCAGCGTGCGTCGCCGACCCCTGTTTGTGTCATCAGACCTCTGTGTCCTCAGGAAATTGTAAGCTACTTTATAATGTAGGAGTCTGGTTTAACTTTACAACCATTTATAGAGGTGTAGTTCATAAGCTTTATTACGACTACAGTAAAGAAGCTTCCTTAGGCTATCTTCAAGTTATCATCCATGAAATGTAGTTTTCTTGCCATGAATATACTTGTAGTTGCAAAAAATTGCCACTAACAATACATACTCCGTGTACAGCATGAAGGTCGGGGCTCCTGCTGGCCACATTGTTGGGGGTGTATTTCCACCACTAGGTGCTTTAAATAATATAGGAAATAAAATGAACCTTCCCCCATTTAAACAGATTACACACATTCAAGAGGGCAGCCAATATATCAGAAAGCCTATTCCCATCTCACAGACAGGAATTAATGTTCTACACATTTACTCTTCCAGTCCTCCCATACCACCAACAAAGCCCATCACCTACAGTACCGCTGAGCACCCTGAGTCTTGGTTCCCGGTCGACCAGAAGGCGGACTACGAGCTCGTTCCACTCAGTCCCGACTCTTTCGATTTTCACCTTGTGGCCTCCGAGTTCCTCAAGTCAGGCCTCCCGGGCTGGAAAATCTGCGACATCTACCGCCTTCAGAACCCGTACCTCTGGCACAAGTTCCACAGGTGAGAAAACTACTACAATGGTGCATCATGCTGACCCTCTGGGGGCACCATGCTGACCCTCTGGGTGCATCATGCCGACCCTCTGGGTGCATCATGCCGACCCTCTGGGTGCATCATGCCGACCCTCTGGGTGCATCATGCCGACCCTCTCGGGGCATCATCCCCATGATGCATCATGATATATTTTTCAAATAAAAACGGCCAAAACCCAGAGATTGGAATCCAAATTTACATTGGTTATTGCTGTTCAAGTATTGTATTGTGGAGCAGTATATATTATTAGAAAAAAACAATTGATTGAATGCTAAAACAGTGTTGGGGTTGTATGTCTCTTGGTAATTAAGAATTAGCTAAACCAAACTATTAAAGGTGTTTACCGAATGCTTATGAGCTCATTACCCGAGGTGGGGGGTACTTCGTTGTCTGTTCCTTAGACCTTGATAAATCGGCCGCTAAATCATCAGGGATAGCTACCCCATCCCTGTTGTATGTCTTAAAATGTACCTGTATTTGAAAAAAATCAATCTTGGAACTATAAACGCATTACCTATTATCTACAACAGCAAAAAGCAGCACATGGAGCATAAGAACAAGAATGCGCACGAGATACTGCTGTTCCATGGTACGGCGGCTGAGGTGTCTGTGCAGGGCATCTTCAGACAGAACTTTGACTGGCGGCTTAGTGGTAAGAACGCCACAGTGTATGGAGACGGGAGTTATTTTGCACGTGACGCGGCACTGAGTGATAAGTACACAGGAGGGGCTAACCTGGCTAAGGTGCGCTGGATGTTCCTGGCCCGCGTCCTGGTGGGACGCTATACTAAAGGACATAAAGGCGACAAGCGACCACCACCACTAGACCTTGGGAAGCCACATGGAGACCTGTATGACTCATGTGTGAATAACATAGACAAACCCACCATCTACGTGATATTTGATAACGACCAGTGCTACCCAGAGTACGTCATTAGTTACACAAGGTGACGTACCAGTATGGTAGAGCCTTGGGAATCTCATCTCACCATGCAGCGGGACCAACAAATGAAAACTTCATTATCTGCTGAATGTGGACGATAGAGGGGAAAAAGTGAAAGAGAATGCATATTTATAGACTTAAAGGGACGAAAGTGTCACAGTCCTCCATCTTGTTTAACTGGTAAATCATGAAATATCCTTCCATACTTATCTGCCAATGGATCTCAGAATTCAAAAATAACTCATAAAGGAAAGCTGAGAATTCAAAAACCAACGAACAAGGAACCCTCAAGCATTATTATTTACATGAATGTAGAAGAAGTATGTTAAATGGCTAATTAATGGTAGATTATAAACGGTGCTCGAAATATCACATTCAGAGATTTGATTTTTTTTATTTCCACGTGTTAAGCATCGGTCATGAAATGTGAAGTTGTAAGTGTAAAACTGTCCATGGATTTTGCACATAACATGATCAAAGATACTCATGGTAAAACTTGGTTTAAACTTTTGAAAGTGAAAATCAGAAGACGTGAGATTAAGTTTATGAGGTTAATCCCTTGTGTATATTTCAGGTACTGAGTAGCTATAGTCGTAGTACCGGGACCTTCTATACCGTGTGAGTTTGGAAAACTGACACTAAACTTAACTGCGCAATGGAGCAGCTGTTATTAACCTTAGAGGTGATTTATGTAGTTTGTAAATATCCTTTAGACAGTTATTGTATTTTGTACATTATTGATGATTGTTGCTGATTGTCAAGTATGAATTGTACAAAAAGTTAAAGGTTACCAAGTTGTTTTATACCGTAAAACTCTGTGAATAAGCCGCACCCTTACACTGTAAAACTCTGTATAAGCCACACCCTTATACCGTAAAACTCTGTGTATAAGCCACACCCTTATACCGTAAAACTCTGTATAAGCCACACCCTTATACCGTAAAACTCTGTATAAGCCACACCCTTATACCGTAAAACTCTGTGTATAAGCCGCACCCTTGTGTGAGTCTGTGTATGAGCCGCACCCTTGTGTGAGTGTGTATAAGCCGCACCCTTGTGTGAGTCTGTGTATAAGCCGCACCCTTGTGTGAGTTTGTGTATAAGCCGTACCCTTGTGTGGTGTGAGTCTGTGTATACGCCGCACCCTTGTGTGAGTTTGTGTATAAGCCGTACCCTTGTGTGGGTTTGTGTATACGCCGCACCCTTGTGTGGTGTGAGTTTGTGTATACGCCGCACCCTTGTGTGAGTCTGTGTATAAGCCGCACCCTTGTGTGAGTTTGTGTATAAGCCGCACCCTTGTGTGAGTTTGTGTATACGCCGCACCCTTGTGTGGTGTGAGTTTGTGTATACGCCGCACCCTTGTGTGAGTTTGTGTATAAGCCGTACCCTTGTGTGGTGTGAGTTTGTGTATACGCCGCACCCTTGTGTGAGTTTGTGTATAAGCCGTACCCTTGTGTGAATTTGTGTATACGCCGCACCCTTGTGTGAGTTTGTGTATACGCCGCACCCTTGTGTGGTGTGAGTCTGTGTATAAGCCGCATCCTTGTGTGAGTTTGTGTATAAGCCGCACCCTTGTGTGAGTTTGTGTATAAGCCGCACCCTTGTGTGAGTTTGTGTATACACCGCACCCTTGTGTGGTGTGAGTCTGTGTATAAGCCGCACCCTTGTGTGAGTTTGTGTATAAGCCGTACCCTTGTGTGGTGTGAGTTTGTGTATAAGCCGCACCCTTGTGTGAGTTTGTGTATAAGCCGCACCCTTGTGTGAATTTGTGTATATGCCGCACCCTTGTGTGGTGTGAGTCTGTGTATAAGCCGCACCCTTGTGTGGTGTGAGTTTTTGTATACGCCGCACCCTTGTGTGAGTTTGTGTATAAGCCGTACCCTTGTGTGGTGTGAGTTTGTGTATACGCCGCACCCTTGTGTGAGTTTGTGTATAAGCCGTACCCTTGTGTGAATTTGTGTATACGCCGCACCCTTGTGTGAGTTTGTGTATACGCCGCACCCTTGTGTGGTGTGAGTCTGTGTATAAGCCGCATCCTTGTGTGAGTTTGTGTATAAGCCGCACCCTTGTGTGAGTTTGTGTATAAGCCGCACCCTTGTGTGAGTTTGTGTATACACCGCACCCTTGTGTGGTGTGAGTCTGTGTATAAGCCGCACCCTTGTGTGAGTTTGTGTATAAGCCGTACCCTTGTGTGGTGTGAGTTTGTGTATAAGCCGCACCCTTGTGTGAGTTTGTGTATAAGCCGCACCCTTGTGTGAATTTGTGTATATGCCGCACCCTTGTGTGGTGTGAGTCTGTGTATAAGCCGCACCCTTGTGTGGTGTGAGTTTTTGTATACGCCGCACCCTTGTGTGAGTTTGTGTATAAGCCGTACCCTTGTGTGGTGTGAGTTTGTGTATAAGCCGCACCCTTGTGTGAGTTTGTGTATACGCCGCACCCTTGTGTGGTGTGAGTCTGTGTATAAGCCGCATCCTTGTGTGAGTTTGTGTATAAGCCGCACCCTTGTGTGAGTTTGTGTATAAGCCGTACCCTTGTGTGGTGTGAGTTTGTGTATAAGCCGCACCCTTGTGTGAGTTTGTGTATACGCCGCACCCTTGTGTGGTGTGAGTCTGTGTATAAGCCGCATCCTTGTGTGAGTTTGTGTATAAGCCGTACCCTTGTGTGAGTTTGTGTATACGCCGTACCCTTGTGTGGTGTGAGTCTGTGTATAAGCCACACCCTTGTGTGAGTTTGTGTATACGCCGCACCCTTGTGTGGTGTGAGTCTGTGTATAAGCCGCATCCTTGTGTGAGTTTGTGTATAAGCCGTACCCTTGTGTGAGTTTGTGTATACGCCGTACCCTTGTGTGGTGTGAGTTTGTGTATAAGCCACACCCTTGTGTGAGTTTGTGTATACGCCGTACCCTTGTATGGTGTGAGTTTGTGTATAAGCAGCACCCTTGTGTGAGTCTGTGGGCAAAATATAAAACTGCACCTGGGGCCTGACAATGGCAAAATATCATGTTTTTGTTTTTTGAAGGGTCAAATAAGCCACATGTAGGCTGTGGTGAGGTACAAGGTGCGGCTTATACACGTGGAGCTGGTAGTATGTGTACTTATTTGGTATAGTGTCCTCCACACAGGGAGTTATAAATGGTCCCATAAATCATTCGTGTGAAACAATGTCACGTGTACACCATTGCAGACAAGGTTCGTTATTTGTTTTATTTTGACTACCAATTGAGTAGTTTTTTTGTCTTTTTATCTTTACCATGTGAAATGAAAACACAAGAAGTGGGGCCCAGGCTGTATCCGACAAAGCTGATGGCAGTGTTAGATGGCCTGAAACTGGAAAGATTCATAAATACCTCATTGTTGTCAACAGAAAAGGACCATTCCCAGCTTGTAGCTACCATAAAACCTGGCATGTACGATACACCAAGTATAGGCGAACCCGTATAACAAATATGGGACTTCATTTATCACAGTAAAATACAAGTTCTAAGTAATCTAACCAGCTTATAAGGGACATCATAAGGTTAGAGTAAGCACGGTTATGCCTCACAAACCCACAGCCGGTATGCCTCTCCATCATTCAATCTTATTATTTTTGGATATTTTTTTTCACTCAGTCGGTGTAAAGGCAACTCTATGTGACCTTTATACAGAACCATGTGTGACTGTTATTGGTGTATTTTTCTTTTTAGTTAGTAGAGAAGGTGCTGCCAAAGACATTGGTTTCATGTCTAAGAAATGTTGCTCTTATATTTAATATGTTAACAGAAATTGGTTTACTTACTTTACCACAAATGAGGAGGGTATGGATGTGAGGAACATGATACTTAAATATTTCTAGTCATGGGGGGATTTGTTTAAATATTGTTATTGAGATATGCCCTAAAAGAGCTGTAACAAAGTTATTATAAAGAAGGTAAATCTGATTGTTATTATACGTAGACAGGTAACATCATGGTCATACCATTCCACACACATTCCTCTTGATGCTACATGTAGTCTTTATCAAATGGTCAACATACACTAAATAATAAAAGAAAACTTAAAACACAAATTGTCAATAATTTTTTTATTTTCATTTTTCTCTAACATGTTCATTTTTCCAATATGAACCTCAACAAATCATTTACACTCTATACAGACTAGGTTGCTGTACACATGTACACGTCTTAGCCTTCAAAGGCCAATAATGCATCATGCCTATTGGTAAGCATGATGCAGGAGTGCAGCCGTGGTGAGTTACTCACCACGGCTGCATTAATGCATCATGCCTATTGGTAAGCATGATGCAGGAGTGCAGCCATGGTGAGTTACTCACCAGGGCATCATTAATGCATCATGCCTATTGGTAAGCATGATGCATGAGTGCAGCCGTGGTGAGTTACTCACCAGGGCTGCATTAATGCATCATGCCTATTGGTAAGCATGATGCAGGAGTGCAGCCGTGGTGAGTTACTCACCAGGGCTGCATTAATGCATCATGCCTATTGGTAAGCATGATGCATGAGTGCAGCCGTGGTGAGTTACTCACCAGGGCATCATTAATGCATCATGCATCACAGGGCTGAAACTGCTCACCAAAGGTCAGCGTGATGCTCGAATGACATCTTGTCAAGCGGACTCGCAATGACTTGATTGGTGCGTAATGCTGACCGACGGGCATGATACACTCCTGCATTAGCGGCCCTTAAAAGGTTCAAGTAGGAGAATCAATAAGTGCCAAAGTCCATGTGTGAAGTCATACCTCCACATCGATGTGCTCACACTCACCCCAGGCACAATACCTTTAGGACTGGGATCTATTTGTACCTAGAGCATGTTACCCAAATATAATATATCCATGCTTAAAACAGGCATCCTATCTCAAGAACACCTCCAGGCTGCTATTACCGATCAGGTGACATTGAAATTTTAAAAAAAAAAAAAAAAAAAAACATGCATTCGTGGGGACATAGCTTTGAAGGCCCCGAATCTAGGCGCCATATATAACTCATGGGGCAGAGCTCTGGAGGTCCTACATCCAGAGCCCATAGTTCTGGGGGTGCAGAATGCAGAGCCCATAGTTCTGGGGGTGCAGAATGCAGAGCCCATAGTTCTGGGGGTGCAGAATGCAGAGCCCATAGTTCTGGGGGTGCAGAATGCAGAGCCCATAGCTCTCTAGGTCCTGGTTCCAGATACTATAGACTTGAAGGCCTTGGTTTCCTGGAGCCCACAGTACAACCACACAGAGGTCTAACATGAAAGTACATGTACCGTAAACTCCCGCATATAAGACGCGTCCTCTACGCCAAACAAATCCCTGGTGCGTCTTAAAGGATTTTTTCAAGTTGGGGGTGCGTCTTATACGAGGGGTAATTTTACTATAGAACAGTACTGAATTTACAAAATTGGTACCTAAGAGGTGCGTCTTATACACGAAAATGCCTCTGCTGAGTTTGGGGTGCGTCCTATACGCGCAGCGCGTCTTCTACACGGGAGAATACGGTAGTATAATTTCTAACGTTCAGATAACACAACTTTGTAGGTGAATGATTGATGCTTTGTATCAGCTGAAGTAAATGCAGATTTCTGATATCTAATGAACAAAAATATAACATCAAATTCCCCTTGTGTAGTATTTAATACCAGAGAAAACTTATATAAATTATAGGTACCGTAATAAAGATTCGATCATTCACAGATATTGAATCCTATAATTTACAGCTGATCTTTCTTGATTTAGTATATTTCGTGAAGAGGTTTCCTCTCTCTAAGAGTCAGAACCAAGTAATAATTATTATCATGAATCCCATGAACATTAATATCCTGTTCAAGGATTTAAAAAAAAAAAAAAAAAAAAAAAAAAGCACCAAAAACTAAAAAGGAAAGATGGAACCCGAAAGATTCTACATCAGAAAATGTAATAACAGTTTTGTATCTACAATTTTGCTTAATCTCTTTGATTTGGAAAGCTTCACTCTGAATTTGGCCACCAAAAGGTGGGAAAGTGCTTCAATGTACCGTGGGCATGATGCACGAATACATCAACAATAAGTCACTAGCCTGTACTTCATTCATGCATCATGCCCACTCTGTGAGCATGATACTGTCCCGCGGGACCTAGAGCGGGACCCAGCACAGTGCACCAACAGGCTTATGGGCGATCCTCTCTGGCCGACACCTGACACCCAGGACACTGTGGTATCCACAGTTCTTTACCCACAGAGGGATGAAATGTCACCAGGCGGTGCCATATTTTGGCGCATACTGTGAGACAGCATCATACAGAGATATATACAGGAGTAGACAACACTAGGTGGTGTATACAGGTATAATGGTACAACTCAGACTGCCGACTAAGTACACAGCACTATGACGGTGAAGGGTCACTACTCGAACTGGAATTGTTGACTAGGTGTTCTGGAACAGAACAGAGATGGCAAAAACTGTATTAAATGTGCCAGAAATGGGGAAAAGGAGAAATGTTTGGTTACCCTTTTTTTTTTTTTTTTTTTATTATATATTATATGTACTAACAACTATTTAATCATGATTTTCAGTACAGTACACATATTAAGTACTAGTGGAAAGTATGTGGTGTCGAAATAAGCTGGTGAATTTAAAACTTCTTCCTACAACTTTGTAAAGGTTACTATAAACAACGTTTCAAAAATGGATAGAATGAAATCAAAACCCAAACTGGAAAGAATTTGTATAGTACACATTATAAGTAATTACTCTTTCATTGTCCTTTTCCTTGAGAGTTAACATTCAATTCATGACCTAAATATGAACCAGAAGAGAGAAAATTTATATCTTTTGTGTTTATCATCAATACCCCCGGTATGATCTATGGGTACACCTTAACACATTGTAACAAAGATTTGCTACATAACCAGAGATTAGCCATGCTTTTTGGGAAACACATTTATACATCTATAGATAAATATAGGAGAAGCTGGGTTTATCCTTATTCTAATATCTGACAAACGTGTTCTAATTTGCAGGTCAACACAAAAGTCTTCTTACCTTTGCTAGGAATGAGAATTTTTTGTTTATCTGTGAAGCATGCTTGGTGCAGTTTGTGCCTGAACTCGTACGTGATGGCTAACTCCTTGTCCTCCCCGATACATGGGTCGTAAAATCCTGGTAATTCACTCTGGAACACAGCATATGTGTGCATTTTGTCTTATTTCAGATGTATATATCACTTATGTTTATTTAGATTTATCAGTCATCGTGAATTATGCCACTGATATTTGTATGTATCCCAATATCGTTTTGTGCCAACTTACAATTAGAGTTCCCTCAGTTAGGTAGATTTATGCCAACTTAAAATTAGAGTTCCCTCAGGTGGGTGGATTTGTGACAAACTTACAATTAGTGTTCCCTCAGTTAGGTAGATTTATGCCAACTTAAAATTAGAGTTCCCTCAGGTGGGTGGATTTGTGGCAAACTTACAATTAGAGTTCCCTCAGGAAGGTAGATTTCTGACAACTTAAAATTAGAGTTCCCTCAGGTGGGTGGATTTGTGACAAACTTACAATTAGAGTTCCCTCAGTTAGGTAGATTTATGCCAACTTACAATTAGAGTTCCCTCAGGTGGGTAGATTTGTGCCAACTTACAATTAGAGTTCCCTCAGGTGGGTAGATTTGTGCCAACTTACAATTAGAGTTCCCTCAGGTGGGTGGATTTGTGACAAACTTACAATTAGAGTTCCCTCAGTTAGGTAGATTTATGCCAACTTACAATTAGAGTTCCCTCAGGTGGGTAGATTTGTGCCAACTTACAATTAGAGTTCCCTCAGGTGGGTGGATTTGTGACAAACTTACAATTAGAGTTCCCTCAGTTAGGTAGATTTATGCCAACTTACAATTAGAGTTCCCTCAGGTGGGTAGATTTGTGCCAACTTACAATTAGAGTTCCCTCAGGTGGGTGGATTTGTGCCAACTTACAATTAGAGTTCCATCAGGTAGGTATATTTGTGACAAACTTACAATTAGAGTTCCCTCAGGTGGGTAGATTTGTGACAACTTACAATTAGTGTTCCCTCAGGTGGGTAGATTTGTGACAACTTACAATTAGTGTTCCCTCAGGTGGGTAGATTTGTGACAACTTACAATTAGAGTTCCCTCAGGTAGGTAGACCTTGGAGTCCTTCACCAGAGCCTGCAGGGGCCGCGTTACTGTGATACATTCTACATCCCTATGGAAAGAAACCAATGTTCATTTATTAGTAAGTTAGTAATCAACAATTAACTTAAAAAGTGAGGTGAAAGAATATGAGCAGTACAGAGCAGAAAGGTGACATCTGGTAAATTCACGTCTACGAGAATTGCCTCTTTGTGAAAACGGCAAATTGGATGTAGGGAGAGGGACAGATGTATTTCAACAATTAAAATAAACTGTAAAATTTACTAATCTTAAAGAGACAGGGAATATAATGTAACCTAGTGACTCAGTCCTAAGTCATGTTAAAATTTTAAGATTAAGTAGGATGGGAGGTCAAAAAAATTGAAAGACGTGTATTGGCACAGAGGGCTCAGGGCGACTTTTCCCGTGTTTTTTGAAAGGCTTCCAAAGCATCTCACTTTTAGACGCTGTTTTCGAACCAAATAGAAACAAAGAGAGAAAAGTCCAGCCCGGAGGTAAACCTATGGAGGACTGGATTGGAGAAGATATTTTTATGAAATGACTTTTTTCTTTATTTAATTTTGTATGAACTCATGGATGGATTTTTGAATTTTTTTCTTTACTGTAACTAAAGACTGATATATGGACTACTCATGTATGGTACTTTTATTTGTTTACATGCTTTGTTTCTTGTAGAAAATTGAGATTGAAAATTGTATAACTGACTTTTTTCCAATGCCACCACCTACCCGGCGGTATAGACTCAGGGTGGTCCCTGAGCCAATCAACAGTGGGTGCCATACTACATTCTATAGGATGTGGCAGTGTTAAAAAAGTGTGCCCAAAAGACCATAACTAAGAGGAAGACTCATGCCCTTGGGAACTTTGCAAATTTATGATTCATCATTCTCAATATAGTGAAGTTTAGTGTAAGTTCCTTACTTGACATCGTCTCCACTTAGTTTGCCGTACAATGCCTTCTGAATGACTAAGCCTCCTTTCCGACCCTCAGTCTCCAAACTCCGGTCCACTGTTTCCTTCATCAACTCGACCGCTGATTCAGCATCCCTCTTTTTCTTGCTTAACCGTTCGGCATTTGCCTCCCGCTTCTTTTGCAACTCTCTTAAGAATTGAAATGAAATGAGTGGAATTATCCCTGTCAATGTGTGGATAAAGGGGAGCTGTAGAATAACTGTAGAATAGACCATAATAATTGATAGTTTGCAAAAATAAAATGGTTTCCTGACTTAGCATATGAATACAATGTTGAGATTCCTTATGTATTCTAAAGAAAGAACGAATTGTTGCCTTAGCACAAAAAGGTTATAAGTTCTACATCTGGGACACCAAGGTAAAATAAAAAAAATGGTACATCCACGAGACCCCCTCACGGAGGTTCCTTTCTTTCTATTGATCCAGATGCAGTTACAACCTTCTTGGACTTAGGCGACGAAATATTAAAAGTCTTTTGGGGATATGTACTATGAAGTGTATAACTTACAATATGTGAATTAACGAGTTGATATCTCACCTTTCTTTTTGTGCCTTCAGGAATGGTTTGACTATGAGGTCCTTGACTACAAAGTAGGTGACTATGGGTATGACGGTGCCGTAGAAAACGGCGCTCGGTACGACGCTGTCCGAAAGGTGGATGGGGAAGAGGAAGTTCTGGTTACCTCGGTGTACTCTGAAAGTAAAATCATCATTTATTTTCATGAATACCTCTCCAGTTGATAAGAAATATGTTGAGCATTACAATAAAGCTCAGTGTGGAGTACATGGCTTGGAGTGACTGCTAGAAGACTTACTTGATTTTGAGTGTGACTCCGACCGGCGCACCAACCACCATGTATGCTCCTAATGTACTGAATTGTGTTACTTTCTTGTCGGCGCCATACTCAAATATCAATCCAAACGTCCCTACTCTGAAACATCATTGTTTTAACGCATTTATTAAAAGTGACCATTGGGCACATAATTGATATATTTATATGTACACATACTGTATGTTTAGGATGATAAACTATTAAATTGAATTGATTGGACAATGCAATAATATGTAATTCCACTTACCGCAAAACAGTTTTTATTTTGGCATCATGTTCTGTGAACTTTCTCGTGTAATTCAGTGCAACAAAACAATTTCTGATTCCAAGCTGAAACAGAAAAGCAGAATATTATAACATGGAATATAGATTTTGAAAAGTATACATATTTATACAAAATGGCAAAATGGTTTATAAAAATATAATACTGTGAAGATATATATAAAAAAATCACACTAGATGCACTGTAGGTATGACAAAAACAGGACAAGCGATATCATTTGCCTCTACTTAGGTTATATGAATAGTAAATCCCAATGCATACCAGATTCGTAAAAGATATGGTTCATTGAAAGGGAATCCCATGACAAAGGACAAGCATATGGGCCAGATTTTCTGGGCATGTACAATTGGCATTTTTCACACTTTTGTATGCTTATGCACCTACAGAATAAAAACTTATGGACCAATATCCTGTTTTGTGGTGCATTCGTATCGTTTTTTTTTTTTTTTTTCTGTCGGATGGGCATTTTTGCACTTTTACTATCGGAAGGACAAATTTCTTAATCTCAAAGTAATGCTTTGGGATGCTTTTTTCATGTTTTAAATCAAGCACAGTTATCCCTTGAACACTTTTAAACAACATTTATACCAGAATTCTCCCCATTTATGCGTTTTATACATTGTAATATGAAAAAAAGTGTCCATCCGACAGATTAAGTCTGAATTTCAGGGTCATTTTAAGCTATTGCTCTGCCAAGTTTGTGGTCAATTTAGGTTAAGTGGATTATTAAATCCCAAAGTAGCCACTTAATGTAGCTTGATTTTAATGAGTATTCAAGCATTTTCTAGAGATCTAGAGGGAAAATAGTGTTTGTGGCAAAATGGCTGAATTTCATCAGCCTATATCTCAAAAGGTTTTTTGACAGCAGTGCTTATTCCTGAGATAACTAAACGTGTATACTGTATCAGCTTATAAATGAAATTAGGAGTTTCTGTGGTGTATATATTGGTTTTAAAAATATATCGCTGTCTAAATCTGTCGGATGGACACATAAAGTAACAAATTTTCATTGCACAGCTATAAAAATGGAAGCGCTAGGGATAACTGTGTATATTTCCTTGGATGGATGGACACGACAACATATATACACTTTGCCCAAGTCGCTGACAATTGCTGACAATTGGGGCGGTTTATTAAACTTTAAACCTAACAGACAATGTCAGAAACAAAAAGAAAAATTTTATGACCAAATGTCCATGGCATCCATGACTCAGTCCCTTTGTTCAGTCTCAGTGCAGTGCCACCTGGTGTGGCAGCACAGAACCACCTGACCCAGGTGGTGGGGGAGGTCCATCTAGTGGAGGAAATATACCCCTATATCTACCCCGTTCCTTTGTACATATAGTAGTCATATTTCCTTGGATGGATGGACACGACAACATATATACACTTTGCCCAAGTCGCTGACAATCGCTGACAATTGGGGCGGCACACTTTTTGTTTGTTTGTTTGTTTAGTTTTACGTCCGGGGGCCATCGAGGAACTCAGACATTCAAGAATTTTAAACTATTCAATAGTAATGGTAGGCTGCAGGCCTACCTCGGGTTTGCGCATATGAGTGGGTGGGTGTGTGTGCGTGTGTGCATATATTTATGAGTCTGCTTGTAGCAGTGGGACACGGCTCGTAGCGGTGAAATACCACTCGTGGCTCAAGGCCCCTCTTTATCGTGCTGCCTCACGCAGGTAACATGTCGCAAACTGTAGACACATCACCCGGTCGGTCACATTATCCTGACACCGATGGACCAGCCATTTTTCGATTTTTTTTTTTTTTTTTTTTTTTTTTAAATTATATGTATATATGATCTATATGTACTTATATAAGTTTGATTCTTTGAGGAAGTTCAGGAGTTCTTTTGTTTCTATTGTGTTGAAGACAGCTTTCAGTGTTGTTGCATTTTTAAGATATTTTCTTCTGTTGCTTGCAGTCCTTCGACAGTTGAGCAAGATATGCTTAACTGTGAGTTCAGTCTTGCATTGTTGGCACATTGGTTGGGCTTCACGTTTCAGATGGTGTTCGTGTGTAAGCCTTGTGTGGCCAATTCGTAGACGTGTTAGTTTCACTCGTCTGATCTGGATAGTTTTCTTTTTTCACCCTTTCCTTTCAGTTGAGGCTGAATGGAGTGTAGCTTGTTCTCATGCTGCTTCTTCCAGTCAGCTTGCCATTTCAGTTTCACATATTTCTTGATGGTTGATGTCAGGTCCGTGTGTGGGATTGGCACTTCTCGAGGTGTCAGTTTCAGTGCTGACTTTGCCGCTTCATCTGCTGCCTCGTTTCCGTCTATGCCAATATGGCTCGGCAGCCAGCAGAAAACCACATCTTTCTTTGCTTTCTCAAGGTTGTTGGTTTTGTCCCTGATATCTTGTATCAAAGGATTGTTTGGTTCATATTGGTTCATTGCTTCAAGGCATGACTTGGAGTCTGACAGAGCAATGAATTTCTGGTGAGTTGATATCTTGGCATATTCTAGAGCATGTAGCAAGGCGCTAGCCTCTGCCGTGAAAATGCTGGCTTTGGGATGGAGGCCTCTTTTCAGGTTGCCATATGGCGTGTGTACTCCATAGCCTACTTTGTCACCCTCCTTAGAACCATCTGTGAACACCGCCAGGTGTTCACTATGGTCTTTTTCTATCCCATGGAGTTGATCTTTAAAGGTCACTGAGTCTGTTTCTGCCTTTTTGTTTTTGCACAGGGTGAAGATGATCTTTGGTTTCATTTGTAGCCATGGGGGATTATCGGGTGGTTTTATCTCCCTGGTTTTGATCACATCTAATTTTGCTGCTTTCATAGGTCTTTTCACTCTGTACGAGTATGGTTGGGTCATGTTCGTTTTTTTCCTGTACACTGAATTGTATTCGGTGAACAGTGTCTCATATGTTGGGTTTGTTTTATTTGATCTTACTTTAACTGCGTACTGCATAGACAGCATTTCTCGCCTAAGCTCAAGGGGGGCAATGTTTGCCTCCACCTCTAGACTTTTTCCTGGAGATGTACGGAATGCCCCCAGGCATAATCTCAGTCCCTGGTTCTGGATAGGCTTCAACCTGTCCAAGTAGCTGGGGCAAGCTGATCCATATACGATAGAGCCATAGTCTAGTCTTGACTGGATGTAGGCCCTGTATAAGATCAGTTATGTTTCTTTGTCGGCACCCCAGTCAGTGTGGGAAAGCACTTTCAGGAGATTCATGGCTTTTTGACATTTCCTCCTCAAGTATTTGATGTGTGGTTTGAAGTTGAGTAGTCTGTCAAATATCAGCCCCAGGAACTTCACTTCTTCTTTGACTTCAAGTGCCGTGTTCTGGAGGTGGAGCGTTGGTTTTTCTCTACATCCTCTTCTGCGACAGAAGTGGACACAGGTGGTTTTGGTCTGTGAGAACTTGAAGCCGTTTTGGCAGCTCCAGGTTCCAAGGTGGTTCAGGGCCTGTTGAAGCTTTCTTTCAATAGTTTGAATATGCCTCGATCTGTAGCAAATGACAAGTCATCCACATACTAAGAGCAATTGATGTCATTTTGTAAGTTTTTGGTTATTTCATTAATCTTTATGCCAAACAGGGTTACAGAGAGGACACAGCCCTGGGGGACACCCATTTCTTGTTCTACTCTGTCTGAGAGAGTAGTGCCAAGGCGTACACTGAATACTCTGTTGGCAAGAAATTTGGCACACGGCATACAAAAACACTTTGCCCAATTAATACCTGCTCAATTCATGAGCCACACGTAAGTCTTTTACACGTCGCGAGCGGTAAGAATCTGATAAATAAATCAGAACCGCCCAGGATCTCCAGTTGCCATAGCTTTTAACGTCGTGAAGGTGCATAAAATCTGCCAAAAACATGGCGGCACCCCGACGCACACTGTGGGTAGTGAAATCCCCTTCCAGCTTGGCGATCTGACAAGAGTCCTTGAGTTTGTATGAATAAACATTATAAGTCCATGAAAATAGTTGGTCATTGGGTTCGAGCCCAGACTCCAGAATATAATCCTTCAGCAGCTGTACAGGGCAGAGATTACTGCCAGGTGAAGCAATAACAGGAATAATTTGTTCATATTGACGGAATTGAACCGTCTTCGAGCTGCAAATACATAAGTCAAGTCCACCATCCCAGAATTTCACATCACTCACTAAGAGGGAATGTGTCGAATTTGTGATGTGCCCAACGCGCAACAAGCAACGGAAGGACAACAGTAGCGCAGCCCAGAATTTCCTGTCTTTAGCCTTAGATAAGTTCAGGACAGCCTTAATACGTAAGAAGTCAGAGGCTGTCAGGGGTTCGGCTGGCTTAGATGCTGAGCCCAGCAATCGTTTCGCACCATCCAAGGTAGATTTGATAAGGAAACATGCTCTTGTGGGATGAGGGTAGCCCATGAAGTCATGCAGAGCCCATAGGCCCGAGATGTAGTTCTCAATGGTGTTATAAGCCACGCGATTAATAAGATGAGTTATATATAGACAGACGGTTTCTATTGAGGCTGGTAAATAACACAGATCATAAGTCCTCATATTGTTTCCATTGGGATTTCCTTGTCTTATAAGTGGTGGCAGACCAGCAATTCGATCTCAGAACCTCCCAACTGCGTCGCAGTGCCTCCAGCTCTGTAACAACAATCGATGAAGGTGTCAATAGTATAGCCACAAATAATTACATGGTCGGCATTATTCAGACGAGACAAAGCGTCGGCTAATATGTTATCTTCAGAGCCGATTCTAAAGGCTCTTAGATGAATGTTGTATAAGGCGCAGCACCAAAATAATTCCCGCAACCAAGGCATGGCATGGGGGCTTGTACTCCTGCCAGAATTGATCATGCCCTGTACCTGAGTGTTATCTGTATACACAGCCACAAAGCTATCTTTCCACTCGTTGCCCCAGCGATGCACAGATACTACAACAGGCCACATTTCTTCAATGTTAATATGATCACAGTACGACTCATTCTGCGGGGGATTTTCATGATGGCCACAACACTTGTCATCCCTGTACCAACAACCATAGAAGAAGTCGTCTTCGATGTGACCGCCGAAACCAAATTTGGAATATCTGTATACACAGTGTGGGACGGGGTATCAGTTCTTATCATGCGGGCCTTGCCATTGAACCAAGTTACAAATTGGTACCACCACTCCAAGTCTAATAATAAACTTTCAGACAAGTTGAAGCAGTGAATGCCGGGTGGAAGGTCTCGAAGCTCATTATACACACGACGGGAGAAGGTGCAGCTGCCTTTTGTCATACTAGTAATTGGCATGATCAAGTTGTCATATGAGAAATATCATATGGCTAGTGGTGTATGGAGTAAATACATCAGGCTCATAATAAATAGTGTTATTTCCAGTTGTCACTGGTTTATTCAGCTTTAGGCAACATGTAAGAAATATCAATCATACAGTAGTTAGTATGTAGGTAATTTGCACATACAGTAAACATACAGTAATTTATAAAGTATAATGTTCAGTTCCACTCCACCTGTGAGGTATTAATAATACAGTGTCCAGCATAGTTCTAGGTGGGTTCCCACACCTAGCTCCTGACCTGCTGCTTAGAGGAATAATGTAATAATGAATAACTTTACCCTCTGGTGGAAGTCTTGAAGAAGATAGCCTCTGGCCACTAATGGTAGGAAACCAATGCCTGTCTAGCATAGTTTCACCATAGTGCAGTGGTATAGCAGGTAGCAGGAGATGACTGGAGATGTTACCTCTAGAGCGGTTCTTGGTGATGTGTCTTCCTGGAGGTGCAGACAGGCTATTTGTAGCAAATCTTGGAAAAGCACCTCCAGACTGACTGGAGCCAGCAGCATCTGCCTAACTCTACAATTGTTTGAGGGGACCCTTTCAAGTGTCACAGGGGGACAAAGGACCCCCATGGACGCCGCTATGGCCCCCATTGTCTCGGTCGGTTCTGCATCTTTAGACCCTCATATCTCGGCCGTTTATGCTTGTATAACCGCCATTTTGGGCATGCGCAGAGCTGAATGTGCCAAGATTATAATGCCCGCTGGATAGGCGCGTAACTCCCGCCGGTTTGTCTGTAGCTCACTCGGAGGTCGATTCAGTCTCCATGGCGTAACTTCCTTAATACTGGGAGTTCAGCCTTGATCTTGGGCTCATTCTGACCGTCTAATTATGGGCTTTCCATAGAATTTTTGATATTTGACCTAGGTCGCTCAGGAGCGACGCTAGAGCGACCGGAAGGTTATGGCGTCGTGCTTATGTAACCCATTGTTCAGTCCTTAGAGTGCTCAGACACTCATGACGGCGTCAGCGGTGCTCAGGCACCCGTGACGGCCGGTTGCATTCACTTACAAGTTATTAATTTGTGCATTGAACCATGAGGTCGCACACTGAGACCCTCATTTTTATTATATTGTGCAGTGAACCATTAGGTCGGAGCCTTTGATGTCAGAGAGTGTATGTAACTGACCTGGCTGGTGTGCAGTGGGGCATGAACGCTCTTATGTAAAGTTTGAGCGCTCTTATAGCTCTTAGAACCAACCTATGTATTAATTTCATAGATATTTCTTTGATTAATACAAAATATGTTAGAATTTATGGAACAATAAAATGGTATATCATAGAATACTCCCTCTCCCCCGAAAGAATGCGAAACTCCGTCATTTCGCCGAGGGAATGTACAATTTATACAATTTTTACCTTATTTTGGAGTTATATACTGTTTTGTAAGAGGATTTGAAGTAATGGGGAGTGCTTCAAATGCAATTTTTGTGGTAGAGCTTCGTCAGTATAAACAATTTTCTCCTGGGTATAAGTACATTTCCGAGTTTCTATATCTTACCATACCATAGCTTATTTGCTTATGTAACATCAATTTTGGGTACAATTTTCCATTTTTATGTACAACATACAATTTGGCAAATAGTGTGCAATTTTGGCATTTAATGTTCAATTTAGCGTGCAAATTGAACATAAATGACAATTTTAGTGTGCAAATTTACAATTTCGCGTGTAATTGCGTTCAATTGACAATTTCAGTATGCAAATATATAATTTTTGCGTACATTTGGCAATTTGAGTGTGCAAATATATAATTTTCGCGTATATTTGGCAATTTTAGTGTGCAAATATATAATTTTTGCGTACATTTGGCAATTTGAGTGTGCAAATATATAATTTTCGCGTATATTTGGCAAATTTAGTGTGCAAATATATAATTTCGCGTACATTTGGCAATTTTTAGTGTGCAAATATATAATTTCGCGTGCATTTGGCAATTTTAGTATGCCAATGTATAATTTTGCGTTCAATTGATAGTTTCTGTATGTACAAATATAATTTTGCGTACAGCTTGGATACACATAGCAATGTTGATTTTCTAAAAATCTGACTTCAGTGTATGAATTGGGTACAGACATACAGTATAATGTGCAACATATAATTCAAATGTAAATTGGATACAACTTACAATCTAGTGTGCAAACATACAATTTTAGTGTGCAAATTGGGTACGAGCGTACAATCTGGTGTGCAACATACAATTTTAGTGTGCAAATTGGGTACAAGCGTACAATCTGGTGTGCAAATATACAATTTTAGTGTGCAAATTGGGTACAAGCGTACAATCTGGATTACACTATTCAATTTATGGGATTTGAGACAAATTTTTCCGAGGGCCGGAAAAACAAAGTACTTCATGTACAATAGGCTTGTTTGTCTCTGAGTTACTCATTGATTTTGCTATATGGGTGTATTAATTGGCAATTTCGGCAGTGGGCCGCTGCTTAATTGACTTTTCCCCTAGCCTTTTGAGTATGTGTCCCTGAAAGAGATTTATTTGGTGAGTATCTTAAGTAAACATGTTTTATGTCAACAATTTTCTCAACAAATTTTTTTTTTTTTTTTTTTTTCATTCATTTTTCCAACAATTTTCTTGGATACCTAAAGTGTGTTACTTTAAGTAAACCTTGGCATAGTATACAAGTGCTAGTGGGTACAAAAACTGTCTTAGTTATCTACCTGCATTCATGTATATTAATGTTAGATTTGTACAATTTTACAATTTGTAATTTGCAATTTCGCAATTCTGCGCGTATATGTGCGCATTAATCATTGATTTTTGTGAGAATACCATAGATTTTCATATTATACATCAACAAGTGGCTGTGTATATAATTTTTTTTTTTTCTAATACTTTGATAATTTCATTGACAGTGGAGGTGTGTGTCATGTGTGAGATGTGTCATCTCAGTATCTCCTGGTGGTGGACTGGGGGCAGTCTAGGCTGTGTGCAGCCTAGGCTGTTTCCACAGTCACCGGGGAGGGCTGGTGGTTTAGAAAATTAGCAATAGTCTGCATGTTTGACCTTGCGGTCTCCTCCTGGTGTTCGTCAATAATTATATCTGTTGTATTTTCCAGTGCTGTCATGGTCACCGGGCTGGTGCCACAATCATTCTGGAGAAGCATGGAGTAGTACAGTCCTTTGTTTTTAAGGGCTGGTATAGTACTGAACCTAGTGCGCCAAGGTAGGTGTATCACCTGAGGGAGGTGATAAGCAAATTCTCCTCTCTGTGTTGTTATAACTGCTGGTCCATTCCAGGTAAATATAGCCTTAGGTAGTGGGAAGGTTTTAACCACTATATCCTTATAGGTAGGGGCAGCTGCTGATTTAATCTCATCAAATTCATGTGGTATTGGCCTCAAGGGTAGCGCGAAGTTTGAGTCTCCACAATATATTTTAAAATATATTGTGGGGTTTGTGCGCTTGGCCACATTTTTCTTGCCACAGTGTGTCTGTGCAAATTTCTTAAGGTATTTCATTATTCTGTAGGCTGAGTAGATGGTCAGGGTGAATAATATAGCAATTATCAGGGTGTGGGTTTCCTGAATTGTGAGGAAGGGGGTGTGGGTTTCCTCTGTAGGGGTTAATTTGGTAGGATTCTTATCTGGGAGCAATTTGTGTAGGGGCAGCTCGGTGACTAGTCTGAATGCTTTGGCTGTAGGCAGGTAGGCTACAGTCCCTCCTAGTCTGTATAATTTGAGTAGTATGTATACTATAAAAATGTGAGCTGATATCCCTAGGATGAGTGCTAAGCTTTGGAAGATTGGATGCTCTGTAACTCGACGTAGGTATGATTCCTCGTAGCGCGTTTCCATTTCCTTATTAAGGTTGGAGGCATCTTTTAATACTGTTTTGGCAAAGGGCTCTAAATTTAGTTGAGTAATATCATCCATGATTGGATTTTCCTGTAGTTTTTCTAAGGTTCTAGAAAGGTTCACTACTGGGAAATTTGGAAGATTCTCTCTTTCATCTGGTTTGGTTTCAGAAATTTTGTTAAGTGCTGCCATGAATGGTAAATTAATTGTCTTGAGAATGTAATGAAATGATAAGGTTGAGTTACAGGGCAACCTTGTGTTTGGAAGAGAAAATTCTCCTACGCTGATCGTGCACCCACAGGGTACACCTATGATCGAGTAGGACTGGGCCTTCCGAGTTTCAGACGTTTTACCATGGCAGTTGATAAAGTAATGGGGTTCATTAGTAGTGACCAGATACTCATCTTCAGAAATGGAGATAGCATGGGTGGTAGGTGCTTGCAGTGGTGAAACTGTAAACTTGCAATGTTCCTTAATCTGTTGAGCCTGGTTAGTAAAAATGGCTACAGGGCATGTAGGCCTGTGTTTATAGATTCTACCATTTACATTTCTGCATACCTTTACTGTAGTACCTTCACATGCCTGCATATCTGCTGAGTCCAATTCGATAAATAATGATTCATCGTAAGATACTGCTAGAAACTCAGTTGTGGTTTGTAGTTTGGTGACTCCTCTGGTGGGGGTCTCCTGTGTGTCTATCGGCATGGGTGATGTAATCATTTGGTACAGTTTGAAGGTTGAGGTGGTAGATTGAATTATAATGTCCAGATGAATATATATATGGTGAGCTGAGTAAGTGTATGAGGTCAGCTTCTGTGAATAATAGAAATCTAAGTCATTAATTGCGACTTGTGCTCCAGGGTGTGTAATCCTAAGTTTGTTATTAATGTCAATTAGATATCTAGCAAGGTCTGAGGGTGGCACTATATCAGGGGTTAGGATCCCTGATGATAGCATCCTCAGGGCTGCATTTGTCCTTTGCAGTGATTGGACTGTATTCATTCTTGCTGCTATGATAATAAGTGCATCATTTAATACTTGCATTTTTTCCCTTTGAGTTTTCTCGTGCCTTGAATATGAGTCAAGTGACCTGGACATGTTAGAGGCCCACAGGTTGACGGTGTCACCTATGGTGTTGATTGTGCTGTCCAGTACCTTCTTATCTTGGATGTATGCTTTAACAAACTTATCTTGTCTGTCTGTGATCTTTTCAATGAGATTAGCTGCTTCCTGATCCTGTTTAGCAAATTTTCTTAGTATTTCATCTATGTTCTTGAGCTGTCCCATTACTTGGTTTACATCTTCTACTGTGGCTAGACCTAGCACACCGCGAAACAGGGGTGCTAGAAAACCCAGTATGGCCTCTCTTTTGGCCTTGTCCAATGTGTTTATGGGGTTGGATAAGAACAATTTGATGGAGGCTAGTGTTTCATTTATCTCCTTGTCTGCAATTTCCAGCAAGGTGTCTAGCTCCTTAGCTTGTTGGATAATTTGGCCAGAGGTATGATCTTGTAGAGTAGGAGTGGTCAAATGGAGTATTCTATCCCTTATGGATCCTTGGGTAACGGGTGCCCGAGGTATCTTGTAGGGGATAGCTAACAATAGTGTTGTGGTTGTATGTCCATTGACCAATGGTTGAGGGCTAGGTTTGAATACTACTCCTATGTTTTGTCTCACCACAGGTGTATAACCTGCAGTAAGTGGTTTTGTAGTATATAATAACAGCATAGTTAGCAGTATGGGTGAAACTCTCAGTGTCCCCATGGTGCTTGTGTAAAGCAAGTTTGCTGTTTAAAGTCTTGTCAAATTTGTAGTGATTTGGTGCTGGTAAAGTCTAAGTGTATGGTGTAACACTTTAAATGAAGTGGTTCAAACTGTACCTTTGCAAGATTGAGCTGTCTTGGCAATATGTCCGGTGAGTCTATAGAGATTGACCAGTAAATGGTAAGGTCAGGTTGAAGGTGAAGTAGGTGTGTTCTTTATCCTAGTGCAGTCTCTCCTAATGGAGAAGTGGGCTGGCTAATTCCCAAGTGGGGTCCTGTAGACTTGTGTTCCAGACTGCAGCTGGATGAAGACTGATGGTGGGCTATGGTCCACAGTGCTTCTTATGTAGCCTACCCTACCCACATCCATTGTGGGCCTGGTATTGTTTCTCTGGAGTCAAGGCCTTGATCTCCAGTGTCTGCAACTGTGGGGGTCTATTGTGTACTCTGTGTACTGGTAATTAGCTCCTCCTGTCATCCAGGACAGCCATTCATGACCGTCTAGACAGTTGTCTGAGTGTAGCTTATAAGGTCAATTGATCTCTATAGACTGCTGTGTTGGCATAGCGCGCTCTTTCATGTGGGGATTAGGCTTTAGACACTCCATTGTGTTACCCTTACTCTTCTTAGACTTCATGTCTGCTTTACTTGGGGGGGGTCCCAGTCTTTGACCCTTTCAGAGGCAATAGCCTACTGATATATTTACAAATTTGATTGGCTTTATATACATATAAGTAATTCATTATCAGTCACACATGTCTTATGTGTGGATGAAGAGAATTTGTAATACATTTTGAAAATCTTATGTCTTTTGGTATCTCAATCTTGTTTCTAATTTCTTGAAACTGCACCACACCTAGATGTCTTTCTTAGTATGTGGTGTGCAGGCCTAGGCTTGATCGGGCCTATGCCTGTGGTTTCTCTTGTAAGGGTGATATCATTTTTGTTCCTTACAATTTTGCTGTAGTATTTGGCCTCATGTGGAATAAGCCTGTGTGCAAATTCATTATTTCTGACAGCCACAACCTTTTTCAGTCTGTCTATGTGCACTGGTCTGGCCACCAATAGATTGGTGTCCAGGTTTTTGAGTTTGGCACTTGTCAAACTAGGTCTATCTACTACAACATATGGTCCCATAAAAAGGGGTTGAAGTTTCTTACACTCTGTGTTGGTCAGGATTCTTGGTATGTTAAGGTACACCATGTCGGTGACCTTGATTTCCTGTGGTGTAAGTTTCTTATCATATCTATCTTTCCTTTCCTTTTGTAGCTTGGCGACCCTTTCTATAGCTTTCCTCCTAGAGGTATCTTGATTCGTTATCATGTTAGCTACATGGTCTGCTACTGTGGATATGTCTTCCTGTATTCCCAGCCCTAAGTCCATTGGGGTGGCTGGGTTTCTTCCATGGAGTAGGAAGAAAGGGGTGAATCCTGTGGTTTGGGATTCAGTGTTGTTTAATGCAAAGGTTATGGGTTCAATAAATGAATCCCAATTGTTCTGGTGCTTTGAGCAGAATGCTCTGAGTGCTGTGCCTATGCTAGCATTGAATCTCTCTACAAGCCCATTTGATTGTGGCCTGTATGGTGAGGAGAATTTATGTTTGATCTTGAGGTGTTTAGTTAACTTTGTGAACTTTGCACCTGTATAACATGTTCCATTGTCTGTTTGAAGAGTGGCTGGTGTTCCATGATGACAAATTATATTCTTGTAGAACTCTGCTGCTGTTGTCTCAGCTTTTAAGTCAGTAGTAGCCCAAGCTGTTGCATATCTGGTAGCATAATCTATGCAGACTTGTATATGTTTGTTTCCCCTGGCAGTTGTGGGAAGTGGTCCCACCGCGTCTAGGTTTAGGAACTTCATTGGTGAAGTCATGTACTCTCTCACTGTCATTGGTGTTTTGTGTGAGTGTACTTGCCTTTTTGCTGTGAGGCATGTGTGGCAGGTGGAAACATATTTTGTTGTGTCTGCTAGCATAGACTTCCAATATACCCTAGGTCGGAGTGCTGACAGCATCCTACTTGAACCAAGATGGCCGCCAGTAGGTGAGTCATGGAAATACTGTAGTGTACTTATTACCCATTGCTGTGGTATAACAATTTGAAGTGGTACAGTATTGGTTTTTCTCCAATTTATGGGGCATATATGGACTAATGTACCATTTACCAAGGTGTATGTCTGGCCTTGGTTGATGATTCTATTTCCTTGTGCTTTTGGTGCAGGCAAGGTCCCATCCTCAAGATATTGTATGAGGGGCAATAGGTCCTTGTCTTTCCTTTGTTCCAAGCCAAGGTTTGTACCTGAGATGGATGTGTCGGGAATCTGATCCAGTAGTTGATTTATATCTAGCACATGTTGTTTTATTCTGTCTCTTTCCTTTTCTTTTTCATCGACTATTGGCCTATCTTGTGCCTTTTGTTGGGGTGTGTCACTCTTGTTTTGGTGTGTAGGCTCCTTTGGAGGGCCTATTCTCGCCTTAATGGGAGTGGCAATCTTTTTCTTTAAAGGCACAATTTGCTTTTTGCCATTCTTCTTTGTCTCAGAGTTCTTTGACTTAGTAGATGCAGTGTCTTTTGTGACGTTTTTCCTGGCAGGTGGGGTTTTGGTAGGTTTGTTTCCTGTGACCTTTTTCTCATTTAGAATAGCTTGTGATTGTGTGGGGGGTTTTGGTGTGCCCTCCTGAATCATTTCTCTAGTCTTTGAGCGTGTGGTCATAGGACGCAAATGGTTTGATGTTTCCTCTCCCTGCATTGGTTCAAAGAATCTGACTGATTTAGAAGTTGCTTGAGTAATAGCATATATTGTGTCTTCTGGATCTTCATCATCTGAGTCAGGTGGGGTGAAGGGTGGCTCCTTAGGAGTTGCCTTCAGCATCTGATTGAGTGATGAGAATTCAATAGGCTCGAAGTCATTATCTGGAAAGAGTTGTGAGTATTCTCTCTCACAGTGGCAAAACACATAGTGTGTAGATTGCTTCAAGATACCCCTAATGGGTGTCTCTGGCCTTTCAATGGTGTTGGGTGGATCATCCCTTTTGAATGGTACTTTCTTTGTTACTTTTGCAAACTTGGTTCTACTGGCTGCTCTAACTCTCCTTGGTGGGGGTGGAGGGTTAGTCATGGGTCCAGAATCTGGGTATTCTCTTCTAGACATAGCATCTGGTGGTGTGTTATCATCACCTTTCACGTGTTGGATGGTGAATGAAAATTGTTGTATGTCTAGAGCCCATCTGGCCCATCTATGTGTGAGTCCTGTATTGGTTAATAGTGGGATTAGGGCTGCATGGTCTGTGTATAATTGGAAGTGTCTAGTCTCTAGATAGTGTCTGAAGTGTAATACTCCATACACTACTCCCAGTAGTTCTCTCTCTGTGGTATTGTAATTTCTCTCATGTTTTGAGAGGGTTCTACCTGCAAAGGCTACTGGTCTGAGCACTCCTTCATTATCTCTCTGTGAGAGTACAGCTCCTAAACTCACATTGGAAGCATCAGTTGCCAAACTGAACTCTTTCTCATAGTTTGGATATCTGAGAAGAGCATTGGTACAGAGGGCATGCTTTAATGTTTTGAAAGCATTATCTGCCTCTTCTGTCCAGACAAATGCTTTGAGATGTGTCTGTAGATCATATAATGGTCTAGCAATTTGGGCATAACCTTTGATAAACTTTTTGAAGTATTGGCATAGGCCTGTGAAGGATCGGACATTTTTGACTGATTTTGGTGTTGGGAAGGTTTTGATTGACTCCACCTTTGTGGGAGATGGTTGTAGTCCCATGGGTGTGACTCTCATTCCCAAGAAGTCTATTCTGTCTATGAAGTATTCACATTTTGATTTCTTCAGTTTGAGTTTACCAACTCTTAGGCTGTTGAACACATCTTCCAGGTCATGGAAGTGTTGTTCGATTGATGGTGATAATACCAATATGTCATCTAGGTATGGTAGGGCACATTTGTACTTGAGTTTGTTCAGAATTAATGTGACTAGATGGCAGAATCCCGCCGGTGCCGTCGCTAAACCCATCGGCATCCTTTCATAGACATATTTTTTGTCATTTGCTATGAATGCGGTTTTATGCTGATCCTCCTGTCTTATAGGAATTTGAAAAAATCCCTGTTGGGCATCTAGCTTACTGAATACTCTTGGTCTGAGTGACCCTATCATGTCTAGAGTGTCATCGGCCCGGGGTGTAGATAAGGCTTGATTTATCGTGTTCTGGTTCAAATAACGAAAATCTGTGACGAGCCGATGGCCTCCCGATGATTTTTGTACTAAAAAGGATCTGGAGGCCCAGGGGCCTTCAGCACATTCTCTCAGAATGCCCTGTTGTACTAGCCTTTCACACTCTTCCCCTATTGCGGCCTGTTTTTCTGGTGTTTGTCTATATGGTAGGAAATGACATGGTACTGCCTCAGGTTTTACATGTATTGAGTGTGTATACAGGTGTGTGGCACCAATGTCTCCATCTTTTCCTACAAATACATCATCATACTTGGTCAGCAGTGATTTTAATCTATCATGCTGATCTTTGGATGTGAGCACAGATTTTGGTGGAACATTCTCTTCCAATTCTGGCTCGAGGTCATGTGCCTCACTATGTATAGCAGCTATTTCAGAGAGTCTGATTGAGTTGGGTTCAGGGTCAGCATATGTGGACTCACAGTCTGAGTCTGTGTCACTGAATTGAGTTACATCCTCAGGCCGTATGGCTGAGATGGATTGATCAGTGTGTGGGGTAGTGTCTGACACCTGTTGGGGTTTTTCTAAATCAGATTCCTTGACTTCCTGAAATAGAGCTATGATGGCACCCTTTTTGATTTTATGTGGGCGCCTGCTGGTGTTGAGTAACACTAGGGGATGTTTGTTATTTTCCCTGGGGGTCACTGCTGCCCTTTGAACTAGATATGGGGCATTGTTGTTTCTTTGGAGGTTATCTACTACTCCAGTTTTGCCTTGCAGTGATTGAGTAGATGTTACTTTACCCAATACTGCAAGTTCAGAGAATGGAGGGATGGTAAAATCCCTCACTGCCCTAATGGGTTTGAGAATTTGTTCAGGATCAACATTAAATTCAATTTGAGATTTTGTAGTGCTTAAGAAATCTGTGCCGAGTACAACGGGCTGTGTGAGGTTGGGAATTACAGCAAATTGGTATTGGAATCTGATACCTTGGATTCTAAAGTTCAGCATAGCTGAATGTCTAACATGACACACCGATCCATCTGCCAAATGGATGTTAATTTTAGATTTCCTCAGTTGGATATGGAATCTCTTTTGGAGATCCATGAGGAATGATTGTCTGACACAGGTGATAGTAGCACCTGTATCAACCAAACATTGTACATCTGAAACATCATATAGATTTGCATTGATACAGCCATTTTGAAGAAGTACAATAGAAAGCTTGGTACTCTCACCTGTATCCTTTGATGATGAATCTGGTGGGGTGATGTGTATCACTGATGGACGTCTCTGTCTGTTAGATGGTAGATTGGCACTAGCAATTGTCTCTGGTTGGATCTTTGTTAATCCTGATTGATTGTTTGTATTTGGGGTGTCACAGTGCACTGGCCCATCGGCACTGTGACATCCTAGTTTTCCTGGTTCTGTGGGGTGGTTGCGATGCTTGCGACCAGGAGCTTGGAGAGTTGATCCATCACTTGAGGTATTGTTTGGGGGTTACTGTGTTGGTTCCCCTGGTAACCTCTTGTGTTAGGTTTGTGATCCTCCTGATGTGGGTTGAAACTCTGGTTATAATGACCAGAGTTGCTGTATTGTCCAGAGTTATTAGAACCCTGGTTGCTGTAGGATCCGGAGTTGTTGGATCCCTGATTGTTGTAGGCACCGTTGTTGTTGTAGGATCCACTGTTGTAGGTCCTATGTGGACTGTGGCTTCTACCGTTGGATCCTTGACTATAGGATCCAGAGTTGTTGGAACCCTGGTTGTTGTGGGAGCCATTGTTGTTGTAGGATCCATTGTTGTAGTTCCTATGTGGACTATGGCTCCTACTGTTGGATCCTTGGTTATATGACCTGTCATTACTTGGAGTTCTGTCTCTCCTATCACTGTATGAAGAGTTACCATTGTTGGAGTTGGAAGAGCTGTTGTCTTTCCTACTGTTGTGACCCCCCCGGTTGTTGCTGTTGCCCCCCCTACCTCTACCTCTATTGGATTGGTAGTTGGGGTCATAGTTATTTCCTCTATATCTACCGGTAGGGTCTTTGGATATAGCCTTAGCTTCCTGTTGCCTTACATTGGCACTAGACATTAGGTTAACATCTTCATCTGAACTAGTGGTGATTTCCTGGACCTTTTTCTTAGTAGGCTGTGGGTTAGACTCTGCATCCCTTGTTTTCCTAGATCTTTCTTGGGTCTCAACCTCTAAGGCTAGGTCTAGGGCTTGGTTAAAAGAGTCTATTTTCTTGTTTTCAAGAGCTACAGAGATCCAGGGCCTCATGCCTTGGGTGAATGCTTTAAATAAGGTGTCGTCCTTTAGGCATTGGGCATTACACGCTTTTCTGAGAAACATTGCATAATCAGATACAGGTTCATCTATCTCTTGTGCACGGAGTGCAGTTCTGGAGATAATATTGTCTTGAGTAGCAAAATACTCTTTTAGTTCATGTACTACATTGGACCATGTCAACTTATCAGGTGTGGCACTTTCCTTGAAGGTTTCAAACCAAGCCAATGCTTGTCCTTCAAGGTACTTGGGTAAATATGTTACCATGGTGTCACTGTCTGTTAATTTGTACCTGTCCTTCAGATACTCTGGGAATTTGTGATCAATAAATAGTGCTGTTGACATGAGTGGTGATGGGTGAGAAAAAGTTTTGGGTTTGGTTACCTCCTGTTGCCTGATCTTCCTGTCGTCGTGTTGTTGTCTGTCTAGGATCCTGGTCATGTTGGACATCATGGAGATCATGACATCCTCCTTGGATCCAGAGGCAGATGGTGTGACGACAGGTGTGGTTGTGGGTGTGGGAGGCTGTGAGGTCTGGGATGATACCATCCTCATGAGATCTGATATCTGTTGTTGTGCCTGTTCTAGGGCCTTCCGATGGTCATCTAATTGTTGACTGAGGATCCTCTCCCTTTCCTTTGAGGCAAGGGCATGAGCATCATGTTGGGCTTTGTTTGCTTCTAGGGCAGTAACTGCATCTTGGATGGTCTTTTCGTAGGCCCTTATCCTTTCAGCTGCCTGATTGGGTTGAGGACCTTCTTCAGTGTCGGCCATGGTGGAAGGTGTGGGATCACTGGTGTGTTGTAGGTATCACTGACATGTTGGAGATCAAACTGAGAATGTCATTGGGGAGACCTCACTGATGTTTGGGAGACCTCACTGATGTGTGGGAGACCTCACTGACGTGTGGGAGACCTCACTGACGTGTGGGAGACCTCACTGACGTGTGGGAGACCTCACTGACGTGTGGGAGATCTCACTGATCGTGTGGGAGATCTCATTGATGTGTGGGAGATCTCACTGATATGTGGGAGATCTTACTGTTGTGTGAGAGATCTCATTGATGTGTGTGAGATCTCATTGATGTGTGGGAGATCTCATTGATGTGTGGGAGATCTCACTGACATTTGGGAGACCGCACTGACGTTTGGGAGACCTCACTGACGTGTGGGAGACCTCACTGACGTGTGGGAGACCTCACTGATGTGTGGGAGACCTCACTGACGTGTGGGAGATCTCACTGATCGTGTGGGAGATCTCATTGATGTGTGGGAGATCTCATTGATGTGTGGGGGATCTCACTGATGTGTGGGAGATCTCACTGATGTGTGGGAGATCTCACTGGTGACCTTGGTGGGTATGGTGTCAAGGTCAAGGTCACTGGGTGGGTGGAGTGGGTCTTACTGTGTGTATGCGGTACCAGCTTTAATTTACTGTGTGCATGATTGTTCTTAGTTGCGGTACCAGCTTTAATTTACTGTGTGCATGATTGTTCTTAGTTGTGTTACCAGCTTTAATTTTTATGAGCCTGTGAGAGATGGGATCTTAGTAGGATGTTCTCCACCACTTTGTCATACTAGTAATTGGCATGATCAAGTTGTCATATGAGAAATATCATATGGCTAGTGGTGTATGGAGTAAATACATCAGGCTCATAATAAATAGTGTTATTTCCAGTTGTCACTGGTTTATTCAGCTTTAGGCAACATGTAAGAAATATCAATCATACAGTAGTTAGTATGTAGGTAATTTGCACATACAGTAAACATACAGTAATTTATAAAGTATAATGTTCAGTTCCACTCCACCTGTGAGGTATTAATAATACAGTGTCCAGCATAGTTCTAGGTGGGTTCCCACACCTAGCTCCTGACCTGCTGCTTAGAGGAATAATGTAATAATGAATAACTTTACCCTCTGGTGGAAGTCTTGAAGAAGATAGCCTCTGGCCACTAATGGTAGGAAACCAATGCCTGTCTAGCATAGTTTCACCATAGTGCAGTGGTATAGCAGGTAGCAGGAGATGACTGGAGATGTTACCTCTAGAGCGGTTCTTGGTGATGTGTCTTCCTGGAGGTGCAGACAGGCTATTTGTAGCAAATCTTGGAAAAGCACCTCCAGACTGACTGGAGCCAGCAGCATCTGCCTAACTCTACAATTGTTTGAGGGGACCCTTTCAAGTGTCACAGGGGGACAAAGGACCCCCATGGACGCCGCTATGGCCCCCATTGTCTCGGTCGGTTCTGCATCTTTAGACCCTCATATCTCGGCCGTTTATGCTTGTATAACCGCCATTTTGGGCATGCGCAGAGCTGAATGTGCCAAGATTATAATGCCCGCTGGATAGGCGCGTAACTCCCGCCGGTTTGTCTGTAGCTCACTCGGAGGTCGATTCAGTCTCCATGGCGTAACTTCCTTAATACTGGGAGTTCAGCCTTGATCTTGGGCTCATTCTGACCGTCTAATTATGGGCTTTCCATAGAATTTTTGATATTTGACCTAGGTCGCTCAGGAGCGACGCTAGAGCGACCGGAAGGTTATGGCGTCGTGCTTATGTAACCCATTGTTCAGTCCTTAGAGTGCTCAGACACTCATGACGGCGTCAGCGGTGCTCAGGCACCCGTGACGGCCGGTTGCATTCACTTACAAGTTATTAATTTGTGCATTGAACCATGAGGTCGCACACTGAGACCCTCATTTTTATTATATTGTGCAGTGAACCATTAGGTCGGAGCCTTTGATGTCAGAGAGTGTATGTAACTGACCTGGCTGGTGTGCAGTGGGGCATGAACGCTCTTATGTAAAGTTTGAGCGCTCTTATAGCTCTTAGAACCAACCTATGTATTAATTTCATAGATATTTCTTTGATTAATACAAAATATGTTAGAATTTATGGAACAATAAAATGGTATATCATACTTTAACGACAGTCGAACAATGGCCCAGGAGACCAGCTAATTTCTCCAAGCGTTTCCTAGTACATGATTTACGGCCCCTGAAGTAATTGACCTCCGCTTTCACACGATCAAGTCTTTCATTATCGATTGACAAGGTCAAGTTCACTGAGTCAATAACAATCCCAAGGAACTTAGTAACTTCAGATGGGGGGACCAGCTTGTTCATTTTTACCTTGAAACCCAGGCCATTCAACATTGCACACAATTGGCTCTGAGCTTCCTGGCAAGAAGATTCTGAATTCCCTATAACGAGGTAATCATCTAAATAGTTGGTACAGCGTGGATAACTGCCGCTGGCCCCACACTTCACTATGAAGTCGGAAACTTGGGTGAAGATGAAAGGAGCACAGCGCAACCCGAAGCATAATGACATATCTTGGAAGAATTCACTGCCATTGCCCACATCCCAGGCAAACCCCTGAAAGTCACGATGGGCAGGCAATACATTAATAGAACGATAAGCATCAGCGAAGTCAGTCACTGCGCAGAAATCGAATTGATTCAAGTCGGACACAACATCATCTACAGAATGATAATGGAATTTTTCACATGAATCTTCCATATAACAATTGATATTGATATGCTCAGGCATAGAGCAGTCAGTGATAGGGCGTAAGGTGTTGTCGGATTTCAGAACGCCACCCATAGCATGAACGCATTTAGGTCGAGAATCCACTCTCCTGACTTTGCCCTCAGACAGCTCACTAATTACACGTTCAGTCATTTCTGAACAAAAGGCACTGTTTGTGAGAGAAGCATAATTATTACAATTATACATAGATGGGCAGTCATGATCAACAATCCTAAATCCTCGGTAAATACCAGTCAGGACATACCAGTCACTTTTAGTTGCCAGGTCACCGAATTCCAGTAATTTACAAGCAAAGGCGCAAGGTTGAACTTGTGTAACGACAGATTCTAGCACATAAACACAATGGCAGGTTTTTTCGCTACATTCGTTGAACACAGGTACAAGAATGCCAGGGGCTACATCTACACAACAAATAGGAACATCAACATTAAACCTCTTCGAGAATTTAGTTAAGGTTTCCTTATCCGTACTGAGTCTAACAGAATCTGGTAAATTTTCCCATCTGTTGTCACCGCCTAAAGTCACTTCCACCCGAGCACCTCCGTCAGTGCGCGGGTTGACAGTAACAGGGGTGATCCCAAGGCTACCTAGGTTGTCCAAATTACCAAATAATTCACTACATTGACCAGCAGAATTCCATACATAATTGACACAATCAGTATTGACACAATTTGAACCAGAATCTGTAACATCATCAATTTGAGTGACTAGAATGTCTGGGGCATCGGGAAGGTCAGACACAAAAACACATTCACCTGGTAATTCATGAATTACCGAGCCAATGTTAGGCTCCCGAGAGGGAAAATTCCCACCAGGAGCATCCGCGTTTCAATCATTAGATTTGTTGGGACATTTAGATTTTGTATGTGATCCCTGACACAATTGACAAACATGTGGGTAGTTACATTCTTTAGATTTACAACCATCCCCATTATAGGCATTGCAAGAAAGAAATCTCTTCTTCTTTTTCCTTTTCTTACTAGCACCGGAAGAACTACCTGAATTCTGAGAGGAGGATGGCTGGATACCTAACAACTTCTCCAAATAACCCTTATCCAGGTTTTCTAGGCCCACATGCTGGGCGAACATATTATGATCAAAATAGCAAAAGGTGAATTCACCGAAGGCATCGCCACGTTCTCGCATGGCAAAATCATAGGTAATGAGAGCATCTTCCTTGTAAATATCCCTCTTGTCCGTGAGGAATTTTACATGCATCCCATAATTTTTACATGGGTGGCCGCGTTCCATCATACTATTGAGAAGGCCCATACTAGCCGAGATCACATCTCCTAGTGCTGGATTCTTGTGTTTACTCTGAGGCATGTGCTGCTCAATATCAAAAGTAGTAAACTTACTCTTGGTGTCCTTTGAAGCATAAACAACCACAGGTGGGACTTGCTGCTGAGGCTGTTGCTGTTGCCTAAATTGTTGCTGTTGCTTCAAGGATGGGACCGGTGCACTATACATTGAAGAAACAGATGGCTGAGCATTGACCAAGGGGGCAGGCGGATACAGGGGCCTACCATCAGCTGACTGCATAGGCCTACCAGCTCCTACTCATGCTGGTTGTTGTTGTACAAAGACACCATGTTGTTGGGGATATCGAACAGGAGAGTTAGATGGTTGTGGAATGTAGGGACTACCATCCTGATAGAACAACTGTGGGTGTTGGGCCAGGCCATCCCCCCAGGGTGCAGCTCCCTCAACACTGCCAGTCGGTTGTCTACCTGGGGGCTCAACTTTGACACCAACAGACTGACCCACAGCTGAATTAGATGACAATCTCCCCTGCTTCCACTCTTTCCATAACAGAAATTCCTGGTATTCAGTCTAAATCAACCCGGGACTGGGGAATAGTAGCTGGGTTGTGCGGTTGATTTCCCTGGGTGTGCGGTTGATTATACCGGGAAGTTGACTTGTCCGGAAGGACAGGGCGGCCGTCTTGGACTCCGCAGTGAATGTTGACATCGGCCTTTGATTGGCCAACAAATGTGCGTTTATCAAGCGCCGAAATGGCGCCTCGCCAAGCCCGCTCACCATGTTCTAATTCACGCAATGTCCTATTATTTTCTGAACGGATACTAGCTAACTCTAATTCTAATTCTCTGCGCTTAGATAAACGAACAATTTCATTTTTACATGAGCGTTCTGCAGCAATTTGCCTTAGCAAGTTCCCATTCTCTCCCAAATAATCGTCAGAATTATCGTCCTGCCCGTCCTGCGGGCCGGGCGGAGAGCTCTCTCCCCCGGTGGCTTGGTCCTCCTGCCCGGTAGGGTCACGGTTGGATGAATCCGATATATTATGGGACGTATCTCCCGCTCTCCCCGGGTTCGCCACACCACAATGTGGACATTTAGAGGAATTCCCATGATATGGGGTACTACAAGCGACACACTTAGTCATATCGACGGTGGTGGAATTAGCTTAGCTCAGGGGGAACAGGCATAGAGCGTTCGACTACCCAAACCCCAGTAACATTCACCATAAATTTCCTTTGGTATCTGGCGATCTGCTGCCAGGGGTGAGGGAACAAGCACAGAAGGAGGGCAAAACTGAGCAGGAGATGCCCAGTTTACAAGCTTACATCCTACGGAGAAGGGCAGAAGAGGCCGCGGGTCCTGACAATAAACAGTTAGTGACTGAGGTTGTAGGCAGGGGCCCGAACGCACCAAATGATGTCAACATTCAAAATGGCGGCGTAGGCCTTCCGGTTCACGGCTCTACGGCATCTAGATCGATGAATACAGGCCAGACTGGCCTCCCACAGGCCCCTACAGGCCCTCATCAACTTGTCACAGGTTTGAACAATCTTCATTTACAAAATGCCAACCCAAATAGTCTTTTGGTGCCCACGCGGTACCCGGTAGCTCCCGGTCGGTTCTTTCGACCACCGCGGGTGCTGGGTCTAGCTTGAGTGCAATGACAGTCCCTCCCAGCAGTGTTCAGGGAGGTATAGAAGTGAACTCTAGTGCACAACAGGCATCTTCAACTTATTCCCAAACCACTTTGGATGAGTACCAGCAATTTCTGGCCTGGAAACAGCAGCAGCACTCCAAAATTTTATGACCAAATGTCCATGGCGTCCATGACTCAGTCCCTTTGTTCAGTCTCAGTGCAGTGCCACCTGGTGTGGCAGCACAGAACCACCTGACCCAGGTGGTGGGGGAGGTCCATCTAGTGGGGGAAATATACCCCTATATCTACCCCGTTCCTTTGTACATATAGTAGTCATAATTGGTGGTTCCAAACAGCCAAGACATTGTTATTTCAATGTAATAAAGTTATGAAATGCTTTTCTGAGTTTCATGTTTGAGGCCTTCTCAGGGAGATTTGTACATCCCCAGAAAATCTGGCCCATATACATGTAGGCCCTGGCCTGTGTATATGGACACCAGCTGCTTCAAGCCACAAGAAACCCTGATGCTGTCGCCTTTTACAAATCTAGTATGCCCACTGTTAGAATGGAAGGAGAATTTCTCCTTGGTGGACTCCCAATGAACTTATTCTTATTCTCCATGCCCTTGTCCTGTATAGTGTCTATCTATGTGTGCAGCATGCATTAATACCTGTAAGGTGGTTTGTACACGAGGTATTACAGGACTGGTTTATAGTGTCTATCTATGTGTGCAGCAAGTATTAATACCTGTAAGGTGGTTTGTACACCAGGTATTACAGGACTGGTTTATAGTGTCTATCTATGTGTGCAGCATGTATTAATACCTGTAAGGTGGTTTGTACACCAGGTATTACAGGACATGGTTATAGTGTCTATCTATGTGTGCAGCAAGTATTAATACCTGTAAGGTGGTTTGTACACCAGGTATTACAGGACATGGTTATAGTGTCTATCTATGTGTGCAGCATGTATTAATACCTGTAAGGTGGTTTGTACACCAGGTATTACAGGACTGGTTTATAGTGTCTATCTATGTGTGCAGCATGTATTAATACCTGTAAGGTGGTTTGTACACGAGGTATTACAGGACATGGTTATAGTGTCTATCTATGTGTGCAGCATGTATTAATACCTGTAAGGTGGTTTGTACACCAGGTATTACAGGACATGGTTAGAGTGTCTATCTATGTGTGCAGCAAGTATTAATACCTGTAAGGTGGTTTGTACACCAGGTATTACAGGACTGGTTTATAGTGTCTATCTATGTGTGCAGCATGTATTAATACCTGTAAGGTGGTTTGTACACCAGGTATTACAGGACATGGTTATAGTGTCTATCTATGTGTGCAGCATGTATTAATACCTGTAAGGTGGTTTGTACACCAGGTATTACAGGACATGGTTAGAGTGTCTATCTATGTGTGCAGCAAGTATTAATACCTGTAAGGTGGTTTGTACACCAGGTATTACAGGACTGGTTTATAGTGTCTATCTATGTGTGCAGCATGTATTAATACCTGTAAGGTGGTTTGTACACCAGGTATTACAGGACATGGTTAGAGTGTCTATCTATGTGTGCAGCAAGTATTAATACCTGTAAGGTGGTTTGTACACCAGGTATTACAGGACTGGTTTATAGTGTCTATCTATGTGTGCAGCATGTATTAATACCTGTAAGGTGGTTTGTACACCAGGTATTACAGGACATGGTTAGAGTGTCTATCTATGTGTGCAGCAAGTATTAATACCTGTAAGGTGGTTTGTACACCAGGTATTACAGGACTGGTTTATAGTGTCTATCTATGTGTGCAGCATGTATTAATACCTGTAAGGTGGTTTGTACACCAGGTATTACAGGACTGGTTTATAGTGTCTATCTATGTGTGCAGCAAGTATTAATACCTGTAAGGTGGTTTGTACACGAGGTATTACAGGACTGGTTTATAGTGTCTATCTATGTGTGCAGCAAGTATTAATACCTGTAAGGTAGTTTGTAGGTGGTGCTTGTCTGTGTCCCAGATTACTGCTGTCTGCATATTTGACATCCGACCTGCGTTCCACGTTAACCGCCCTTGTGTACTTTTACTCAGCTGAGTAGCAACCACTGTTTGAACACAGAAAAAGACAGCTAATTAGTTCATTGCATGGCTTGTCTGATAATTTAATATAAAGGAAAGTAACAACATTGGGCATAGTAAATAAGTGGTAGAACAGTATTAGGGCGACACCAAGGCGAGAATATGCCCACAGAAATAAAATGTCATTACCTGTACTAAGTCCTGGTCGTATACCGTGTGGTGTAAACTGAAGCGACCCAGACATCGTCCCAAACCTGTAATTGTAATTTTTGCAATATCATCTGAGAACAGGTAATATACTCTAACATCCTGTAAGGTGAGTTCTCTAATAAGTTAACTATGAATTGAAATAAACTACTTTTAAAGTGAAAAAGTCTCTAAAATGTCTGAACTCACCCGCTCCTATTATTCCGTAATTAGTTTTAAGAAAGAAAGAGAAGTCCATGCTTAATGGATGGAGTAATTAGCAGTGGATGCATACTGCAGTTACAGGTATTGCATTGTCACAGAATCTTTATAGAATGCCCCTTTTGGGTAACGCATTGCACGCAAAGACATATAAAACAGAATGATGAGCTTTATGTCATAATCTACAGGTATAGCTGAAGGGCACTTTTGTAATGTAATGAGCTCAAATATCTTGCATCAACATACATCGATCAAAATGCTGTTTATTTGATATCAGGCATTGGACTATCATTTATATCATTTATTAGAATACAAATATCATGATTTGGACATAGGCACTATATTACATCTACTAATAGTACTCACCCTCTCCGCCATAACGTCCGGAACCCGCGGAGTCCTAGCGCCGCCCCGTTACCAGCAGAAATCTCAGCCTCAAACCACCCTCTGTGTGACGTTAGGCGGCGCATTGTGGCTGAAATGTTGCCACTTCCCGTGCCGTTCTGTGTAGAGAGGCTGCCTGAAAGGACGGCCGTGTCCTTTGTAGTGAGCGGACACTCGACAGATTGTGAGATGGACATACTGCTCACCTCAACATGAGGGACTAACGGTCTGAAGTGTACAATCGATGTAAAACATGTTTATTGCCTTATTATAAGTTTACTACCATTTTCTCTTTTACAGGATCACTAGATACAGAAACATATTTCTGTATCTAGTGATCCTGTAAAACCCCCCACCCCCAGATTTCCAGTACTCAATCCATCTTTGGCAACTAAAATTCCCAGTCGGGGGAGAGGGTTACCTTAATCAAAAAGATTTTTATACTCCTCCCCCCCCCCTACAAATAAAAGAGAGAAAAAAACAATGTCATCTAAATCAGGTTACTGTCAGCCAAAACAAAATCATACAAACCGAGAGAAAGTAACCACCTGCCTTCTCAGGAGTTCAAAAGTTAGTTTGTTTTCTATACAGTATGTATGGTATGGCTATGGACCTATCTGTAGTTTATCTTAACATGACACTGATAAGGGCAGTATCGCGTAAATTATTATCTTATCAGTAAATATTCAAATCGACTTATCATTACATTGAAGTTATTTATATCAAACTAGACCTAGGGATATACATGTATGCGACACCACCTGTCACGAGATCAAAACCTTAACTACCGTAAATTCTTGTGTATATTCGTTTTGTCTTTTATTGTTTTTGGTGATAAGCCGCAGCCTGAGTTGCGCATATCCTATAAGCCATTTATTCATGTCTTTCATTGGCAAAGTCAATGTATAAATTATCTGATACACTAAGAAGTTGAGAAGCTCCTTTGTTTTTAGCTCCTTTTTCTACAATAGTCTATATCGTATATAAGCAGCAGCCTACATGTGAGAATTTATAGTAGCTTTGTCCTTCTCTGAATGCATTAAAGATTCATCCCTACCGTAATCTCCCGCATATAAGACGCATCTTATACGAGGGGTTTTAGTTCTCCCTAGATCCACAAGGGGGACACCAAGACCTTTCTTTTGATATGTTTCATGCCATAATGGTCATAATCATGGGTGTGAAATGCTGAAATCGATTTAGGTTGAAGTATATTGTGAGGATTTATAGTCAATTTTACATTGGATAAAAGTTGTCCAAATAGCTATTAAGATACATTATAGCACCTTCTGGGCCAATAAATATGATTAAGATAGTAGCAGAAACCAGTTTGGAAAGTATCAAACATTGTGAGACCATGTAATTTCAGTCAACCCCTCCCCCATATGAATGGTATATATCATTTTCTAAGTGAATTTACACAGATCTCAGGAATGGTCCTGGTGAACATAGAAAAGGCGGACTTCCGCCTAAAGGCGGAGATTTCACACCCCTGATAATAGGGCATAAGGGGGTCCAGGGGGGTCCAAGCGGTAATGATAAATGAAATAACTCATCACCTATCTTCATACCGTATATCTTTCGATTATGAAAAAATTGCATTTAATTGCGACATCAAAAAAATAAGTTGGTCTACGGATTTTGGTTTTGAAAAAATGGTGCGAGCGAGTTTTTTTTTTTGTTTTTTTTTAAAGAATTTTTTGGCATCCAATGGATTCCTTGCCAGGAAATTGAGGCGAGCGAACAAATTTTATTTTTTTAAAAATTTTGCCAAACATCACAAAGAGAAAACTTGTAGAAACTGAAGCGAGCGAAATCCGTAGACAAGATTTTTTTCAAAGAAAAAAAATTGTATTTCCGAAAATGTGGAGAGGGCGATCCATAGACCAACTTATTTTTTTGGTGTGGCCTTATACAAACTTACTTGTAGTCCATGGCATCTGCAGCATCATAACTGTCAAAACAGTCAACCGCATCCACTCCAACAGATACTGATCCCTGAGCGCAAAATGGATATCAATCATCACATTAACAATAATTTGATAAATTCTAGCCATATTGATGATAAGTTCATTGGCTACAAATACTCAACACTTCTAACTACACCACGAACTAACCAAAGCGTGTCAGGCCTATGTGTCTTCCTACATGTATCAAGTGAAAACTAAGTTCCATGAGTCAGTTAAGTGGGAAAGAAATAGTACCTTAGGGTTGGTTCTCTGCTCTAGTCGCCGTTCGTCCCGCTCTCTTGCTAACCGTTCATATTCTTCAAGGATCTCTTGTGGTGTTTTTTGTCTCGGAACAACCTAGAATTAACAAATTTCATCAAATCGCAATGTATACAACCCGGCAACAAAAATCACTTAGATACAGGCCTAAAATAGAATAGTTCTTAATGATACCAAGGAATGCCACCAATACTTCCATTGTCTTGTGTTTAAATTTCTGATAAATACATACATCTGGGCTATATGAAATGGAACTGACTGAATTACCATACTACACAAGGGGTCAATGGTTAGGAGATTATGTTAAGGATTCAATTGAAAATTTAGGATCTAAGATCTATGATCAAGAGGCCCGTGTTAAGGATGCAATTGAGAGGATTCAATTTAGGATCTGTCATCTATGATCAAGATATTAGGATTTCATATTTAAATTTGACGATCAATTCTGAGTTTAATATCAATTCTAAAAGCAGTTAAATTGCAGTGTGTTTCCCGGATTAGAAATTTATCCCATATTTTCGGCAAAGTAAACACAGCAAAGCTGTAATGCCGTGCATATCCATATCATGTTCTAAGAAGTATAGAATTGATTTACAACATTTTTAATATGATCTTAGATCAAAATTTTCAGAACAAATATTATTTTAATATGGAATCTAAAAGCCCTTCATATGTTGTGTGTTTTGCAATTTATTAATCTATAACATACTTTCAGGAAAGTAAACACAGCAATGCTGTAATGCCATGCATATTCCTATTATGATCCAAGGAAAAAAGATAATTATATATGAACTCTATGGCCTTTGGAATGGACCTATACTTAAATATATGCTCTGATTGTGGTGCTTCCTCGCTCTCCATGTAAAATCCTGTCTCATTGCTATAGTATGGAGTAAACCTATGCTTGGATTGAAATATGCAAATAAGGAATGTCTGTGAGGGTTGGGAGTAGTGTGGTGGTGGTATTGGTGGCGGTGGTGTCACAATGGTCACTAACATCCATCTGATAACTTTTGAAGATCAAAATTGACCATATATGGCCTGGATCCCTGTGATTCCTGAAACCAAGATGGCCGACACACAAGGAAAACAAAAGAATTAGGTAGTTGAGGTGTCCCAATGGTCACTAACATCCATCTGATAACTTTTAAAGATCAAAGTTGACCACATAAGACCTGGATCCCTGTGTTTCCTAAAACCAAGATGGCCGACACACATCGAAAACAATAGAATTAGGTAGTTGAGGTATCCCAATGACTACTAACATCCACCTCATAACTTTCAAAGATCAAAATTGACCATATATATGAGCAGGATCCCTGTGTTTTCTAAAACCAAGATGGCCGACACACAAGGAAAACAATTGAATTAGGTGGTTGAGGTGTCCCAATGGTCACTAACATCCATCTGATATCTTATGAAGATCAAATTGACCATATATATGAGCAGGATCCCTGTGTTTTCTAAAACCAAGATGGCCGACACACAAGGAAAACAATTGAATTAGGTGGTTGAGGTGTCCCAATGGTCACTAACATCCATCTGATATCTTATGAAGATCAAAATTGACCACATATGACCTGGATCCCTGTGTTTTCTAAAACAAAGATGGCCGACACACAAGGAAAACAATAGAATTAGGTAGTTGAGGTCTTTTAATGGTCACTAACATCCATCTCATAACTTTTGAAGATCAAAATTGACCATATATGACCTGGATCCCTGTGTTTCCGAAAACCAAGATGGACGACACATATGGAAAACAATAGAATTAGGTAGTTGAGGTATCCCAATGACTACTTACATCCACCTCATAACTTTGAAAGATCAAAATTGACCATATATGGCCTGGATCCCTGTGTTTTCTAAAACCAAGATGGCCGACACATATGAAAAACAATAGAATTAGGTAGTTGAGGTCTTTCAATGGTCACCAACATCCATCTCATAACTTTTGAAGATCAAAATTGACCACATATGACCTCGATCCTTGTGTTTCCGAAAACCAAGATGGCCGACACACATGGAAAACAATAAAATTAGGCACTTGAGGTGTACCAATGGTCACTAACATCCATCTGATAACATTTGAAGATCGAAATTGACCACATATGACCTGGATCCCTGTGTTTCCTAAAACCAAGATGGCCGACACACAAGGAAAACAATTGAATTAGGTGGTTGAAGTGTCCCAATGGTCACTAACATCCATCAGATATCTTTTGAAGATCAAAATTGACCACATATGACCTGGATCCCTGTGTTTCCTAAAACAAAGATGGCCGACACACATGGAAAATAATAAAATTGGGTAGTTGAGGTGTCCCAATGGTCACTAACATCCATCTATAACTTTTTTCTAAGATCAAAATTGACCATATATGACCTGGATCCCTGTGTTTCCTAAAACAAAGATGGCTGACACACATGGAAAACAACAAAATTGGGTAGTTGAGGTCTCCCAATGGTCACTAACATCCATATGATAACTTTTGAAGATCAAAATTGACCATATATAGCCTGGATCCCTGTGTTTCCTAAAACAAAGATGGCCGACATATATGGAGAACAATAAAATTAGCTAGTTGAGGTGTCCCAATGGTCACTAACATCCATCTGATAACTTTTGAAGATTAAAATTGACAAAATATGAGCTGGATCCCTGTGTTTCATAAAACAAAGATGGCCAACACACATGGAAAACAATAAAATAGGCTAGTTGAGGTCTCCCAATGGTCACTAACAGGGTTCTCCACAGGATGAAAAAGCATACAGGTAATTTTCAAAAACAAACGTTGTGTGGATCATAGCGGCAAAACATAGGTATGTCTTGTGACAGAATTTTGAAAAATTATATTATAAATGGGCAAAAGAATAGATTCTGTTGGAATTTTTCAACCAAATTTTACTTTTTCAGCCCTAACTTCTGTTCTAATTGTCCGATTTGCAAAATTCAAAAAAGTGTAGAAAGCTTATAGTCTCCTGAAAAGCACACAGGCGGTGCTTTTCAGCTAAAGCACACGGGCGGCACTGAAAAGCACACGGGAACCCCGCCCGTGTACTCCCTATGTGTGGAGAACCCTGACTAACATCCATCTGATAATTTTTGAAGATCAAAGTTGACCATATATGGCCTGGATCCCTGTATTTTCTAAAACAAAGATGGCCGACACATATTGAAAAATAGTCACTAACACCCATCTGATAATTTTTGAAGATCAAAATTGACCATGTATGGCCTGGATCCCTGTGTATCCTAAAACAAAGATGGCCGACACATATGGAAAACAATAGAATTAAGTAGTTGAGGTCTTTCAATGGTCACTAATATCCATCTGATAACATTTGAAGATCAAAATTGACCACAAAACACCTGGATCCCTGTGTTTCCTAAAACCAAGATGGCTGACACACATGGCAAACAATAAAATTGGGTAGTTGAGGTGTCCCAATGGTCACTAACATCCATCTGATAACTTTTTAAGATCAAAATTGACCATATATGGCCTGGATCCCTGTGTTTCCGAAAAACAAGATGGCCGACACACATGGAAAACGGTCCCAAGACTCCAAATAATCCAATGCCACGCCACTTAAAACTCCTAAAAAAGTGCATCATACTTATGTGTACATGTATACATAAATATACATGTAGGTGGCCTTTAGTGGGTTAATAGTCAGTGGTGCTGAGAAATGCACCACCAGCAGAAGAGAACCACATGGTGCTGGGGGAGGTGGTGCCAGGCAGGTATGGGGCCACCCCAGGAGCACAGCCACCACCACCATTCAGAGGTGGGTGGGGGGGGCTATATATACTATATACCATGGCTCTGCCTGAGGTGTCCAGGGCTACCACCACTCTGTCCTCAGGGTCTACAATAACAGGTCCACCAACACCACCACTGCCACCACTTCTATGGTTGACTGATTTGCAGATTTTAATCCAGGTATAGGCATACTCAATACTGTACCTATGAGACAGGATTATACATGGAGAGCGAGGAAGCACCACTATGAGAGCTTGTATTTAAGAATGGGTCCCCTCCTATAGCCGTTCATTCCTAAGAATGAACGGCAATAAGTACACATAAGTTGAACTGACTGAATTACCATACTACATAAGTACACATAAGTTGAACTGACTGATTTACCATACTACATAAGTACACATAAGTTGAACTGACTGAATTACCATACTACATAAGTACACATAAGTTTCCTTTTAATCTCCTTTCCGTTCTGTTATTTCAATTGCAGATTTCAAAAACACTGCTTTATGTTTATTAGGTGCTAAGGAGAGTGCCCTTTGACTTACTTCCCATCCCTCAGTTTCCAGTCCTTTGGCGCCCATGGTGTCATAGATGGCGCGTCTATGTGGGTCGATAAGTACTGTTAAAAAGATGGAGGTACATCAGATAAAGTCTGGGTCTCATTCTGAATACAACATACCACAATCCCTCACAGAGTATGCAGGTCAGTTACAATAAAGGATGTGCCTTATACGTGTGGTACACCTTATACTGGGGTATTTGATGTGCCTTATATGTGAGGTACACCTTATACCGGGGTAGTTGATGTGCCTTATACGTGAGGTACACCTTATACCGGGGTATTTGATGTGCCTTATACGTGAGGTACACCTTATACCGGGGTATTTGATGTGCCTTATACATGAGGTACACCTTATACTGGGGTATTTGATGTGCCTTATATGTGAGGTACACCTTATACAGGGGTATTTGATGTGCCTTATATGTGAGGTACACCTTATACAGGGGTATTTGAGGTATTATGGATGTGCCTTATACGTGAGGTACACCTTATACTGGGGTATTTGAGGTATTATGGATGTGCCTTATACGTGAGGTACACCTTATACTGGGGTATTTGATGTGCCTTATATGTGAGGTACACCTTATACTGGGGTATTTGATGTGCCTTATACATGAGGTACACCTTATACTGGGGTATTTGATGTGCCTTATACATGAGGTACACCTTATACAGGGGTATTCGATGTGCCTTATATGTGAGGTACACCTTATACTGGGGTATTTGATGTGCCTTATATGTGAGATACACCTTATACCGGGGTATTTGATGTGCCTTATACGTGAGGTACACCTTATACCGGGGTATTTGAGGTATTATGGATGTGCCTTATACGTGAGGTACACCTTATACAGGGGTATTTGATGTGCCTTATACGTGAGGTACACCTTATACCGGGGTATTTGAGGTATTATGGATGTGCCTTATACGTGAGGTACACCTTATACCGGGGTATTTGATGTGCCTTATATGTGAGGTACACCTTATACCAGGGTATTTGAGGTATTATGGATGTGCCTTATATATGAGGTACACCTTATACAGGGGTATTTAAGGTATTATGGTAATACAGACTAAAATAGATGCCAAGGTGAGAAATTCAAATTAATTTTCACACATGTTACTACTCACTGATCGTTTATATCGACAGTAACCATCATTGCAAATGTTATCATAGCGAGAGAAGTAACAGAATCAACACAGGAAAAAGGACCTCCCCGAGGGGCCTCCCAGGGTCCCCTTTCCTGTGTTGATCCACATTATTAAATTCTTGTCCTGCTTACCTTCATGAGCTCGCTTTATCTTTGTGAAGAGGGTTTCAGCTTTGGAAACCCGTACTGGGTCAGACGCATGTTTGTCTGGGTGGTAGGTACGGCTGAGCCGTCGAAATGCATTGTTGATATCATCCTTTGATGCCTGAAAACACCAACATGAAACTCACTATTAGTAGAAGACATTATGATGTTTGATATCACAAAATGATACTGTTTTCATTATTTAAGGCGTGACCTTTGAGTGTAAACACGTGTAGTGATTCTTTTTGTGTGTGTGTTATCCGGCGCCTGTTATCCATCATCTTTTATGATAATACCAGGTAGGGTAAACAAGGCACTTTGTATGGAAAAAAAGTCTCTGTCAAATTTGAACTTGGTTCACCAATACCGGGTATTAAAGGGTCGATTCAAGCCACGGCTGACATGCAATGCCACTAGTCTGAAGTATTAATATGGCTTTAAAAGAAGTGATGTGTTCAGACAACACTTCATTGTCCCTACCCTAACTTGTTGACCCTCCCCTACCTTTATCAGTTTATATGGGCCTTTTGGGGAAATAAGCCTGATTTCTTTGGCACTTATCGAGGCATGGACTGTCGGAAAGCTTTTTGGGATCTTGCATGTCAAATTCACGTCCCAAAAGTTACAAAAAATTTACAGCCAGCCTAAGAAATATTCTTCCAACCTACCTACCCTAATTTTTTTTTTCGATCCTGTTACCTGAAAGGGGCATTTGTTTTTAGGTATAGCCTATAGTATAGGCATGCCATTTGAGTGATTCAATGGCCGGGATGGGTTGTAAAGAAATGCTGACCCTAGCCACGGGCGAGTGAAAACTGTTGATTCCGGGCTGTATATGCACCACCTGCCATTATCTGACTCCTCTGAGGCTGAGAGGACCTTTCCAATGGCAATGCCAATGGTCTCTCGGCTAGCCTTGACTTTTTAACTTTAACTTTTATAAGGCTTTCTGATTTTTTTTTTTTTTTTGGGGGGGGGTGGTAAAAAAATAGAGGGGGGCATGCCCCTCCCCTAGGCCGAAATACCTGCCTGCTTACAGGCAGGATCCAGCATGTATACAAGTCTATAGTGGCAAAAACACATGGCTATTCTAAACTAAGTACTCAATGTCATTTTCTGGAAATTGTCCCTCCTATTCACAAACATGTACTCTTCCTGTACAGCAACTTAAAGTGGTTGAAGCATGAAATATTTCCAATAAATCAAGCATGTTTATGTTCAGAGTGCAGTCTCCAACATATAAGGCCATGCTGTTTACTGAGGAAAGCATTTTTAGAAAAGACCTGGATTATAAATTGTTGTGTGTATTTCAAGTGTTTTGTGCATTGAGAACATTTGGATATGCATTGAGGGAAGTGTTGGTGCAAGGATTTGACCTGACAGTAAGTACTTCTGAAGTTCTGTGAGAACTGGGCACTCAACCAATCTGGCAGAGTAGATAGACTACCAACAGACACCTTTGGTCTCTGAGGTTCCCTCAGAGTGTCTACGGAGTACCCTCCCCCATCTCTGTAGGTAGCGAAGACAGGCAAAATGTTTTACTTCAACTTAGATACTTGAGTTATATATCAAATGACAGAGCTTAAAAATTACAATTCATAGCTTTTTGAATCAGGCACCGTTGATACACCTACTAGAAGCATTTTTATACCACTTTTATAATTTGAAAATGAAAAAAAACTTTCTGTCATATCTCAGCCCTGAATATTTGCCCAAATATTCAGATAAGACCGCCCATTGAACATGCACTGTGCGTGCAGTATTTAGGCATCACTGTACATAATCACTAATAGATTCTGATGAAATAGGGCCATCTACTAAACAGTTACACCATCTTAAAGCTAAATATGAGCAGATTAACATATCTAAGTGGCATAATTTTACTACAAGTAGAAGTATTTTAAATTTCAGGCTAAAGTTAAAGGAGCTCTGAATCAGCTACGTCCACCACAGTGCTAACGTCGGCGGACGTAGGTCCTCGATTCAGAGCGCCTTTAAAATTCAAAATAATATTTTGTTGAACATTTTGACATGATGCATTCAGGAGATAGAAAATCACAGAAAATCGCAGCTCTATTGCTGTACCAACTGACAATATTCTGAGTAAAAAGATGTTGAAGAATAACCCTGTTGGTTCTGTTAGCATCTGTAACAAATATTTATTTAGGAAAATCGGTCCAAAGTTGTAGAAGTTCCCAAGACCACCCCGCTCTTAATAATCAGTTGATATCATCCAAAATCCCCTAAAAATGTAGGTCTAAATGTTGGTCAAAAGGTCATCATATTGTATTATGTTTAGCTATGTCTAAAATTGACAATACCTATGTATTTCTACAAACAATACCTATGTATTTCTACAAACCTCAGAAATCAGAATCAATGTTTTCCGAACACCTATTCACCACTGTGGCAGATATGGGGAGCGGGCAGCCAGATTCGGCTGACTTCGCTACTGTAGGCTAGCTTGGCCTAGCCTTCTAAGCATAAGGGACTCTATTAGTCACAACTCTAGATCTATCAGCAGGTCATCAGCAGTATCTGTATGTACTCGAACGTGAGAGAACTGTCAAACCGGCCAGCTGACTCGCCGCACAGCAACGTCGGCACGACCTTGCATCACTTTGACAACTTTCACGGGACGATAGTACATATTCACTAGCTTCTTCATGATAATAAAATGAAACAAAGTATGCACATGAATGCATTTCCCAATTCTACAGATAAATCAGTGCCTACCTCCTTATTGAGACCAAGCCAAGCATAATAATCATCGGTCTCCACAAGATCAAGGTCTTCATCCATGGAGGCTGCCATCTTTGATTTAAACCGAGGCATGATGGGTAAATTTGTCGTCAGATAATTATAAATTTTCTAAACTACAATCATTTCTGAACATAATGGAAGCATTCTTCAATTACATGAAATAAACATATAATTTCAGTAGAATATTCCTTTTTTCTTTCGTTTTTGGCTAATGTTTAGAGTTTGAGGACTTCCGGTTGCACATGGGCACTCGCTATCGAAGTGTCAGAGTTGTGTATGGTGGAAAATCTACCTATCGGTAAGTGAAATTACCTTACGTTTTAACACATTTCTGATGTTTTAGAATCGTAATCCTTCTGATGGAGGCTTCCGCAAACATTTTTCTATAATGCTGAATGGTTTATATTGAATATGATGGTGAGGGAAAGCAGAACGCTGCTAATCAACATTGGAGAGTTCTGCCTGTCAAAATCACAACCATCATCACGATTATAAACATCATCCACTTGACTGTCACAGCTCTTGACATATTTCTAGCTAGTTGTCACTACCTATAAAACCTTCCGTATTGCCATTGAATTACAGGCAGGCAATCAACAATACAACTGTTTGTAGATCACATGATGATGTGAGTAATAATATTGCATGTATGAGATGTGTATTTAGTAACTGTATCAGTTGGTAAACAAGTGGTTTCCCACAACCTAATACTCTATAGTCACAGTGGTACTACTATGCTCGGCCCCTCCACTATCGTTCCAACTTACAGGGCCGACATTCACCTCCCTCTCACACTGTCACAGGTAGCTAAGAAAAGAAATGATCATTGTGATAAAATAGCTTGGTGTATGGTCAATAAAAGTTGGTAATTATATTCCTAGTACCATATACATCTCCCCCTCCAGGCTCCAGGGTGTTCTTGGCATCTTGCTCCTGTATATGCTACACAAACTTTAATCCCGGATCATTTTGTGTTCAGACTGTATTTTCCCTCATAATGATCTGCCATGTTGGGGTGTTTTGGTACAAGAGGCTAGTACAGCAGGGGTGGTTATTTTGGTCCTAGGCCAGAGTACTAGGCATTCATTTCCCTGCCCAATCAGCCATGACAGGATTGAAGTGCCAATTGAGGGCTGATAATTGGTAAACACCTACCAACGCTGCCATACATACAGTGGATAGATATGTATGGGAGGACACACACTGGTGATAAAAATGCCCTGGAATTACTTTTAATGATAGAGGTGGACTTAAAAAAGTAGGTACCAATGACTATTGATATGCTCTGAATCAAAACATATGTTTTAAGTGAACCCAAAAGTAGCCATTTCTCCACAATTACCAGTTTTTGTCACAGCTACTCTGTCCAGTGGGTAGTGACTGTCAGCACTAACATGCTGTTTAGTTAGCCCTGGAGTATAGCTACCCACAACCTAAACCTGGCACAAGCAAATCAGAAGAGAGGCAGGCCTGCCACAGCCAAGCCTGTACAGCATAGGCAGTACCCAGAGCTGCCAGAGACTGCACTGAGTAGGGTTGATAAAATTAGTCCTGACCCCTCCTCTCATTCTGTTCATGAACCTCGCCTAGGCTGTGCGATGGAACGTGGTTTAGCTTGATTATTAAAGTATCGACTGAAACTCTCTCAGTGAATGCAGTCAAAAGAAATGGCCCACACTTGCAATTAGTACTTTAATACTTTATTTTAATAAACTGCTATGCCCTTTTTAGGTTCCCGTACGCATGTCCCTTTCTCTCCACCTTGGTCCTTGCGCTAACTTGGTCGGAATTCCCCCCTTTATCAAGTATACTTTGAGATTCTGTAGGCTATGTAGCTCTATTATATCAGTTTGAAGTATGCTTTCCCTGGTTTTTACAGAGAGGGTTCTGTGTCAATTTTTATGCAATGCATTATTCTCCCACTCACTGTGTCCATAGTTTTTTTTAAAAAGTGCGTGTCACCCATTTCGAATTTTACCCTTGCTTGACACCTCGGAAGCAGGGACAGGTTGGAAGCAGACACCTCGGAAGCAGGCTTGGGGACATCTCGGAAGCAGGACAATTTGGCCCTTTATTTTGGGTGCACATTAAACTATGATTATCTCCCTCTCTTCTTATAGAATTTGAAGAACAACAACCCTAGTGATACTGTCCCTATGCCGTAGAATCATTGGATGGCAAAAACACACTTAAAACCCAAGAAAGTAATGAATTGTGAGAGCTATTTTCTCCCGAGATGTCTGCTTCCAAGATGTATACTTCCGACCTGCCCCTGCTTCCGAGGTGTCCAGTTACTGTGTAGGCCTATACATCTCTGCATGACGCGCGATAACTCTGATGGCAGAGTGGGTCATCTTGCATTAAGCCAGACCTATCAGCCTTCTCCTTACCGTCCAAAAAGCTACTGTTAACCCCCGCCTATAAGGTGACCTAAGCTATAAGTCGACCCCCTCTTTGAGAATCAAATTCGATCTATAGAAAAAATGCTTGAGAAATATTAACACCATAATCTATTATGTAAAAAACCCTCATATAAGTCGAACCCCCTCTTTGGGGAAAAAAATCGACAAATGAAAAATTAATGAAAATAAAAAATTGACTTATAGCCGGGGTTTTACGGTATTAGTCAGGCAGTTCTGATGGCCTTATTTTGCGTGTGCAAGGAAGAGAGAAAGTGCCATGCAATTTGCATACAGGAATCTCAAAAGGGCGAATATGATTATGATATTTGCCCCCTTTCTCAGTGAATAGGCCTCAAATCTAGCCTAGATGGCCTTTTTTGTTATGATTATATGCAAATTATTAACAGAAAAATAAGGTTTTGACTCTGGAAATAGAATAGAGCTTCTCTAAGTATTATGTTACCATTTCCCTTGTCTATCTCTGGTCTATGTGAGACAAGGTTTCACTCCACAAATTCCCATCGAATAAATCGTTGTCAATAAGCGACTAAGTGTGTGTTAAACTGGGGTCCTTGATTTATAAATAAACAAATCATTCAATTTTTAATTTAGCTTTATTCACACAAAACCGCTTGAAGAGGGGAAAATAAGTAATGATAGGATGTTTCATGCTGGATGTAGATGAAGAGATTACATGTCTTTCATCGGAAGCCACACACATTCAGAGAGATAGTAGCAATACACACTGATAGGTCCCTTGCATAATTGTGTGTATGGTTTGTGAGGTCCAGTTTCCAGCTTGCCATCTTTAATACACAAAAGTACCTCACCTCACCAACCTCACCCTGTGTACGGGGCCAGTGTAATTGGCTGACAACAATAATTGGTACATCTGTGGTGGACATTCAATCAAATCTGACTCTTATTAAACTTGTTTGGGTGCCCGTGTTAAATCTTACTTATCAGGGTGGACCGGAACCACCGAGTTACTGATCAGAAAAGGATGATGCACAAGACAAACTATAGTACTGGCAGTAGTATTACAACACACAATTATAGCAATACAATATCAATAAAAGTAATCAATAGTTTATGAGTAGATACAATTAATGCAAAGGTGTTTCAGTGCCAATGAGGGACTATGAACTTACAAACATCATGCAGCCTTTAAAGGTTTATTCCTGTGTGTCAATATGTCATGTATAAACTTAAACCAACAGTCACCACAGTCCCCATGCCCCTAACACTGACCGGGCCCGGTACGTCTTGTGTGCAATGTATAATTCAGGCCCGTAACTAGGGGGGGTTCGTCGGTTCGAACGAACCCCCCCAGGCCCCTGATGGACCAAAAATGTTCCACCCTAACCAGCCTAAAAGTACACATGATTGGCTACATGTCAGTTTTCGCGGCTTGTAAATCGGACAATTATTAAGGATTTTAGAAAGCAAACCTTAAAATAGGGAAATTTTGCTTTATATGGCCCATCACCATTACACATCTGTAACAAAAAATAAGGAAATTTTAGTCTTTTATTCTACAAGAGTTTTGGCAGGTTTCATCTTTGAACTCATTGAGTCCCACCTTATCGAAAATCGAACCACCCCGCGAAGAGGGCTAGTTACGGGCCTGTAATTATTATTTCCATAAGATGTGAGGTATTCCGCCGGGCCTTGTTAACATGTGGGTGTTAGTGCTTGCAAACCTTGAAGACCCCAAAAATATGCCATGCCCCATTTTTTATACATGTATATTTCTTTCCCCTCCCCCCCCCGAAAAACCCTTTCCCCAGGGGGTATTTCCCCCCATAAATGTTTAAATTTTCTTCTATATATATGGATGGGCTTACCTATATACTACTCCTGTTTTATCCCGCCATATAACTAAGAGAATGCAATTCCACGTATAAGGCGCACCTCTAAGGGCAGATTTTTGTTAATTTAGTACTGTTCTATAGTAAAATTACCCCCCCCCCTATAATGCGCACCCCAAACTCAAGGCAAGAAAAGAATGGACTAAATGTCTGATAACCAATGAGGCAGTCCCATGAGGCCTACGGCCTTAGGACGTTAAACAAATCAATCAATCAATCAATCAACCCTCCCACATATAAGACTCAGCAGCATTTTGTTTGGTGTATAAGACGCGCCTTATACACGGGAGATTACGGTATATAGGTAAGTCCATCCATATATATTAAAGAAACTTAAAGGATCTATGGCGGGAAATACCCCCCCTGGGGAAAGGGTTTTCTGGGGGAGAGAAATATATATAAAAAAAAATGGGGTATGGCATATTTTGGGGGTATTCAAGGTTTGCAAGCGCATCTTTATTCATATGGCGACTTATTTGTTTCTGCCTTGGTTCTTTAAAAAAGAAGCTAAATGCATGTACATGTACATGTTCATAAAAAAAAGAGTTGCAATTATTCTGGGTCATGCCAGGGTTATTAAAAAAGCAGGTAATAAGATAAACAGCAGCTACATACTATGGCGACTTGAAGGGTCTAGGGTCTTTCTCTCTAACCAACAAATTCTACACAATATGTGGCTTCTGGCGACCTATCCATTTCCCATGGCGGATTAAATCAGGAGTGTGCCGGAAAAACACGCCCATGGAGGTATGTAGGCTGACATGGAGTGGCACTGACACCTCTCACAATGCTGGCTGAATCTGGACATCACTACCGTAGACTCTCACATATCTATAGGCTTATATGAATCTGGACATCACTACCGTAGACCCTCACATATCTATAGGCTTATATGGGAGGATGGCCCGTAGCTGTGCCTTACAGGGTGTAGCCAAACTCAGGATGCGCCTTATAGGTGAGAACTAGAAAAGTGCTCAAGGTCTCATAATCAAGTCCCATCAATGACCTAACAAATTTCCTTTAATTATGAGTGTTGGTTTTATACGAGGTAATACATTGGCATAGACATTGAGGGTGTGTAGGTCTATGCCATTAGTAAGATGTAATGTATCCCGTCTTGTTGTACACATCTCGGTAGCCCAATATATTCTCTACAGACTAGTCCGTCAATCAGAGGGTCTAGGAGATTCAACAAACACTATATGGACCGACTTAATCCCTGAAAATAATTGTAGAGCGGCACTTACCTGATCTTTTTCATTCAGGCTAAATAAAATAAAATGAAGAAAACAAAACAACAACAATTGAAGATAAATGGATAAACTAAAGTATGATCGCTTTGTCATATTCTAGTTACTGTAATCATATTTTATTTTCGCGCTGTACATATTTTCGCGAAATGCAAAAATTCGAGAATTTATGTCCAGCGTGAAAATTTGTACACATGAAAATATCTACGTTTACAGTAGACCTTTTTAGACCTTGCGATTATTCAGAAGGCTATATTGTCAGCAAATATAAACAAGTTATGGGAAAGCACATACCCTTTTAATATGTGCACCTAAACTTAATGTATTTGCCATACCATACCTCTAACCACACCCTAAATATTAAAGTGCACATCCCGTATTTTTTGCCACATCCTCTCTTTCATAATTTCTTTCTTTCTTTATTTCTTAATTTTATCTTCCTTTCTTTTCTTTCTCTCTTTCATCTCTTTCTCTGTCCCTCTTTCTCCCCCTCCCTGTCTCTGTCTCTGTCTGCCCCCCTCTCTAGCTCTCTCCGTGTATAAGGCTGGATATTTGCCTGATTCAGCAGTGCCGGCTCACCATTACAGAGGTCGATAATTCACATTCTTCACTGTGCATGTATAGTGGCTAGTAACGGGTGTGTGACCAATAAACATGCAGCCCGTCTATAGAGTACTAGAATGTAGCGGCTGTCTTATTATAGCCAGGCATTGATTGTGGATGTTACTTAATGCAGGGGTCTAGTTATACAGGACCAGCCTATTGATCTCTACACCATGTATATAGAGTTATATCCCCACTCACCTCCCTACCCTTCCTGGCACCCTACTACCCTTCCTGACACCTCCCTACCCTTCCTGACACCTCCCTACCCTTCCTGACACCTCCCTACCCTTCCTCATACTATACTACCCTTCCTGACACCTCCCTACCCTTCCTCATACTATACTACCCTTCCTGACACCTCCCTACTCTTCCTCATACTATACTACCCTTCCTGACACCTCCCTACCCTTCCTCATACTATACTACCCTTCCTGACACCTCCCTACCCTTCCTGACACCTCCCTACCCTTCCTCATACTATACTACCCTTCCTGACACCTCCCTACTCTTCCTGACACCTCCCTACCCTTCCTGACACCTCCCTACCCTTCCTGACACCTCCCTACCCTTCCTGACACCTCCCTACCCTTCCTGACACCTCCCTACCCTTCCCGACACCTCCCTACCCTTCCCGACACCTCCCTACCCTTCCTGACACCTCCCTACCCTTCCTGACACCTCCCTACCCTTCCTGACACCTCCCTACCCTTCCTGACACCTTCCTATCCTTCCTGACACCTCCCTACCCTTCCTGACACCACCTACCCTTCCTGACACCTCCCTACCCTTCCTGACACCTTCCTATCCTTCCTGACACCTCCCTACCCTTCCTGACACCTCCCTGCCCTTCCTGACACCTTCCTATCCTTCCTGACACCTCCCTACCCTTCCTGACACCACCTACCCTTCCTGACACCCTACTACCCTTCCTGACAACCTACTACCCTTCCTGACACCCTACTACCATTCCTGACATCACACTACCCTTCCTGACACCATAGTAATACCCCCTCCCACCCACCTACCCTTCCTGACACCTCCCTATCCTTCCTGACACCTACCTACCCTTCCTGACACCTACATACCCTTCCTGACACCTACCTACCCTTCCTGACACCTACCTACCCTTCCTGACACCTCCCTACCCTTTCTTACACCTCCCTTCCTACCTTCCACACCCCCTCCTACCTGCCTCACCCCCTTCCTACCTGCCACATCCCCTTCCTATCTGCCCCACCCCATTCCTACCTGCCTCGCCCCTTCCAATATGTGATATGCCAACGTGATTTATAGCTTTATAAACAGCTATTAAGATACTCAGGCATGTTTTAATGGTGTTTATGAGCTGGGAGCTGTAGACTACTCCCCTCAGTGATGATCCACCTTCCCTGCTGTACTGTCCCCCACCCCGTCACTCCCCTGGGCCTACCCGATCTGCACATCTAAATCTGCTGCTAATAGTGGGCGCCCACTCACTGCTTACCCCACCCACACACACACACACACAGCATCCCTTCCACCCCACATCCCGCACTAATTGGCCGATACTTCCACTCAGGCACATATTCCGCCTTGTAGAGCCCAAAATAGCAAATCTCTGTCTTGGTTTGGGGGAGGATCGGGTGTCTTCAAGTCCCTGTTCTCTCCTTCCTGTGCTGTCTCTGATCCACTGGTAAGGGAGTAAAACATATTTATGGATATTCTCAATCTATTCTCATGGTATACACTTTTCTAACTGGAGTCTAATTCATGAGCAAATCTTCAGCATCACTTATTTCTGTTCTAATTCTGGAACCTTGTTTACACATGAAAATATGTCGTCGCACCCCCCCCCCTCCCACAAATTATTTTCTATATAAAAAGTAATAGACTAGCACTGCCCATGTACCATACCGAGTTTGATATGATATATTCTGCCTCACCTGTAGGTGAAGATATTACTGCCGTGAGTACTTGGGTGTGTTATCGTGCATTGACCCCTTTACTGATATTACTGATAAGGCCACTTGTACCATCAGCTCAGTGAGCACCAGTAATAGGCAGTGCTGGATAAAGGCCTGCTACACCACACGTCTCCTCATACTGCCTCTCTCATAAGCCGCGGCTAATGCAACACCCATAGCCAAGGTGCAGCTTACAGAATGTGCCCAAAGTCAGGGTGCGGTTTATACAGGGAAGGAATTAAATCTTAGGCCACTTAAAACAGATTATCAGCTTTGCGGATACTTTCTTGAAAAAAAGGGTGAGGGCGGGAGGCTTTTTAGTTTTATTTTATTTTGTTTTGGAGAGATGAGGGAGGGGCATTTTTTATTTTTATTTACTCAATACTTTTTTCAAGACACTTTTCCCATACAACATCATTGATGGAACTATTACTAACATCATGTATTTGATAAATTCACATAGTAGATGATGATATGGGGATTAATATGCTGTTTAAATAATGTTTCTATTCAGAATACTAGCTGAGATATGGCCATTTTTGTTTGGGGATGATTCTTTTTTAGTTGATGCGGTATTTTCCAACATTTTTTTAAGATTATAAGGAATAAAAAACAATAATGTGACACCTTTTAATTGATGCGGGCGGTATCCGCAAAGCTGATAATCTTTTTTAAGTGGCCCAACAGAACAGTATAAAACTATCACTTTTCAAACCATGGATGGGCCTTACAGCTTCTCCCAAAGTCGGGGGAGTGGCTTATACAAGAGAATATACGTTATATTCTTTGTCTCTATACATATATGACCCTTGAGACACTCCCTCCCTGCCTTCCTCTGCCTATCTGTCCTCTGTCCATCCACCCGACCACACATCTCTATCTATCTATCTATCTATCTATCTATCTATCTATCTATCTATCTATCTATCTATCTATCTATCTATCTATCTATCTATCTATCTATCTATCTATCTATCTATCTATCTATCTATCTATCTATCTATCTATCTATCTATCTATCTATCTATCTATCTATCTATCTATCTATCTATCTATCTATCTATCTATCTATCTATCTATCTATCTATCTATCTATCTATCTATCTATCTATCTATCTATCTATCTATCTATCTATCTATCTATCTGTCTGTGTTTACTAGAGCTACACTGTGGGGTTTTTATAAGTACAACGCTACGTTGTGGGGTCATTTTTTGCTTGTGGGGTCAACCCCACAAGCAATGTCCTTAAAAATGGTTCAAAATGACCTTGTGGGGTGCACGTGAAGAGATAGTGGTACAACCCCACAATGATCGTGTCTGTCAGACAGACCCCATTAGTCTGTGCATATTACAGACAGTATCACCACCTACTGCCCCCTAGCGAATAATACACATTGCACCCCACATGTTCAGATGCAATGACCCCATAACGACAGACATAACACCCCACATGCACAGACATAATAACCCCATAGCGACAGACATTGCACCCCACATATTCAGACACAGTAACCCCAAAACAACAGATGATTGCACCCCATGCATTCAGTAACTGAGACAGTTAATTCCAATTTGAAGAGTGCCTGGTAGCCCTTGCGATAAGCTTCGATTTGCACCCGGTCCCGTGTCTCTAAGTGCAACGGTTCACGGGTTAGAGCAAAAACAAACAATTCTTTGACTGGCCCCATCACGCAGCGGAGGCACTTTCCCAAATAGTCCTACAGTGAGCAGATGAAGCCTGCATCATGTAGGTGCAAGAGTTAATGCCCACTGAGCCATGATCCAGTCTCCACCCCCCAATAGCACAGCCAGAAACTAGCATTTTGAATAGGGACTCTTTTACGATACTTCCGCTAAAACTTTCAAAACTAAATATCTCAGCAACCGCTGGTCTGATCGACTTGATCTTAGGTGCGTTTCGAAGGCCATCAAAGCTACTTTCTTGTTTTGCTATTTAATGAAATATATTCCTGAATAACAATATGACCCCACTATATTCAGACATTTTAACCCCATAATGTACATATGTACATGTATGAAATATGCACCCCACAATGATCGATTGTACCCATTACCCAACCCCACAGTGCCCAGACCAAATTTTTCCCCACAACGTAACTCTCGTCTGTCGGGCTGTGTGTCTGCGTGTCTGTCAGCCTGTCTGTGTCTGTCTGTCTGTCTATCTATCTATCTTTCCTAATTAGTAACTACCGTAAACTCCCGCGTATAAGACGCGTCCTCTACGCCAAACAAATGCCTTGTGCGTCTTATAGGATGTACTGAAATTGGGGGTGCATCTTATACGAGGGGTAATTTTACTATAGAACAGTACTGGATTGACAAAAATCACCCTTAAAATGTGCATCTTATACGCGAAAATGGTCCTGCTGAGTTTGGGGTGCGTCCTATACGCGCAATGCGTCTTCTACGCGGGAGATTACGGTAACTTGATTTGTTCACTCTCTCATTTGCCCAGTTGCTTACTTGCTTAAACACTCACTGATTCATTTCCTTGTCACCACTTGCTTGCTCACTCACTGTTACTCCCTTGTGTATCACTCACCATTCTCCTCACCTCCAAATGGGGCTTGGAGGGTCAACAAATTCCGCCCCGGCTTATGTACTGATCAGCCTGGTCCAAAGAGTACCAAAAGCAGGACAAACCTTCAACAGGACTTAGGAGGTCCATCTTATTCATTACTTTCCCCTCTCTGTTTTATAGATCATTAACATTTATCTTGTTTCCTTCTACATGAGAAAGACAACCCTTTAACCCCTTCTTACACATACCTTTTCATCAACCAAGGGCTTCCCTAGCCCACTTATAAGGGTCTATATCTCCTCTTTCCTATCCCCTCAGGATGTGTGTGGTGCACATATGCGCGGGCACTGACACATTCCTCTGTTAAATTATCAACCTGTGAAGCACGGGATAGCCACTTAGTGCCGCTAAAGTGCTGTAAAACACAAATCAATCAATCAATCACCATTCTCCCACTAATGTTTACTCACTCACTCACTCACTCTTGAATATCTGACTCACTCAACCCCTGCTGTATGTGTCCCTGTATGTATATGTGGTGCACACTGCAGGATGAACAAACGCTCACCCACTCACTCACTCACCCCCTGCTGTATGTGTCCCTGTATGTATATATGGTGCACACTGCAGGATGAACAAACACTCACCCACTCACTCAACCCCTGCTGTATGTGTCCCTGTATGTATATATGTGGTGCACACTGCAGGATGAACAAACGCTCACCCACTCACTCACTCACCCCCTGCTGTATGTGTCCCTGTATGTATATATGGTGCACACTGCAGGATGAACAAACGCTCACCCACTCACTCACTCACCCCCTGCTGTATGTGTCCCTGTACGTATATATGTGGTGCACACTGCAGGATGAACAAACGCTCACCCACTCACTCACTCACCCCCTGCTGTATGTGTCCCTGTATGTATATATGGTGCACACTGCAGGATGAACAAACACTCACCCACTCACTCACTCACCCCCTGCTGTATGTGTCCCTGTGTGTATATGTGGTGCACACTGCAGGATGAACACTCACCCACTCACTCACTCACCCCCTGCTGTATGTGTCCCTGTGTGAATATGTGGTGCACACTGCAGGATGAACACTCACCCACTCACTCACTCACCCCCTGCTGTATGTGTCCCTGTGTGTATATGTGGTGCACACTGCAGGATGAACAAACAAACACTCACTCACCCACTCACTCACCCCCTGCTGTATGTGTCCCTGTGTGTATATATGGTGCACACTGCAGGATGAACAAACAAACACTCACTCACCCACTCACTCACCCCCTGCTGTATGTGTCCCTGTGTGTATATGTGGTGCACACTGCAGGATGAACAAACGCTCACCCACTCACTCACCCCCTGCTGTATGTGTCCCTGTGTGTATATATGGTGCACACTGCAGGATGAACAAACGCTCACCCACTCACTCACCCCCTGCTGTATGTGTCCCTGTATGTATATATGTGGTGCACACTGCAGGATGAAAGTGCATACATGTATCGCACACAGCGTTATTTACGTGTACAGGATCTATTTCGAGCCCATCTCCACTATTGCATTGATTCACTGTAGGCATAGCTGAAGGCATGGGGTGGTCAGGTCAATGTAATACTATAGAGGGGACAGTACCCCACCCCAGTCATCTCCTAGTTAACGCGGCAGAGCCGCGTTTCTGATACCGCCCAAAAAGCCTACACACTCGTATAGGGCAGCTTGATGTATTGCTTTTACAATCCGCCTTAAAAATAAGAAATTTGAACGATCCTGTATTCTAACTACCATAAATCCTCACATACAGGACGCCCCTCACGTATAGGAGGCACCCAGAGTTAGGCTGAATCATATTAGATGTCCCTGGGGCCTTATTTTGGTTATTTCAGTACTGTTCTTTAGTGTAAAATCCTCGCATATAAGACGCACCCTGACTTAATCCTATAGGACGCAGATGTAATTCTGGTGTATAGGCCGCGTCTTATACGCGAGGATTTATGGTATGTGGAATCGAAGGGGAACATGTTGGCACACACTTTAAACCTGATATTTCATTGCGAAACAGTATTATTATGGATAAAAAGGTAAAAAGGCACACCCTGAGTAGCTGCAGTTTATATGCAAGGTTCTACTTCAATAAAAGGGCTGGATAGCCAGGCAGGCAAGGAGTGAGGCAGGCAGGGAGTGAGGTAGGCAGGGAGTGAGGCAGGCAGGGAGTGAGGCAGGCAGGGAGTGAGGTAGGCAGGGAGTGAGGTAGGTAAGAAGTGAGGCAGGCAGGGAGTGAGGCAGGCAGGGAGTGAGGTAGGCAGGGAGTGAGGTAGGCAGGGAGTGAGGTAGGCAGGGAGGGAGGTAGGCAGGGAGTGAGGTAGGCAGGGAGTGAGGCAGGCAGGGAGTGAGGTAGGCAGGGAGTGAGGCAGGCAGGGAGTGAGGCAGACAGGGAGTGAGGCAGGCAGGGAGTGAGGCAGGCAGGGAGTGAGGCAGGCAGGGAGTGAGGCAGGCAGGGAGTGAGGCAGGCAGGGAGTGAGGCAGGCAGGGAGTGAGGCAGGCAGGGAGTGAGGCAGGCAGGGAGTGAGGCAGGCAGGGAGTGAGGCAGGCAGGGAGTGAGTAGACACACCAATACAACATTACAAGGTACATCATGGCGACAGCAGACCATGAACCTGGAGGCACCATATGGGCTTTTGTTAAGGCCACCTTTGAAAATATATTCGTTTCCTGTCCAGAGGCCTGGTGGATTTTTTTGTGAGAATGGAAAAACTTTTTCCCTGAGTAATGAAAAAAGATTTATTTTTTCATCCATCAGCACAAGAATCTAGGCTTCCAATCACGAAATCTTAGAATGTGATGACAAATTCATGCCGTCCCCGCTTACGATGTTCATGACAAATAAAAATATTTACCTAAAAAACTAAATTTCCTTCCCTCCCTCATGCGTCTGTAAAACCCCACCCTCTGGACAGGAAACTGACATATTTTTAAGGGTGGCCTAAGGCTGGATTCATACCTTCAGACTACCTCTTAGTTACACCAGACGATGGTAAAGGTGGTGGGTGTCTGTTTGTACCTGGTCTGACTGTGTAAGTGTATAGTGTATACTACTGCCACACACCCCTCCACCCCAACACACACACACACACACACACACACACACACACACACACACAGAGGCGGTATGGACTGTGTAGATGTACCCAGTGGTTGCTATGATGAGGAAGGCTGCAGGAAGGCCGACATTTTATGCATGAATGAATAGACCACTGTTATGCATATTCCAGTGGTAGTACATTCCTGCTTTTGCACAAGTTCTTACTTTTTGCTTTGCAATTTCTGACATCATTATCTGTGGAGGTTGCTACAAGCATTTAGCTGTACTGAAGGAGTTCTCACTTTTTGATGGCCGGGGGACTGTCATTCTGTTTATGAGGTTGAAAGGTGTCCAGGAACCAGTTCTAGGAGAGCACCTGGACCAGGCTCCTTTACGTGCGGCACCAATCTATGTACATAGTTAATATCAAAGCCTTGTTGACAACCCTGACAAGGCCGCACTTGTTTATTCTGCTCGACACGGGTTATGTTCCGCACGGATTCTGGCAGCCAACCAAGCCCATTCGTTGAATGTTTGGCCGAATGTTTTATAAAAGCAGCTTAAAAATACCACAAACTACTGCAGATATCATCTGGGTGGACTTAGCCTAAGCGCTGTCTCCCCTGTTGGCTTTGTTAAGGTATAAGATACCCACCCAGTAACGCAGGAGGAAATCTACAAATCTCATCTACAAAAATGATTCTAATCCTCCATTTATTTTTACCATTACTTACAGGTGAAAATACCAGTACTTCCAAAAATATTTGCCCAACGTTCATTACAAGTCTTGGTAGCTGCACTTTCATTTTGGGCAAATTTCTTAGCTATTGTCATTACTAACCCATGTTACTCAGGTATTTATAAGGTGCACCCTGACTTTGACGTAAACCCGTAAGGTGCAGCTTGTGGTTGATATCTAGCAGATTTCGAGCAATGTATAAAAGGTAAGGCGCATCCTCTTAAGATCAGGTCTTTGTTGTACAAAAGGAGTTAGTTTCACGTCTAAGCTGCACCATATATATAAGCAGAGTGCCAGGATAACAAGAGTGCTCTGCTTTGGGGGGGGGGGGCTGGTAGTTTTAGTACTGTTCTATATTATAATATTCTCAGGCAGCCTCTATAGGATGGGACCTTCATTATGAGGATAGGGATGGGGCAGCTAGAGTCCGTATATGCATGGGCTCAGGCCTACATGTCATTGCCCCCCACAGTGAACCACGTCTGAGTGATCAAAAGCCATGGTTTGTCTGGCCCTGTCTAAGGGCCCAGGCAAGTAAAGGAACACTTGCTATCCTCCGAAAAGAGTAAGGAATTTGGGTGGGGACCCTGCATGAGCTCTTATCACTAACCGTCCATATGGCCTGTGAGGCAGGAAAATGTAAGATGTCAGAAAACAAGCCTCACAGGCCCGTGTTCATGTTCATAAAAAGTCTCTGACAACACTGGCAGGTACACTCTGACAACACTGGCAGGTACACTCTGACAACACTGGCAGGTACACTCTGACAACACTGGCAGGTACACTCTGACAACACTGGCAGGTACACTCTGACAACACTGGCAGGTACACTCTGACAACACTGGCAGGTACACTCTTGGAAGGTCAGCATGATGCATCACTGCTTTCCTGTATCACACAGTCCATGATACCAGGAACGCAAATCACCCAGATCATGCATCATGCGCCTGGATCATGAGGTCCTTAGAGGTTTCATCCAGGATGCCTCCCTCCCTCCCTCCCTCCCTCCCTCCCTCCCTCCCTCCCTCCCTCCCTCCCTCCCTCCCTCCCTCCCTCCCTCCCTCATTCTCAGCCTCCCCTCTATATATATGCTAACATGTATTACAAAACGGAACAGCACCTCTGCATTTAGACCCCTATTTACAAGGCTAGGTAAGTGTATTGATTGGCTGTCTTTAAAGATGCCTTAGTGTTGGACCTCCCTATGAGGCACTGCCCGCATATACGTCATTAGGGGAAAAAGTTATAGTATTTACTTTCCTCAAACGCAGGGTGCGTCTTATACGGGGGTGCGGCTTATATGAGAGAATTTACGGTAGAGCTGTGGAATAAATACCACACCTCATACCACACATTGGATTGGAGATGCACCCGAGTTAAGAGTGATTCTTAAAGACGCACCTGAGATATATCTGCGTAAAAGTAGTCCTATATTATATTTAACCTTTGATAGGGTATGACAGCAATAGAGTGTCCTTGAACATAGACAACAAGTCGTATTTAACAATTAATGCGTCTTTCATGAAAAACGTCATGGAAGTCTCTGTAGACTAATGCAGTTAACTTCAGTATATTTTACATAGGTAGACCGCATTCACAAAGCACAATAGCTTCAATTGACCCATATATATATATATCGATAAAAGCTGGTGGACTAAGAATTCGTTAGAAGGGAAATACAGTATTTGTTAACCTATCTAAACATGAAGAAGGGAAATACAGTATTTGTTAACCTATCTTAACATGAATAGTTCAGCATGAAATATGATTTTGAGTGTAGTCAATCTAAGCAAAATGATGTCCATGTCAAAAACACCATCAGATTGTTATTTGAGACCCGTGAGTTGGTTGTTATGGAAGGTTCAGAGGATGAATTCCCCGTAAACCATAGAACCCAGATAGCGCTGTTAATGCAGTATGTAGAGTAAAGACTAATCGGTGCGTGGTGCCAGATAGCACTGTTAATGCAGTATGTAGAGTAAAGACTGTAATCGGTGCGTGGTGTCAGATAGCGCTGTTAATGCAGTATGTAGAGTAAAGACTGTAATCGGTGCATGATGCCAGATAGCGCTGTTAATGCAGTATGTAGAGTAAAGACTGTAATCGGTGCATGATGCCAGATAGCGCTGTTAATGCAGTATGTAGAGTAAAGACTGTAATCGGTGCGTGATGCCAGATAGCGCTGTTAATGCAGTATGTAGAGTAAAGACTGTAATCGGTGCGTGGTGCCAGATAGCACTGTTAATGCAGTATGTAGAGTAAAGACTGTAATCGGTGCGTGGTGCCAGATAGCGCTGTTAATGCAGTATGTAGAGTAAAGACTGTAATCGGTGCGTGGTGCCAGATAGCGCTGTTAATGCAGTATGTAGAGTAAAGACTGTAATCGGTGTGTGGTGCCAGATAGCGCTGTTAATGCAGTATGTAGAGTAAAGACTGTAATCGGTGCGTGGTGCCAGATAGCGCTGTTAATGCAGTATGTAGACTAAAGCCTGTAATCGGTGCGTGGTGCCAGATAGCGCTGTTAATGCAGTATGTAGAGTAAAGACTGTAATCGGTGCGTGGTGCCAGATAGCACTGTTAATGCAGTATGTAGACTAAAGACTGTAATCGGTGCGTGGTGCCAGATAGCGCTGTTAATGCAGTATGTAGACTAAAGCCTGTAATCAGTGCGTGGTGCCAGATAGCGCTGTTAATGCAGTATGTAGAGTAAAGACTGTAATCGGTGCATGGTGCCAGATAGCGCTGTTAATGCAGTATGTAGAGTAAAGACTGTAATCGGTGCATGGTGCCAGATAGCGCTGTTAATGCAGTATGTAGAGTAAAGACTGTAATCAGTGCATGGTGCCAGATAGCGCTGTTAATGCAGTATGTAGAGTAAAGACTGTAATCAGTGCATGGTGCCAGATAGCGCTGTTAATGCAGTATGTAGAGTAAAGACTGTAATCGGTGCGTGGTGCCAGATAGCACTGTTAATGCAGTATGTAGAGTAAAGACTGTAATCGGTGCATGGTGCCTCCAGGTTCAGGCCCTTTAGGCCACACCAAAAAAATAAGTTGGTCTATGGATTTTGGTTTTGATAAAATGGTGCGAGCGAGCGAATCTTTTTTTTTTTTTTTTTTAAGAATTTTTTGGCGTCCAATGGATTCCTTGCTGGGAAATTGAGGCGAGCGAACAAATTTTTTTTTTTTTAATTTTGCCAAACATCATAAAGAGAAAACTTGTAGAAACTGAAGCGAGCGAAATCCGTAGACGGGACTTTTTTTCTAAGAAAAAAAAATTTGTATTTCGGAAAATGTGGAGAGGGTGATCCGTAGACCAACTTATTTTTTTTGGTGTGGCCTTAGTGGTCATGATGCACCAATGCAGTGCTGGCAAGTCTGCTCACTCCATTGGTGAATCATGTCAATCAATTAAAAGTGTAACAATCTCATAGGGTCAGCATGATGTATTATGCGACCCATAGAGAGTAAGAAAAGAGGGAGTGATATTACCAGAAAAAAAAGACGGCCATATTCCCAGTGTATCGTGGATGTGGCAGGGGGTGCAGTGGGTGGATACAGGGCAACATGACTGATGACGTGCACAACTTCCCACCGACTCATAAAATGCCAAACATACAATATAATATATCATATACCGGTAGGTGTGTTCGCAGAGGAAACATTTATCCTATAAGGGCAGCATGATAATATGACGCTGTACCGGGAAATTATCATTAGGGTAAATCAGAATGTGTCTACTACATAGGTTAACATGCTGGATTAACCCATTGTGTATAGAGCATCTACCTGCTAGGTATTCTGTAGGGAAGGGTCGGGATGATGCTCCGGTGTAGAGCTTGACAAATCCCAGTGTCCAGTGCCCGGGACACAAAATTATTTCTCTGGACACAACTTATTTTGAAGTTGTGCCCAGTGGACACAACTGCCAAGCCATCCTTATACATGGAGTCAAAGGGCTGGACACACGGTGATGTGTTTCTGTGTCCAGTGGACACAGTGGTTCAAAACCGATTTGTCGACCCCTTTGGTGCAGTGATGGCCTGTAGAATTCTGTAAGGCATCGTGCAGCATTACAGTGTTAAAGGGTTATTCTATGATAACCAATAGCCCAAACATGGCTTCCTCCCACTGTACATAGGCAGCACCTGGATGGTTACATGTTAGTGTGTGTTCAGGTAGACTGATGGTGCCAAGGACATGTTGGGGTACATAAAGAAACAGTCCTCTGATCCCTTTGTATTCTATTTAAGTGGTATTGTGTGCCGCGTCTTTTTGACGCTAAGTGCTGCCCGTAATAGCACTTTGTGCCTTCAGTGTCAGAAGTACAGGGCACAGAGTAGACCACACAGATTAAGTGTCAAGCAGTTTTTGGGTTTGTCACTGAGTCAGAAAATCATTTATAGAAAACTGTAGTGGCAAGCGCTGGGTTTGCCAAGGGGCTCTATGGGGCAGGCTGGTAAATTTCCACACAGTGAGGGGGGCGCCATCCACAGCCAGTATGTAAGACCACTGCGGGGCTTCGGCTCCTCAATTTCGACTCATACTTTGCCATATACCCACAACCATATGTGGACTGAGTTGAGTCATCTGCACACTAAGCCTTGTTCTTTACGATACATACATCATGGGTTTGTTTTATTCTAACGCCCAAGTGTGGTATATATACATCCTAAACCATGCATGAAACGACAGCACTCTGAGGAGGATGTATGTCCAAAAACATGATTGCTATCAGTGACTGTCCACAGTCAGTTAGTAATAGGTGTGTCTCTATCAGTGACTGCCCACAGTCAGTTAGTAATAGGTGTGTCTCTATCAGTGACTGTCCACAGTCAGTTAGTAATAGGTGTGTGTCTCTATCAGTGACTGCCCACAGTCAGTTAGTAATAGGTGTGTCTCTATCAGTGACTGCCCACAGTCAGTTAGTAATAGGTGTGTGTCTCAGTGACTGCCCACAGTCAGTTAGTAATAGGTGTGTGTCTCTATCAGTGACTGCCCTCAGTCAGTTAGTAATAGGTGTGTGTCTCTATCAGTGACTGCCCACAGTCAGTTAGTAATAGGTGTGTGTCTCTATCAGTGACTGCCCACAGTCAGTTAGTAATAGGTGTGTGTCTCTATCAGTGACTGCCCTCAGTCAGTTAGTAATAGGTGTGTGTCTCTATCAGTGTCTGTCCACAGTCAGTTAGTAATAGGTGTGTCTCTATCAGTGACTGCCCACAGTCAGTTAGTAATAGGTGTGTCTCTATCAGTGACTGCCCACAGTCAGTAATAGGTGTGTCTCTATCAGTGACTGCCCACAGTCAGTTAGTAATAGGTGTGTCTCTATCAGTGACTGCCCACAGTCAGTTAGTAATAGGTGTGTCTCTATCAGTGACTGCCCACAGTCAGTAATAGGTGTGTCTCTATCAGTGACTGCCCACAGTCAGTAATAGGTGTGTCTCTATCAGTGACTGCCCACAGTCAGTTAGTAATAGGCGTGTCTGTATCAGTGACTGTCCACAGTCAGTTAGTAATAGGTGTGTCTCTATCAGTGACTGCCCTCAGTCAGTTAGTAATAGGTGTGTGTCTCTATCAGTGACTGCCCTCAGTCAGTTAGTAATAGGTGTGTGTGTCTATCAGTGACTGCCCTCAGTCAGTTAGTAATAGGTGTGTGTCTCTATCAGTGACTGCCCACAGTCAGTTAGTAATAGGTGTGTCTCTATCAGTGACTGCCCACAGTCAGTTAGTAATAGGTGTTTCTCTATCAGTGTCTGCCCACAGTCAGTTAGTAATAGGTGTGTCTATCAGTGACTGCCCACAGTCAGTTAGTAATAGGTGTGTCTCTATCAGTGACTGCCCACAGTCAGTTAGTAATAGGTGTTTCTCTATCAGTGTCTGCCCACAGTCAGTTAGTTATAGGTGTGTTTCTCTATCAGTGTCTGCCCTCAGTCAGTTAGTAATAGGTGTGTTTCTCTATCAGTGTCTGCCCACAGTCAGTTAGTAATAGGTGTGTGTCTCTGTCAGTGTCTGCCCACAGTCAGTTAGTAATAGGTGTGTGTCTCTGTCAGTGACTGCCCACAGTCAGTTAGTTATAGGTGTGTGTCTCTATCAGTGACTGTCCTCAGTCAGTTAGTAATAGGTGTGTCTCTATCAGTGACTGCCCACAGTCAGTTAGTAATAGGTGTGGGTCTCTATCAGTGACTGCCCTCAGTCAGTTAGTAATAGGTGTGTGTCTCTATCAGTGACTGTCCTCAGTCAGTTAGTAATAGGTGTGTCTCTATCAGTGACTGCCCACAGTCAGTTAGTAATAGGTGTGTCTCTATCAGTGACTGCCCACAGTCAGTTAGTAATAGGTGTGTGTCTCTATCAGTGTCTGTCCACAGTCAGTTAGTAATAGGTGTGTGTCTCTATCAGTGACTGTCCTCAGTCAGTTAGTAATAGGTGTGTCTCTATCAGTGACTGCCCACAGTCAGTTAGTAATAGGTGTGGGTCTCTATCAGTGACTGCCCTCAGTCAGTTAGTAATAGGTGTGTCTCTATCAGTGACTGCCCACAGTCAGTTAGTAATAGGTGTGTCTCTATCAGTGACTGCCCTCAGTCAGTTAGTAATAGGTGTGTGTCTCTATCAGTGACTGCCCACAGTCAGTTAGTAATAGGTGTGTCTCTATCAGTGACTGCCCTCAGTCAGTTAGTAATAGGTGTGTGTCTCTATCAGTGACTGCCCTCAGTCAGTTAGTAATAGGTGTGTCTCTATCAGTGACTGCCCACAGTCAGTTAGTAATAGGTGTGGGTCTCTATCAGTGACTGCCCACAGTCAGTTAGTAATAGGTGTGTCTCTATCAGTGACTGTCCACAGTCAGTTAGTAATAGGTGTGTGTCTCTATCAGTGACTGCCCACAGTCAGTTAGTAATAGGTGTGCCTCTATCAGTGACTGTCCACAGTCAGTTAGTAATAGGTGTGCCTCTATCAGTGACTGCCCACAGTCAGTTAGTTATAGGTGTGTCTCTATCAGTGACTGCCCACAGTCAGTTAGTAATAGGTGTGTCTCTATCAGTGACTGCCCACAGTCAGTTAGTAATAGGTGTGTCTCTATCAGTGACTGTCCACAGTCAGTTAGTAATAGGTGTGTGTCTCTATCAGTGACTGCCCACAGTCAGTTAGTAATAGGTGTGTCTCTATCAGTGATTGGCCACAGTCAGTTACTAATAGGTGTGGGTCTCTATCAGTGACTGCCCACAGTCAGTTAGTAATAGGTGTGTGTCTCTATCAGTGACTGCCCACAGTCAGTTAGTAATAGGTGTGTGTCTCTATCAGTGACTGCCCACAGTCAGTTAGTAATAGGTGTGTGTCTCTATCAGTGACTGCCCTCAGTCAGTTAGTAATAGGTGTGTTTCTCTATCAGTGACTGCCCACAGTCAGTTAGTAATAGGTCTCATCTCTGACACTGCTTCCTCTGAGGCTGTCAGCCTAGATGGGATGTTTGTCAGAGAGGGGTGTGGTTCCGTCTGAGGTAGGTTAAGATAGGGTAACTACTGAACCGGAACAGGAAGCTGAATCGATCAGTTCCTTAGCAGACGGGGTCAGCCGAACAGGAATGACAGATCAATAGGTGTCGGCTGATCTGCTGCCTGACCACAGAAACCTACTGCCGCCTGACCGCAGAAACCTACAGGGTGGTACCCATGGAAGGACTTCCCATAAAATATAACAGACACTTTGAATAGACCAGGGTTAGTACCATCCCAGAGTCCTGTCTCACCCTCCTGTATTATGACTGACACTGGCGCCACCACATGACAGATTTATGAACCACATGACTTCCAAATGACTTCTAAATTGTACATGCCCTATAGATATATATTTCTACTCATAAATCCCATTTCTCGATTGCCTTAGTTCCACGCATGCCTAGAGAGATATGCCAGTTGTTTTCAGTAAAAACCTGAGTATGCGTTTTTCATCATGAGCGACTGACATCCATGTCACATCGGTATGAGGCAGGAAATAGGATTTGGTACCGCTCTGCAATTTGCAATTGGCACAAAATACTACTGTAAATTCTCTCGTATAAACCATGGCTTATACAAGAACCAAAGCCAATGTGCATCTTATAGAATGTGCCCAGTTAGGGTGAGGCTTTAAGGAGTAATCTTATTATATCTTTTAGAACAGTATAAAACCCTCACTTTCCACCTTATATACAGTGTATGACTCCTCCCAAAGTCAGGGGTGCGGCTTATACCACGATTCCGCTTGTACAGAAGAATTTACGGTACTGCCCATGACTATAATCTGGACTTTTTTATGTGCAGAGAGATCATATTATTAGTTATACCCATTTGGTAACCCGCGGCCAAATGAATGGAACCCACATAGCAGTACCCTATATAGCAGGCCCTTCTAATTCAGTATATGAAATAATGAATGGAACCCACATAGCAGTACCCTATATAGCAGGCCCTTCTAATTCAGTATATGAAACAATGAATGGAACCCACATAGCAGTACCCTATATAGCAGGTCCTTCTAATTCAGTATATATGAAATAATGAATGGAACCCACATAGCAGTACCCTATATAGCAGGCCCTTCTAATTCAGTATATGAAACAATGAATGGAACCCACATAGCAGTACCCTATATAGCAGGTCCTTCTAATTCAGTATATATGAAATAATGAATGGAACCCACATAGCAGTACCCTATATAGCAGGCCCTTCTAATTCAGTATATGAAACAATGAATGGAACCCACATAGCAGTACCCTATATAGCAGGCCCTTCTAATTCAGTATATGAAATAATGAATGGAACCCACATAGCAGTACCCTATATAGCAGGTCCTTCTAATTCAGTATATATGAAATAATGAATGGAACCCACATAGCAGTACCCTATATAGCAGGTCCTTATTCAGTATATGAAATAAAAACAGTTCTATATAGACATATACATAGACATATTTATTAACCGCCCCCTCCCTTATTTAACGCTGCCCCTTGCCGATATCCCAACTTTAAGTGTACTTACAAAGCACTATGTGACATGAACAAAAGCTGCTTAAGCTATGCTTCTTATATCCATGTTCTTCTAATAGCATATCACTTTAGACTGTTTTATTGGGAGACCCGTATGCCGTTTATTGGTTGCTAATTGAATCCATTGTTTTTTTCAGATATACTTAACACAGCATGTTTGGCTGACAGATCAGAAGACGCATTGCCACCGCTCTTTGGCAATGGCTGCTGAATATACACCTTCAACCCAACGTCTAGGTAGGTGCTGGACAACTTCTTACATTTCATTGTTATCATCAAACTATTATGTAGATGTAAGTTACCACCAGTTCTATTAGTAACGAGGCTCAATGCAATATCTGTATTAGCCACTACAGAAGCCATATAATAGGTTTCTTGTTATTGCAATAGAAGCCACATCATGGCTGGTTGTTAACTCCACAACAGAAGCCACATTAGGCCTACAGTTGTTAACTCAACAACAGAAGCCACATTAGGCCTACACTTGATAGCTCAACAACAGAAGCCACATTAGGCCTACAGTTGTTAACTCCACAACAGAAGCCACATTAGGCCTACAGTTGTTAACTCTACAACAGAAGCCACATTAGGCCTACAGTTGTTTATTCCACAACAGAAGCCACATTAGGCCTACAGTTGTTAATTCCACAACAGAAGCCACATTAGGCCTACAGTTGTTAACTCTACAACAGAAGCCACATTAGGCCTACAGTTGTTAACTCAACAACAGAAGCCACATTAGGCCTACACTTGATAGCTCAACAACAGAAGCCACATTAGGCCTACAGTTGTTAACTCAACAACAGAAGCCACATTAGGCCTACAGTTGTTAACTCAACAACAGAAGCCACATTAGGCCTACAGTTGTTAATTCCACAACGGAAGCCACATTAGGCCTACAGTTGTTAATTCCACAACAGAAGCCACATTAGGCCTACAGTTGTTAACTCTACAACAGAAGCCACATTAGGCCTACAGTTGTTAACTCAACAACAGAAGCCACATTAGGCCTACACTTGATAGCTCAACAACAGAAGCCACATTAGGCCTACAGTTGTTAACTCAACAACAGAAGCCACATTAGGCCTACAGTTGTTAACTCAACAACAGAAGCCACATTAGGCCTACAGTTGTTAATTCCACAACAGAAGCCACATTAGGCCTACAGTTGTTAACTCAACAACAGAAGCCACATTAGGCCTACAGTTGTTAACTCAACAACAGAAGCCACATTAGGCCTACACTTTATAGCTCAACAACAGAAGCCACATTAGGCCTACACTTGATAGCTCAACAACAGAAGCCCATACCTCCTCTCCTCTCTTTTCCTTTCCTCTCCTGCCTGCCTACCTGCCGTTCTACCAGCCTTCATTCCGTGTTCATACTCAAGCCACGTCCCTAGCTGTGTTTTCAGTGCATTTCTATCAGTACCAGTTGGTTCCAGTCCGTTGAGCAGGGAACGGTTTGTATTGTCAGACCGTGCTATTTAACTTGAAAAGAGTTATAGGAGACGACTATGGGTCCCCTCATTTTCAGTCATTTTGGTGGTGCGAATAAGTTTCACAAAAGATGGAAATTATTTTTTGTAGTGCCATTAAAGTAGGAGATGTAGGGGTCTTGCATGAAAAGGTATTTCAGTACCAACTATTGTAAATTTTGAGTAATTGTCTATATTCTACAGAATCAGTTGGTTGGCGGCCATAAGACGCTTTTTGAATGCAATGGTGAAGGTATATGATGTTGATCCATGTATCAACTTTCCCACCTTTTTTGGCAATGTGGTGCGAATAGGGCAGTTTTGGCGGGAGTTATGCGAATAGTGGCTTGGTGGTGCCAATAACCTGGTTGAGGGAGTGCTGATGTCAGACCACAAGCTAGATTTGCTCAAGGCTATTGATTTATTTCATTTTCGAGTTACGAGCAATGCACATTGCTGCCCTATATTTTTACTGTGCACAATGTACAATTGGCTCAACCACTGGGGTTTTACCACATTGAGGGCTGCATGATGCGAAAAGGTTCACCCTCCTTTGCCGTTATGATGCACCATTTCCGAGCTGGTGAGTCTACTCCCCAGCACTCCATTGGTGATCCATCAGACCATGAGGTCAGTATCAAGTCTGTACGTTCGTCATCAATTAATCCTTGTATGTAACCCCCGGCAAGTAGTCTTGTCAGGGGTTCATTGATGCATCATAACACCTGATGGCCATGCAGTCCTGACAGGGTAGGGCGGGACTGGGGTGTTAAGCAGCAGTCAGCGCATTGATTTCTTACTGCCTCTGGGATTTTGACAGAGTTTTGGGCAACGAATAATTTCCTGTCGATGGGGTTCCATATAGCTGGGTGCCGATTGCAAAGCAGTTTAGCATCAAAGGTTTTGCTTATTATTGTTTTTTGTCTCAATAAATTTCACATATTCATCATTTACTTTATATACTTTTTTCAATATTAGACTATCAGAGATGCCACTTTTCCTGGTTTACCAGGAATTCCTGGTTTTGATTCCAAGATTTCTGTATCAAATTATGTTAAATTCCTGGGAAAATGTGTCCAAATTCCAGGTTTCCTGGCTTTTGTCGGCCAGTGAGTGGCATCTCTGGACTATTTTTAGTACTAAAATTCCATTGAATCTAATTTTAATGATTATTCCTCCCACGTAGGGTCCAATTGTGGCTGATAGTGAACAATCATAAAGACTGTAGGATGTCCGGCATGCCATTCCTTTTATTCAGTTTGCATATTGCATTAATGAATTACCATAAGGCCTGTTTAAGTCCCAGGGTCACAAATAAATGCTGTAGAGCCACACCAAATAAAAAAATTGGTCTATGGATTTTCATTTTGAGAATATGGTGCGGGAGGGCGAAATTTTTATTTTTATTTTCTAGAAATTAATTATTGTCTATGGATTCTGAACATCATAAATATGGAGAGGGCGATTTTTTTTTTTTTGCCATTGCATATCTATGCCTATTCAATGAGGGGTCTGCCATTCCTGTACCTTTATTATTAATCATATATTTATTGCTTGATCAAAAAAAAAAAAAATGAAAATCCCTGCAAATGAGGCGGGCGGGATCCATAGACATGTTATTTTTCAAATAAAAATAAGATTTTAATTTCTGAAAAACAGGGGCGGGAAATCCATAGACCAATCTTTTAATTTGGTGTGGCCTAAACAGTATTTTGATAAGCACCTGTCTGGAAGAAGATCAAGAAGTATCTAAATTGATAAGCGCCCAAGCATTTAAAAAGGCCACTACGGTATGCCCATTGTTTGTTAAGATATAGGAATGCTCCAGGGGTCTACTCAGCAGGGCTGCATTTGTGCATCATACGACCCCCATGGAGACGATTCACTCCCAAAAAGGTATGATGCACCAATGCGGTGATGTCAGGTAGACTTGCTAGTACTATACTGTCATACAAGGAATATGTGTGTATGATCAAGTTGTCATATGAGAAATATCATATGACTAGTGGCTATAAGGAGTAAAAATATCAAGCTTTTATGTTGTATTCCAGTTAGGCCATGTTATTATAATTACTTGGATTACAGATTTTCTTGGCCTAGAATCTCAGCGGCTAGAGGCGAAAAAATAAAAATAAAAATCCCAAATGACACCTGAAAAATCCCAGCGGCTAGAGGCAAAAAAAAAAGAAAAAAATGGCATGAAATATGTCATATTTGCCATCAAATGTCACATTTTGACAATCAAATGTCAAATATTGGCAAGTACACTGGAAGAAAGGGGGGAAATGTTAGTAGTATGCTGGTGAACATGGACTTTTTTTCTATTTTTCCAGGATTTTCTTCAAAATTCCCAGCGGCTAGAGGCAAAAAAATAAAATAAAATTTTTTTTTTCCATTTTGCTCAAAATCCCAGCGGATCCGTAATCCAAGTTATTATAATTAAATGGCCTTATCATTGGTTTATTCAAGGTTTAGGCAGAACTTATGTATCAGTAATACAAATGTCAATACACAGGTAATTCACACACAGTAATATAATAAGTGTTCGACTCCTATGTGTAATGATAATAATACACTGTCCAGTATAGGTTCTAGGTGGGTTCCCACAACCTAGCTCCTGGCCTGCTGATAGAGGGATAATATAAAATATAGGAACTTCACCCTCTTGTAGATGGATGGTAGAAGATGGCCTCCGGCCACAAGTGGGGTGTAGTCCTATGTTTGACTGACATAGTCTAACCCAGCAGAGTGTTCTTGTGGAAGGAGCATAGCAGGCTCAAGAGAGCTGGACTGGAGATGATGTCTGAGGTGACTCTCTGGATACTAACTGGATGGAGGGTATGGCTGAGCTTAAGTACCCTTCCTTCCTCCAGACTAGCTGGAGCCAGTGGCAACTGCCACTGCCATTGTTCATTAGTGCTGAGTCTTTGCTGTTCCTGGGGGTACATAGGATGCCCCTATCATCAGTATGGCGTCCCCATTGTCCCGGTTGGTTTGGCATGTTCAACCGCCCGTATCCAGGGGATGCGTGCACCTACAAACAAACCTGTAGGCCGTCGCTTATGCGCGCAGGTTGCGTTGGCGTGTCTGTGGCACACCGAGAGCTCAAAACACTCTCGGTTGCCTAGCTCCCTTAATAACGGGTCTTTTGACACCGGATTAAGACCATGAGATGTGCCTTGTACGGGCGCATCCAGACCATGTCCATTATCTGGGCCATGACGTCCGTGAGATGGCATTAGTGCCGCCAGAAGTTCACGACGTAGTCACCTTTTATAGCCTATTGTTAGTGTATGGTGGTCAGTGGACCATGATGTCGGTCACTTTTGGTCCCTTACATTATATACAATATTGTCCATGGTCAGTGAACCATGAGGTCGCACTGAAGACATATATATATATATATATATATATATATATATATATATATATATATATATATATATATATATATACATAATATCCTATGGTCAGTGAACCATGAGGTCAGTCACTTTTGTCCCCTACACTATATATTCACATAGCTGGTGATCAGTGGACCATGAATGCTCATATAGAGTTATATGTATTCATGCCTCCTATTATATGCATTAATACAATCATATGTTACAATTTATGGCATTAATAAATACTTGGTAACAATACATTGGTGCATCATAATGACAAAATCTGGACCTTTATTGTTTAGTCCCACTCTGTTATGAGTGGATCAGTTGTTACTCTGTGAGGGTGAGAGAAGGGACGAGTGGTTCAGTGGTTGTTACTCTGTGAGTGGGGAGAGAGGAGATGAGTGGTTCAGTTGTTGTTACTCTGAGGGTGAGAGAAGGGACGAGTGGTTCAGTGGTTGTTACTCTGTGAGGGTGAGAGAAGGGACGAGTGGTTCAGTGGTTGTTACTCTGTGAGGGTGGGAGAAGGGACGAGTGGTTCAGTGGTTGTTACTTTGTGAGGGTGGAGGGAAGGGGCGAGTGGTTCAGTGGTTGTTACTCTGTGAGGGTGGAGAGAAGGGACGAGTGGTTCAGTGGTTGTTACTCTGTGAGGGTGAGAGTAGGGACGAGTGGTTCAGTGGTTGTTACTCTGTGAGGAGGAGAGAAGGGATGAGTGGTTCATTGGTTGTTACTCTGTGAGGGTGAGAGAAGGGACGAGTGGTTCAGTGGTTGTTACTCTGTGAGGGTGGAGAGAAGGGACGAGTGGTTCAGTGGTTGTTACTCTGTGAGGAGGAGAGAAGGGACGAGTGGTTCAGTGGTTGTTACTCTGTGAGGGTGGAGAGAAGGGACGAGTGGTTCAGTGGTTGTTACTCTGTGAGGGTGGAGAGAAGGGACGAGTGGTTCAGTGGTTGTTACTCTGTGAGGAGGAGAGAAGGGGCGAGTGGTTCAGTGGTTGTTACTCTGTGAGGGTGAGAGAAGGGATGAGTGGTTCATTGGTTGTTACTCTGTGAGGGGGGAGAGAAGGGACGAGTGGTTCAGTGGTTGTTACTCTGTGAGGAGGAGAGAAGGGGCGAGTGGTTCAGTGGTTGTTACTCTGTGAGGGTGAGAGAAGGGATGAGTGGTTCAGTGGTTGTTACTCTGTGAGGGTGGAGAGAAGGGACGAGTGGTTCAGTGGTTGTTACTCTGTGAGGGTGGAGAGAAGGGACGAGTGGTTCAGTGGTTGTTACTCTGTGAGGGTGGAGAGAAGGGACGAGTGGTTCAGTGGTTGTTACTCTGTGAGGAGGAGAGAAGGGGCGAGTGGTTCAGTGGTTGTTACTTTGTGAGGGTGGAGGGAAGGGGCGAGTGGTTCAGTGGTTGTTACTTTGTGAGGGTGGAGGGAAGGGACGAGTGGTTCAGTGGTTGTTACTCTGTGAGGGTGGAGAGAAGGGACGAGTGGTTCAGTGGTTGTTACTCTGTGAGGGTGGAGAGAAGGGACGAGTGGTTCAATGGTTGTTACTCTGTGAGGGTGGAGAGAAGGGACGAGTGGTTCAGTGGTTGTTACTCTGTGAGGGTGGAGAGAAGGGACGAGTGGTTCAGTGGTTGTTACTCTGTGAGGGTGGAGAGAAGGGACGAGTGGTTCAGTGGTTGTTACTCTGTGAGGAGGAGAGAAGGGACGAGTGGTTCAGTGGTTGTTACTCTGTGAGGGTGGAGAGAAGGGACGAGTGGTTCAGTGGTTGTTACTCTTTGAGGGTGGAGAGAAGGGACGAGTGGTTCAGTGGTTGTTACTCTGTGAGGGTGAGAGAAGGGACGAGTGGTTCAGTGGTTGTTACTCTGTGAGGGTGGAGAGAAGGGACGAGTGGTTCAGTGGTTGTTACTCTGTGAGGAGGAGAGAAGGGACGAGTGGTTCAGTGGTTGTTACTCTGTGAGGGTGAGAGAAGGGATGAGTGGTTCATTGGTTGTTACTCTGTGAGGGTGGAGAGAAGGGACGAGTGGTTCAGTGGTTGTTACTTTGTGAGAGGGGAGAGAACGGACGAGTGGTTCAGTGGTTGTTACTTTGTGAGAGGGGAGAGAAGGGACGAGTGGTTCAGTGGTTGTTACTCTGTGAGGGTGGAGAGAAGGGGCGAGTGGTTCAGTGGTTGTTACTCTGTGAGGGTGGAGAGAAGGGACGAGTGGTTCAGTGGTTGTTACTTTGTGAGAGGGGAGAGAAGGGACGAGTGGTTCAGTGGTTGTTACTCTGTGAGGGTGGAGAGAAGGGACGAGTGGTTCAGTGGTTGTTACTCTGTGAGGGTGGAGAGAAGGGGCGAGTGGTTCAGTGGTTGTTACTTTGTGAGAGGGGAGAGAAGGGACGAGTGGTTCAGTGGTTGTTACTCTGTGAGGGTGGAGAGAAGGGACGAGTGGTTCAGTGGTTGTTACTCTGTGAGCGTGAGAGAAGGGACGAGTGGTTCAGTGGTTGTTACTTTGTGAGAGGGGAGAGAAGGGACGAGTGGTTCAGTGGTTGTTACTTTGTGAGAGGGGAGAGAAGGGACGAGTGGTTCAGTGGTTGTTACTCTGTGAGGGTGGAGAGAAGGGACGAGTGGTTCAGTGGTTGTTACTTTGTGAGAGGGGAGAGAAGGGGCGAGTGGTTCAGTGTTTGTTACTCTGTGAGGGGTGAGAGAAGGGACGAGTGGTTCAGTGGTTGTTACTCTGTGAGGGGTGAGAGAAGGGATGAGTGGTTCATTGGTTGTTACTCTGTGAGGGTGAGAGAAGGGACGAGTGGTTCAGTGGTTGTTACTCTGTGAGGGTGAGAGAAGGGACGAGTGGTTCAGTGGTTGTTACTCTGTGAGGGGGGAGAGAAGGGACGAGTGGTTCAGTGGTTGTTACTCTGTGAGGGGGGAGAGAAGGGACGAGTGGTTCAGTGGTTGTTACTTTGTGAGAGGGGAGAGAAGGGGCGAGTGGTTCAGTGTTTGTTACTCTGTGAGGGGTGAGAGAAGGGACGAGTGGTTCAGTGGTTGTTACTCTGTGAGGGGTGAGAGAAGGGATGAGTGGTTCATTGGTTGTTACTCTGTGAGGGTGAGAGAAGGGACGAGTGGTTCAGTGGTTGTTACTCTGTGAGGGTGAGAGAAGGGACGAGTGGTTCAGTGGTTGTTACTCTGTGAGGGGGGAGAGAAGGGACGAGTGGTTCAGTGGTTGTTACTCTGTGAGGGGGGAGAGAAGGGATGAGTGGTTCAGTGGTTGTTACTCTGTGAGGGTTGGTAGCAAACAGAGAGTAGAGAGAAGAGTGTGTCTATTTATAGCCGGACGACACCCCTTGTCTGACAGTGCCATGAGCTTCATCAGTTTGATAAACCATCAGGGGGCCACCACATTGTGCCTCCAGGTAGACATTCCTTGGTCATGGGGTATGCAGTGCTGGTGAGTTTGTTGATAACTAGCACTATGTGTGAGTATCATGTCGTCCTTGCAGGAGGGTATGTATCAGTCACATAGGCAATGCTTTCCTGGCAAGTTAGCCTGCATATTCATTGCAGTAATGCAGCATATGGCCATTCAAGGACTTAGATCATCACCACACCCCTTACTGCAAGCCGTGTATTGTTGAGAGGTTGGAGAGGGGGTAGGGACGGGTGGAGTCACTGTGTGCAGGCAGGAGGGGTTAAATGTACCTTGATATAACTGGTTGATTGAAGGTGCCAGAGCCTTGTCTTGTGCTGTAAGATATTTACGTACAGGTAGAGTGAGTGCACCCAGTGTGTAATGTTTCTAAAGTAAAAGGAACCAAAAGTCACCTTGTGTCATTATAAGCTCCAGTCATTAAGAACAGATCTAAATTTCAAAACTTCATTTACAACTTTTATTCTCAGCCGTTACTTCATGAAGAAATGCTCCATGAAGGAAATTTGGTCCCTGCTTAGAGTCAAGAAAATATAAATGTGATTTAGATTATAGAATAAGGCCAGCCTATGTTAGAAATAGGCTGTGTTAGAGGGAGGCCAGCCTGTGTCAGAGGGAGGCCGGCCTGTGTTAGAGATAGGCCAGCCTGTGTCAGAGGGAGACTGTCCTGTGTTAGAGGGAGACTGTCCTGTGTTAGAGGGAGGCCAGCCTGTGTTAGAGGGAGGCCAGCCTGTGTTAGAAGGAGGCCAGCCTGTGTTGGAGGGAGGCCAGCCTGTGTTGGAGGGATGCCAGCCTGTGTTAGAGGGAGGCCAGCCTGTGTTAGAGGGAGGCCAGCCTGTGTTAGAGGGAGGCCAGCCTGTGTCAAAGGGAGACTCCTGTGTTAGAGAGAGGCCAGCCTGTGTTAGCGAGAGGCCGTTCTGTGTTAGAGGGAGGCCACCCTGTGTTAGAAGGAGGCCACCCTGTGTTGACTGAGACAATCTAACTAGATTATTCACCCTCAGAATTGAAAGAAATGATCATCAGCAGTCTGGACTATAATCCTCAGGGATTAAACTAAGACGTCAAGAACGGTATATGTATTAGGGGGAGGATGATAATCAATGATTAATAAGATCATGTCAGGTTAGTTGTAGATTAGACAAAGAGATTCAAAACTAATGAGATGCCTCTCGGAGGAAGGATGGGAGGGTGTCAAGCTGCTCCCACAGATGTCTAATAGGAAGCTTCAATTTCTGTTGCAAATTTGTCACAGGGTATTTAAAGAAGATAAATGTATACATACAATGGAATAAGATATCTGGGTTAGTAAAACATTTGAATTCTGCTTTATAATAACACAAAAAAGACCCATTCAACTTCATATGAGGTACATGTCCATGATTTAACTCCAGAGTAGATATGGGGGGGGAGGGTTTCCGTGTTTTTGGCAGGGTGTAGTACATAGTGGTAGTGTTGGCAGGGGGACCTGGTGGCAGTAGCCGAGGTCAGCATATTGTGCTGTGGCTGCATCGGCAGCAGCCAAGGCAAGCAAGGCTGGTTTTGGTGCTCACCATCCATGGTTGTACAGGGGTCAGCCTTAAGGAGGTAATGTCGTGCTGAGGACTGAGGACCTCCTTCTACCCTGTCTCACACAGTCCCCAATAACACCAGACTGATGTAGTACCTAGAGTACAAGGGCTAGTTCCTCACATAAGGCGCTGGTAACTCATGTATAAGGTGCTAGTTCCTCACATAAGGCGCTGGTACCTCATGTATAAGGTGCTGGTACCTTATGTATAAGGCACTGGTACCTCATGTATAAGGTGCTGGTACCTCATGTATAAGGTGCTAGTTCCTCACATAAGGCGCTGGTACCTCATGTATAAGGTGCTGGTACCTCATGTATAAGGTGCTGGTACCTCATGTATAAGGTGCTGGTTCCTCATGTATAAGGTGCTGGTACCTCATGTATAAGGTGCTGGTACCTCATGTATAAGGCACTGGTACCTCATGTATAAGGTGCTGGTACCCCATGTATAAGGCGCTGGTACCTCATGTATAAGGTGCTGGTACCTCATGTATAAGGTGCTGGTACCTTATGTATAAGGTGCTGGTTCCTCATGTATAAGGTGCTGGTACCTTATGTATAAGGTGCTGGTACCTTATGTATAAGGCACTGGTACCTCATGTATAAGGGGCTGGTATCTCATGTATAAGGTGCTGGTACCTTATGTATAAGGCGCTGGTACCTCATGTATAAGGTGCTGGTACCTCATGTATAAGGTGCTGGTACCTCATGTATAAGGCGCTGGTACCTCATGTATAAGGCGCTGGTACCTCATGTATAAGGCGCTGGTACCTCATGTATAAGGCGCTAGTACCTTATGTATAAGGTGCTGGTACCTTATGTATAAGGTGCTGGTACCTCATGTATAAGGTGCTGGTACCTCATGTATAAGGTGCTGGTACCTCATGTATAAGGTGCTAGTTCCTCACATAAGGCGCTGGTACCTCATGTATAAGGTGCTGGTACCCCATGTATAAGGCGCTGGTACCTCATGTATAAGGGGCTGGTACCTCATGTATAAGGTGCTGGTACCTCATGTATAAGGTGCTGGTACCTTATGTATAAGGTGCTGGTACCTCATGTATAAGGTGCTGGTTCCTCATGTATAAGGTGCTGGTACCTCATGTATAAGGTGCTGGTACCTTATGTATAAGGCACTGGTACCTCATGTATAAGGGGCTGGTATCTCATGTATAAGGTGCTGGTACCTTATGTATAAGGCACTGGTACCTTATGTATAAGGCGCTGTTACCTTATGTATAAGGCACTGGTACCTTATGTATAAGGTGCTAATTACCTTATGTATAAGGCGCTGGTACCTTATGTATAAGGCGCTGGTACCTTATTGCCACGATGACCTTAGTCATCGTGGCTTAAATACGTCAAGTATAGCCAGATCGCTGCCCATTCTAGCCCATTTTCTGACTTGCCCCTGGTCTTCAACCCTTGGCTATTTATAATTTTAGACTTGGTTCTACCTCCTGTGAACCCTAGTCTATGGACTGTTAGTAGTAAACCCATAATCCTATTAATTGGCCTTATACAAGTCTAGTGGACATCTGCGCATGTGCCAATACCATCAGAACCCTTCTCTAATGCCCATGTTCCACCATACATAAATTAGTGAATTAACCCTTTAAGAACAGGATCACATGCACACACTGTTTATTGTCATCATGATGCACAAATGCAGCACTCCAATTAACCCTTTAAGAACATGTTCTCAGAAACACACTGTTTATTGTCATCATGATGCACGAATGAAGCACTGCTATTAACCCTTTAAGAACAGGATCACATACACAATCTGATTATTGTCATCATGATGCACAAATGCAGCACTCCAATTAACCCTTTAAGAACATGTTCTCAGAAACACACTGTTTATTGTCATCATGATGCACGAATGAAGCACTGCTATTAACCCTTTAAGAACAGGATCACATACACACACTGTTTATTGTCATCATGATGCACAAATGCAGCACTCCTATTAACCCTTTAAGAACAGGACCACATACACACACTCTTTATTGTCATCATGATGCACGAATGCAGCACTGCTATTAACCCTTTAAGAACAGGACCACATACACACACTGTTTATTGTCATCATGATGCACGAATGCAGCACGCCTATTAACCCTTTAAGAACAGGATCACATACACACACTGTTTATTGTCATCATGATGCACAAATGCAGCACTCCTATTAACCCTTTAAGAACAGGACCACATACACACACTCTTTATTGTCATCATGATGCACGAATGCAGCACTGCCATTAACACTTTAAGAACAGGACCACATACACACACTCTTTATTGTCATCATGATGCACGAATGCAGCACTGCCATTAACCCTTTAAGAACAGGACCACATACACACACTGTTTATTGTCATCATGATGCACGAATGCAGCACGCCTATTAACCCTTTAAGAACAGGATCACATACACACACTGTTTATTGTCATCATGATGCATGAATGAAGCACTGCTATTAACCCTTTAACTTAAGAACAGGATCACATACACACACTGTTTATTGTCATCATGATGCACAAATGCAGCACGCCTATTAACCCTTTAAGAACCGGACCACATACACACACTCTTTATTGTCATCATGATGCACGAATGCAGCACTGCTATTAACCCTTTAAGAACATGATCTCAGAAACACACTGGTTATTGTCATCATGATGCACGAATGAAGCACTGCTATTAACCCTTTAAGAACATGTTCTCAGAAACACACTGTTTATTGTCATCATGATGCACGAATGCAGCACTCCAATTAACCCTTTAAGAACAGGATCACATACACACACTGTTTATTGTCATCATGATGCACGAATGCAGCACTCCTATTAACCCTTCAAGAACAGGATCACATACACACACTGTTTATTGTCATCATGATGCACGAATGCAGCACTCCTATTAACCCTTCAAGAACAGGATCACATACACACACTGTTTATTGTCATCATGATGCATGAATGCAGCACTGCTATTAACCGTTTAAGAACAGGACCACATACACACACTGTTTATTGTCATCATGATGCATGAATGCAGCACTCCAATTAACCCTTTAAGAACAGGACCACATACACACACTGTTCATTGTCATCATGATGCACGAATGCAGCACTGCTATTAACCCTTTAAGAACAGGACCACATACACACACTGTTTATTGTCATCATGATGCACGAATGCAGCACGCCTATTAACCCTTTAAGAACAGGATCACATACACACACTGTTTATTGTCATCATGATGCATGAATGAAGCACTGCTATTAACCCTTTAACTTAAGAACAGGATCACATACACACACTGTTTATTGTCATCATGATGCACAAATGCAGCACTCCTATTAACCCTTTAAGAACAGGACCACATACACACACTCTTTATTGTCATCATGATGCACGAATGCAGCACTGCTATTAACCCTTTAAGAACATGATCTCAGAAACACACTGGTTATTGTCATCATGATGCACGAATGAAGCACTGCTATTAACCCTTTAAGAACATGTTCTCAGAAACACACTGTTTATTGTCATCATGATGCACGAATGCAGCACTGCTATTAACCCTTTAAGAACATGTTCTCAGAAACACACTGTTTATTGTCATCATGATGCACGAATGCAGCACTGCTATTAACCCTTTAAGAACATGATCTCAGAAACACACTGTTTATTGACATCATGATGCACGAATGAAGCACCGCTATTAACCCTTTAAGAACAGGACCACATACACACACTGTTTATTGTCATCATGATGCACGAATGCAGCACTGCTATTAACCCTTTAAGAACATGTTCTCAGAAACACACTGGTTATTGTCATCATGATGCACGAATGCAGCACTGCTATTAACCCTTTAAGAACATGTTCTCAGAAACACACTGGTTATTGTCATCATGATGCACGAATGAAGCACTGCTATTAACCCTTTAAGAACATGTTCTCAGAAACACACTGTTTATTGTCATCATGATGCACGAATGCAGCACTGCTATTAACCCTTTAAGAACATGTTCTCAGAAACACACTGTTTATTGTCATCATGATGCACGAATGCAGCACTCCAATTAACCCTTTAAGAACAGGATCACATACACACTCTGATTATTGTCATCATGATGCAAGAATGCAGCACACCTATTAACCCTTTAAGAACAGGATCACATACACACACTGTTTATTGTCATCATGATGCACGAATGCAGCACTCCTATTAACCCTTCAAGAACAGGATCACATACACACACTGTTTATTGTCATCATGATGCACGAATGCAGCACTCCTATTAACCCTTCAAGAACAGGATCACATACACACACTGTTTATTGTCATCATGATGCATGAATGCAGCACTCCAATTAACCCTTCAAGAACAGGATCACATACACACTGTTCATTGTCATCATGATGCACGAATGCAGCACTGCTATTAACCCTTTAAGAACATGATCTCAGAAACACACTGTTTATTGTCATCATGATGCACGAATGAAGCACTGCTATTAACCCTTTGAGAACAGGATCACATACACACTCTGATTATTGTCATCATGATGCACGAATGCAGCACTCCTATTAACCCTTCAAGAACAGGACCACATACACACACTGTTCATTGTCATCATGATGCACGAATGCAGCACGCCTATTAACCCTTTAAGAACAGGATCACATACACACACTGTTTATTGTCATCATGATGCATGAATGAAGCACTGCTATTAACCCTTTAACTTAAGAACAGGATCACATACACACACTGTTTATTGTCATCATGATGCACAAATGCAGCACTCCTATTAACCCTTTAAGAACAGGACCACATACACACACTCTTTATTGTCATCATGATGCACGAATGCAGCACTGCTATTAACCCTTTAAGAACATGATCTCAGAAACACACTGGTTATTGTCATCATGATGCACGAATGAAGCACTGCTATTAACCCTTTAAGAACATGTTCTCAGAAACACACTGTTTATTGTCATCATGATGCACGAATGCAGCACTGCTATTAACCCTTTAAGAACATGTTCTCAGAAACACACTGTTTATTGACATCATGATGCACGAATGAAGCACTGCTATTAACCCTTTAAGAACAGGATCACATACACACACTGTTTATTGTCATCATGATGCACAAATGCAGCACTGCTATTAACCCTTTAAGAACAGGATCACATACACACACTGTTTATTGTCATCATGATGCATGAATGCAGCACTGCCATTAACCCTTTAAGAACAGGACCACATACACACACTGTTCATTGTCATCATGATGCACGAATGCAGCACTGCTATTAACCCTTTAAGAACAGGATCACATACACACACTGTTTATTGTCATCATGATGCACAAATGCAGCACAGCCATTAAACCTTTAAACCCACTATAGGATTTCTCTATTGGGTCTATGGGAATTCGTTTTGACTGGGACTTCTCTATGTGATGTATAGAAATTCTCTATGAGACTTCTATATGGGACTGGGACTTCTTTATAGGATGTATGGGACTTGTCTGGGAATTTTCCATTAGATTTTCATATTGGACTTCTCTTTATGACTGGGACTTCTCTTTGGGGTCTATGGCACTTTTATTTATTACTGGGACTTCTCTATGGGATCTATATAAATTCTCTATTAGATTTTTATATGGGACTTCTCTATTGGACTGGGACTTCTTTTTGTGACTGGGACTTCTCAATGGGACTTATTTATTGGATCTCTGCAATTCTCTAGGACCTCTCCTTTAGATTTTTCATGGGACTTCCCTTTATGACTGGGACTTCTCTGTGGGATCTGTCAGACTTCTCTCTGGGACTTCTCTATCAGACATCTCTATGGGACTTCTCTATGCAATCAATGGGACTGCTCTATAGGACTTGCCTATTATATTCTTATATGCAACTTCCCTATTGTACTGGGACTTCTCTATGGGGTCTGGGACTTCTTTTCATGACTGGGACTTCTCTATGGGATCTATCAGACTTCTCGCTATGACTTCTATATCAGACTTCTCTATGGGATCTATGGGCCTGGGACTTCTCTATCAGACTTATGTGATCTATAGGACATCTCTGGGACTTCTCTATAGGATCTATGGGACTTCTCTGTAGGACTTCTCTATTAGACTTCTATATGGGACTTCTGTATTGCACTGGGTCTTTTCTATGGGACTGGAATTTTCTATGGGACTTTTCTATTGGAGCTATAGGACTTCTCTGTAGTACTTTTCTATTAGACTTCAATGTGGGATTTTTCTATTGGGCTGGGTCTTCTCTATGGGACTGGGACTTTTCTATGGGACTTCTCTAGGATCTATTGGACTTCTCTATGGAATCTATGGGACCTCTCTATTAGACTTCTAATCAGTTTAAGAAAATCTTAACCTTTTAAGTCAACGTGGCATTACAGCTATGCTGTACCTGTTTTACAGACTCAAACACTACAAACCATTCTTTAAAATCCTTAAAAATCAAACATTAAAATTGTCTCAAAATCCTTAATATTTCTCCCCTCGTGTATAAGGTGCTAGTACCTTATGTATAAGGCGCTGGTACCTCATGTATAAGGTGCAGGTGAGTGAGTGAGTAATAGATGTTTAACGCCATTTCGACAGCTAAGGTCATATTCATGGCGAGAACGACATTACACAATTTCACAGAGGAATGCATATGTGCACCACACACATCCTGAGGGGATAGGAAAGATAAGAAGTAGACCCTTTTAAGTGAGCTAGGGAAGCCCATAATAATAAGGCGCTGGTACCTCATGTATATGGTGCTGGTACCTCATGTATAAGGAGCTAATACCTCATGTATAATTTGTAGAAATTTTGTTGGGAGTCATGTCCGATTTTGACTAAGAAATAATTAATGTCAGGGAATATGTAAATTTTTGTCATGGAATTTCAGTCTGAAGATGTTATGGGAACTTTGATCTAATCACAGCTATAGATAGCCTAGTTTTACAATATTTGTCTGTTTTCACGTACAACAATAGTGTAGATCATTGTAAGAGGCAATCCACACCTCTTCAGTGCCTCTGATTGGATGAGATCAGTTGGCGCCATATCCAGTTATTACGCTACAAAAGCAAGATTTCTACAGAGTGGTCCAATGGGAAGTGTCATGAATTAGATATGATAGAGAAAATTGCAGCTTTGAAGTACTGATCGTTTGCTGAGATGCATAGAGTGAATACGAAATACGCTTCTCACGTTCTAGAGAACCAGCATTGAAATTTGTGACATGTCCAGATCATATCTCATCGCACACACCCCTTGTATTGTGGCTTAAAGGGGGAAGTTCGCTATGGCTGAACGTATAAAAACTGACCCACAGCTTGCTGCTTATCATAATAGGACCTGCCTATATGTCACTCAACTCAATGATATGCAGAGAGCCATGGGTTGGGGAGACAGTATCAGCCAGAATAGTGTGGGGTATGCTATATTTAGCAGGGTGGTGGCACTGGTTGGGGTAAGGCAGTTGCTGACGGTCAGGCCTTGGACACACTTTTCCTGAGGGCACCAGGAATAGCACAGGCTAGCAGATCTCTTTGACACAGTCTGGTTAACATGCATAGAGTAAGGTCACCCTGATCCCTCAAGTCGCCATGATGCACCACTTTGAATATGTGAGATCTTTGCTAGGTATCAACTGCAGGCCATACCCTAAACCCTTTCCTGATACTGATGTACAAACATGACCACTCCAACAGCTGGTGATGAAGAAGCCAGCTGCAGGTTGGCTCCAAACACTCTACCTGATCATCAGGTCAGGTCTATAATTCTATAGATAAGCATATATACTTTGGGATGTTACTATCTCTCAGATATACCCTTCTGTGTATGTATCACTAATCACCCTCACATTATTGAGGTCAACAATAATCAAGCAAATACTATACTGTCTCATGGAGTGTGTACTAGGTACATGACCAACTGACAGCCAGCTCTCTGTACCTGCTATGTAACATGTGGCATCAATTAAAATTGATTCTCCTCCCCCTACATACCACATTGGAGAAATGATGTAAATATCACCATAAAGTTCCCTCAGTAGCCACCCAAAATTCGGAATTTCTTGTAAAGTGGGGGTAGCCTTTTGAGGAAGGTTTCGAGTACATTGCTTTTAGTTAAAAGTGGGTTTGATTCAGTCAAAATTCAGCTCATTCAATTCCCTCCAGTTAGGGGGTTGGCTTCTGAGGGATGTTTTATGAAATATGCTAGAAATATTTGGTACGTAGGGGAGTCTTCCTATAGTAATGTATTTCATCACCTCTATTATCTAGAGGGAAACAATCAAACTCTCTTTCGAGCTTCCCTAGCCCACTTAAAAGGGTCTAATTCTCATCTTTCCTATCCCCTCAGGATGTGTGTGGTGCACATATGCGTGGGCACTGACACATTCCCTTGTGAAATTGTGTAATGTTCTCGCCATGAATATGACCTTAGCTGTCGAAATGGCGTAAAACATCCATTACTCACTCACTCTCAAACTCTCTTTAGGTTTTAACAAAAGTATGAAAGATACCAAGATTAACAATATTCCTATTGCCTTTAGATTTATCCACACATCCTAAACCCCATACCAATACTGTACAAAGGTGCAGTGAGGAAGTTTCTATGTAGTGTGGAAGAATCATTTATATTCTCACTTGCTAATTTTGGCTGCATAGGTGTATGCCTGGTACCAGAATAGACCAGGCTCTGGGTGCCTCCATTCATCCATGACTGAAACTGCAAATTACACAACTCTAGCTCAGGTAGAAGGCAAACTTTAGATGGATGGTCAAGGGCCTCCCTACTGAATAGACTGGAATGGCCTCTCTCTATAACATAGAGACAGGGGTAGCCTAATTTGACCCGACCTTGAAGCCTGGTTGCAACTGGTTTTACTGCTCATTTGCATATATTTTACTCTCCTTTGTATGATCATGTGATCTCAAGATAAATAGGTTGGCTCAGTAAAATGCTCCCTGGATGGGGAATTGAACCCTGGCCTCTGGAGTTAAAGGCACAAAGCATATCCACTTATCTACCAGGGCTGGCTATCATCAAGATTCAAGAAGCAGCATGTTATTTTGATGCATCCTATGCACCTCAGAGTTTCTTGTCCCTGTGAACTTCTCATATTTTCCCATTATTAGTAGGCCTATTTTAAACATTTACAGACTTTATATTATATCCAAAACTGAAAAAAAAGCATTTTAACAAAGAGCACCAAAGACATTTTGAGAGAATAATGAATTAAACAATGCAGAGTCTTAAACAGTTATGTAAAGTATTTGGACCAGTTATATGGTAAAAGAAACAGAATTAGAAGTTTTTAGAAAGCTACTTGGCAGTGAGGAATTCGTTTTGGTCACCCTGAGATCTAAAGTCCAGTGCTTTCCCACCTGAGCTAACCAGGCCAGCTGTCAAGGGCCAGCCTTCCCGCCATCATATCACTCCCACCTCATGCTCTAGGCCTATCAGTCTACATGAAGTTTATGTCTCCCCCAGCTGTCTGGTCACCAATCTGGGCAACAGTGAACCAGATCACTGATTTTTTTTCTATCAAATACTGACCCTCTTGTACCCCACCCAAGTGTCACTGACCTTGGTTCAGTGAATTAGAAGCACTGACAAAGGTATGGGTCTGAAGTGGCATTATGTAATCTGTAATTATTGTCAAACTAGTGCAGCTATCTGCTTCACTGCTGCCCGGACGTCACTCCAATATGGTTGGTTACACCTGTCTGTAGATATACAGACAGGCCTCTCCAGTCTACCCTACTGACCCATGGATAACTTAGTTATACTTTGGAGACCTCTGTTGAATAATTCAAAATACCAATGCTACCAATATTCTTATTGTTATTAGCTACATGTGTACATTCTGAGCCCGTTACCTACAACTACCAAAAGGTCCCCAGCAAAAGGTTCTGTTCAGTGTGGTGCATATAGTCTGACTTTCTAAATATAGCTTGCTGTGTTTAGGTGTGTGTGTTGCAGAAATGGGTCAGGCTCTGTGTGCCTCCATTCATCCATGACCTCAGTTACAAAATATCAAATGGTTTTGCCCCCTCCCACACAGCTTTGGCTGAGGCCCCATCCGCAAGTGGATAGGTGTCGGACACGCTATTTGCGCTTGTGTCAGCTTTATTACCTGTGCTTGCCCACTACCAGCTACCTCCTCATTTGCATATTTGGCTATGAAACTTACACCCTGTCCGACCGCCAGATCTTCCGGCCCCATCCACTATGCTACAGAGACATCTAGTGTGTCATATTGGTACTGTAAGACTAGGTCCCAGTGGCACCAGGAGTCTCTCTCTCCCTTTTAGGAGACCAGTTAGACATGTTTTATAATGTATCCACTCTTTAATGACCAAAAAGTAGTACTTCAGATTTGGAGTTTTAAAAAGGGTGTAATTTTCGATACATTTAATGTCGTCGAAAATCATTATCATGTAAATGAGACAATGAGTTAACATGTTTAATAAATGTAATATAGTTTTGATTGAATTTACTTGTTTGATATTGAGATAAAACTGAGGATCAGAGAGTAGGATTGTACAATATTGAAGTAGTGTAAATCAACTGAGAAGTTGCAAACATTTGATACATGTCCAGGTATGCTTACCTAGGCTATTTTTTTTTACCAAACTCAATCAATCAGTTTGGGGAAGACATCAGCATTGGATACCTTTGGAGCTAACTTCATGCTAGACTGAACGTGCCACGAAAACACCATCGAGATGCCAATGCTTCCACGCCCCTCTTGCACTCGTCAGCGCTCTGCCAGCAAGCGCATTATGGTGTTGACAAAAGAACATCCCATTGCCAATTGATTTCTGATGTAGATCCTGGAAGAAATCAATGAAAAATCCTGGCAGTGTCTCGCCTCTATCGACCAAGACAAGCCGTCAGTTAAAGGTAGAGACTTGGCGTTATATTGCCTTAAAGGAGACTTAAAGGGGTAGGTGGTGGAAACGCTGCTATTGAGGGTTAACTGCCACTTGTACATGAGATAGGGCAGTGTTTTATCACCTTCTTTAACCAGTCCAATACCTGGATAAAGAAGGGGTGTTACTGTCTATGCAGTAGGCAGTGTGGTATAGTACTGGGTGTTTGGGAACCCCAGTGTAACTCATGTAAGACGTCTGTCGTCATGATGTACCAATGCATGGCTTGTAACACCAGCACTGCATCGATGCATCATGCCAAACCTTCAGGAACACAAAGCATAAAAGTCACCCCGCTGAGTTACTCGCTAGGGCTACAATTATACATGATGAGAGCAAATGGGAACATCGTTAACATTAAATGGTTAGACGTACAAGATGTGACAGTAGATGTGAACTCAGTACGTTACCTCCCTAAACTCCCGTATAGTGGATGGCACTAGTGGTGACTATGCCACTTTGCTCCTCCCACAGGGGCATGGCTGGTTTGGACTCCAGTACCTGTTTGTAATGGTGTGCATTATGTTTGGCTCTGCATTTCTTTAAATATTGATAGTGAGTGCAACCCCACTATTTCTCTCTATGCAGCATTGATTTCTAATACTTGGAGCTCTATTTTACATTGCAAATTGGTATTTTAGTGAGGGGTGTCTGTGCACTAAGGGTAAACCTATGGAGCCATGGGAGTGGATGCCGGACATGCCCATGTAAGCAGGGGGGCTACTGGAGCACCACCTAGGGTATTAGCCTGGTAAAACAAATGTATATGCCGCATCCCCAACTTCGGAAAGAGCTATGAGCTGCACTTGGGGCTTGGAAACTGAAGGTTTACTTTAGTTTACTGTAGTACCTCGTGTATAAGGCGCATCCCACGTACAATGTGCACCCTGACTTGAGTGAAATGCTGTAAGGCCCACCTGGAGCTTCTTTTTTTCTTTAAAGTTTTAGTACTGTTCTATAGTAAAAGTACCCCGCCTATAAGATACACACTGACTTTGGAAACCTCAGGAAGCCTCAGATTCATGTATAGCTGCAGCTTGGCATTAGTGGCAGATTTTACGCAGCAGTTTTTTGAAGTTTCAATACTATTAAATAGTAAAAGTCCCCTATATATAAGGTGCACCCTGACTTTGAAAACCTCCTATGGAACCTCCAGTAAGCTTCAGGTGTGCCTTTAAGCAGTGGCTGGGCTCTATTTCAGGTATAAGGCCAAGCAGCAGCTTTTACGCGGCAGTAACGCACAGTGTACCCTGCACCTGAGGCCAAACAGCACGACTCATGTTTAAACAACTTGTACATATTGATCATACAGAGAGAAGAAACTAAAACATCCACCTCCCACTGTGCTGTCAGAAAGGGCAACTTTTATAAATGATGGGTGTGGCACAGACTGCCTTTATAAGCTTTTTAACCCCTTACCCTCTAACTGCTGCATGGTGCCTATCATTGTCATGGTGCAGCAATGTAGTACTGGTGTGGTCTAACGGCTGCATGGTGCCTATCATTGTCATGGTGCAGTAATGTAGTACTGGTGTGGTCTAACGGCTGCATGGTGCCTATCATTGTCATGGTGCAGCAATGTAGTACTGGTGAGGTCTAACGGCTGCATGGTGCCTATCATTGTCGTCATGGTGCAGCAATGTAGTACTGGTGTGGTCTAACGGCTGCATGGTGCCTATCATTGTCATGGTGCAGCAATGTAGTACTGGTGTGGTCTAACGGCTGCATGGTGCCTATCATTGTCATGGTGCAGCAATGTAGTACTGGTAAGGTCTAACGGCTGCATGGTGCCTATCATTGTCATGGTGCAGCAATGTAGTAATGGTAAGGTCAAACTGCTGCATGGTGCCTATCATTGTCATGGTGCAGCAATGTAGTACTGGTGAGGTCTAACTGCTGCATGGTGCCTATCATTGTCATGGTGCAGCAATGTAGTAATTGTGAGGTCTAACGGCTGCATGGTGCCTATCATTGTCATGGTGCAGCAATGTAGTAATGGTAAGGTCTAACGGCTGCATGGTGCCTATCATTGTCATGGTGCAGCAATGTAGTAATGGTGTGGTCTAACGGCTGCATGGTGCCTATCATTGTCATGGTGCAGCAATGTAGTACTGGTGAGGTCTAATTGCTGCATGGTGCCTATCATTGTCATGGTGCAGCAATGTAGTACTGGTGAGGTCTAATTGCTGCATGGTGCCTATCATTGTCATCATGGTGCAGCAATGTAGTAATGGTAAGGTCTAACGGCTGCATGGTGCCTATCATTGTCATGGTGCAGCAATGTAGTACTGGTGTGGTCTAACGGCTGCATGGTGCCTATCATTATCATGGTGCAGCAATGTACACTATAGATGTCTTATAGGGCTCAGTGTGGCGTCATACAGACACATACGGGTTGTATGTCAGGAGGTATAGGATATCAGACAGGTGTGCACCGGTATTAACCAGTAACTTTATCTACAAAGTTACAGGTTTTTCATTGAAGAGAATTTTCTTTTATTGCCAGTTGGCCAGAGCCAACTGGCTCTTCTAACCTACACTAGACCCTTCTCCTTTTGAGACATATAGACTTGCCCAGGTCCTCATAGCCCTTAGCCTTTAAAACATTAATCTGTGACTCTTAAACATGAAAACACTTGGAAAACCAATAGCCCTTGACAATAAGTAGACCACTAATCCTCTTAATAGGTAGTTAACAAGTCTAATATTAAACCTAACTTGGTTGATATGAATCATTCCTAAGAGCTATGACATTTAGCCATAGGGGTAGCTATAGTATGCAATATCAGGACCTTGGTTGCATGTATCATTCTTACAGCAATCGCCATCGAGGTAGGAGCCCCATTGCCCTCCATTCATTGCCCTCCATTCTATTATCATTATAGTACTAGAGATAGGGACATCATGAATACATTAGGAATACGTCATGAATACTTTAGGAATACGTCATGAATACTTTAGGAATGCATCATGAATACCTTAGCAACACACCACGAATACCTTAGCAGCGCACCATGAATACCTTAGCAACGCACCAAGAATTACTTAGCAACGCACTACGATTACCTTAGCAATACACCAAGAATACCTTAGCAACGCACCACTATTACCTTAGCAACGCATCACAAATACCTTAGCAATGCATCACGAATACTTTAGCAAAGCATATCGAATACCTTAGCAATGCACCATGAATACCTTAGTAACGCATCACAAATACCTTAGAAATGCACCAAGCATACCTTAGCAACCCAGCACGAATACCTTAGCAATGCACCACGATTACCTTAGCAATGCACCGGGAATACCTTAGCAACGCACCAAGAATACCTTAGCAGTGCACCATGATTACCTTAGCAACGCCGGGCTTCCCTAGCCCACTTAAAGGGATGTGTGTGGTCCACATTCCCTGTGAAATTGTGTAATTTAGTTCTCGCCATGAAACATCTATTACTCACTCACTCACTCACCTTAGCAACGCACCAAGAATACCTTAGCAACACACCACGATTACCTTAGCAATGCATCACGAATATCTTAGCAATGCATCACGAATACTTTAGCAATGCATCACGAATACCTTAGCAATGCACCACAAACACCTCAGCAATGCACCATGCATACCTTAGCAACGCACCACAAATACCTTAGCAACGTACCACGATTACCTTAGCAATGCACCATGATTACCTTAGCAATGCACCATGATTACCTTAGCAACACACCATCATTACCTTAGCAATGCACCACGATTACCTTAGCAACGCATCAAGTATAGCTTAGCAACGCACCATGATTCCCTTAGCAACACACCACGAAAAAACTTAGCAACGCACCATGAATAACCTTAGCAACGCACCACGAATAACCTTAGCAACGTACCAAGAATAACCTTAGCAACTCACCACGAATACCTTAGCAACACACCACGAATACCTTAGCAATACACCACGAATACCTTAGTAACGCACCGTGAATACCTTAGCAATGAACCCATGAATAACCTTAGCAACACACCACGAAAACATTGGCAATATATGAATATATTGTGAACACATGAATAGATTGCGAACACACGAATAGATTGCAAACACATCATGCATACATTAGGAATACATAATACATTAGGGATACATTGGGAATACATTAGCAATACATCATAAATACATTACAAATATATTATGAACAAGTTACAAATACATAATGAATACATTATGTATATGTGGGCAATACATGGATAGATTATGAACACATTATGAATACATCATGACTGCATTAGGAATACAGAGTGTCATCCAAGTCACCCATGAAAGGTGCTTTCTCACAATAATTAACATGTTTGTTCAAAAACAGTTTTATGAATCAACATGTATTTTTTTTAATGGATGTTTATATTAGATACTAATCTTAATCCTTAATAGCCGACTGGCATTACAGCTATGCTGTGCTTTCTTAGAGATCATAATGTTTGAATACTTTACAACTTTCAACTTAATATATTCATCATAAACCTTCAAATCTGACTGGCATTACAGGTATGCTATGCATTCTTAGGGATCTTACTCTTTGAATCTTTTCCTATTGTCCCCTCATTTAAAGTGTCCGTTTTAGAAGGGATTCCTCAAAATGAATACAGTATTTTAAGGCCCATGTAAAGTCATGTTTTGGGGCATCAAATGTACCTTTTAGCCAATAAACGTTAGATTTTTGACTGGCATATATATAGGAAAAAGGGATAAATGCTTGACATTAGTTATTTATTTTTTCTTCACCCCTGAATCCCAGCGGCCAGGGGTAAAAAAAAAAAAAAGAATTATTTTGCCAAAAATCCTAGCTGCGGATCTGCAATCCAAGTTATTATAATTGACTGGCCTTATACACAGATGTCAGTCCCTCAGAGGTTTGTCTGTTTTCAGAGGTTCAGAGGCCCCTCAAATTTAGAATTTAGTCCAGTTTCACGTGATGAGATATCCTTTCACATGTGAAGTGTTCAAGAACCCTAATATTTTCAGAGGTTGGACCAACACCCAACTGACACCTCTAAATTCATAATGATCAACTGTCTGTAAAGTTGGTACATAAACACGACGTATATTGATAGTTATATTATTGGCTAGTCCCATACAAGAACCTTATGTTTGAGAAGGAACGGGCTCTTCTCTTTTTTCATATTTTCAAAAGCAGCGCATTTTACATAGGACTTACAATTTTGTTGTACTTTAATCCCCGCCACCGTCTTAGTGCAAACAGTAAACAGTATAACAAGCCAAAAAAAGTAGATGATTGATATGGATCCCACACACTATTGTTGTCATGACAATTACAGGTAGTAACGCTGTCAGTTACCAAAGTCACCATGGAAACAAAAAGCAGCTATTCTCAGGTTTTATTGCCGAACTTACAGGTAACAAGGTTGTATACAACAAATGACGCTATTCTGTGTGTTATTTCTGATACACCAGGTACCGTAAACTCCCGCGTATAAGACGCGTCCTCTACACCAAACAAATTGCTGAGGAGTCTTATAGGATTTTTTCAAGTTGGGGGGGGCGTCTTATACGAGAGGTAATTTTTCTATAGAAATGTACTAATCTTACAAATTTCAGAATTAAAATGTGCGTCTTATACGCGAAAATGCATGTGCTAAGTTTGGGGTGCGTCTTATAAGCGCAGCACGTCTTCTACACGGGAGATTACGGTACATCATTATACAGGGTCATGTGTTTTACAACTATGCTGTGTTATTTCTGATACACCAGGAACTCCCTGATGAATGTGTTTAGAGGTTTAGAGTAACTCCCTAAGGGAGCAAGTATTCTTACTTTGCCAAGTATGCATACTTTGCAACATACGGTAAACCTGCACCAGTCAACATACGGTACACCTGCACCAGTCAACATATGGTAAACCTGCACCAGTCTAGTTCTTCAGTGTAAAAAGTGGCTCTGAAATGGTCTATAAGTCGCAGAACTTCATGGTATCTAAAGTTGGAATTAGGGACATTAGAGTTGCCATATTTCGCAACCATGGTACTCTTCAGGAAATTTCGGACTTAATGTCCGAGAACCCTTGAATGTCTGAGTTCCTTAATGGCCGCCGGACGTAAAACTAAACAAACATCTATCTCCAGGAAATTTCGGGAACTTTGGAAACTTGAAGATCAGGTGGGTCATTCTTTGATTGATCCACTATAAAGAAACTATTTTAACATTAATGGGTGGGCTGGGGGGGGGGGTCTTAGATGTATGAAGGCTTCCAGGGGTAGACACTAACGCTGGCCCAGTGGCCAATGGCCAGTAGTTTTGAGTGCATTGGCCAGTGATATTTTCAAAAACAACCTTTCTACTGGCCCGGGTGGCCAGTAGGCTTTCCCCTACCTTTCTACTACTGAAGTTTAGACTTTATTTTGACAAAGAGCCTATACTTACAATAACACAGAGATGGCAGTCCCCTCGTTTGAAAGATGAAACCCTTTAGATTCCATAAATGTTGTTCTTGCTGCTGTATGTCTGAAATCCCCACAATAAAATTGTGTTAAATCAATTACTTGATGAAAAAGACATCCATATATATCTTAGATTCAAAATGATGGGTTGGGTATATGAATTTTGATTATAGAGTGCTTACTGCAATGCACTGCAGTTATATCAGGGTTGCCAGAATCCTACTTTATCTTATGGAAATTTGACAGTGTCATGACCCACCAAAAGTCATAATTCATGTCATTTATGGTTTGAGGGGTGTACCTTGTACATACGTTTTTTGAATTATAGAAAAAAAAAATTCCCCACAGTACTTTTCTGTATACCACTTCTTCTTTTTGGTATGACCCATTTGGTAATGTGGAAATTGTAACATTCTGGCAGATGTTGTCCCTTGATTTTGTGACCTAAGAAAATTTGGTATTTAATGTGGGGTTTCATTTGTAAGATTACCACGGACAGCAAGAATGACAACTTGTAGGTGAATTGCCAGTAACATTTTCAGCCTTGTTATTGTGGTGTTTTTTTTTTGATAGCACAGGTTTTCCTCACCTACAAATCCCGGGCCAACAGCCTCAGCTGTGGGCCAGTAGATTCTTGAGGTTGTTGTGCCAGGTGGCCAGTGGCTATAAAAGTTAGTGTCTACCCCTGTGAAGGGGCTTCATGTCCTAAAATTGCTCTAAGATACCACCGAGTTACTTGACAGCGCTACATTTGCATAGACACACAGTGCAGCCCTGGGTGGGCATCCATGTGAAGGGACTTTGTCTTTGTGAGTTTGTTTTATGACTGGTGCATATCCTGTTCGTCCCTCTAATACCAACGGTCCTTCCTCCACCACAAGGAAAAAGGGGAAAGTAAGAGAAATGTGGATCACTTCCTGGTTTGTTACCTCCCCTCCTCCCCAACCTATTAACCCATACAGGGGCTGCCGAGTGTGTACCCACATCATGCCCTGTGGTCTCCATGGTGTATGAACTGTTTAAATGATGCACCAATGACCAGACTCACCAGCACTGCATTCATGCATTCAAGATGAAAAAGGAACACGACCTGCAACCATCATGCAGCCACAAAAAGGAACACGACCTGCAACCATCATGCAGCCACAAAAAGGAACACGACCTGCAACCATCATGCAGCCACAAAAAGGAACACGACCTGCAACCATCATGCAGCCACAAAAAGGAACACGACCTGCAACCATCATGCAGCCACAAAAAGGAACACGACCTGCAACCATCATGCAGCCACAAAAAGGAACACGACCTGCAACCATCATGCAGCCACAAAAAGGAACACGACCTGTAACCATCATGCAGCCACAAAAAGGAACACGACCTGTAACCATCAGGCAGCCACAAAAAGGAACATGACCTGCAACCATCATGCAGCCACAAAAGGCTTGAAAAATTAAGGGCCGCGAATGTGTATATGTATCATGTCCATTGTTCGCCATGATGGACTCATCCGTGCATCATTCCAACCATCTGGGACAGGAGGATCATCATGGAACATGAATGCAGCCTCTTCAGGGCTTCATTATTTGCATCATGACGACCAATTGGCATGATGCATCAATGCAGCCATGGTCCATTAGAGGGTTTCCCAGGTGCAGGATGGGGAACGTAAAACAGAGATATGATTCAGTAAATAAATGCAACATGTTGTAAAGTTCAACTATCTGACATCTAGTTCAGTTTACTGTAAACCCTTACACTAGGAGAATACTGTGAGGCATGGCTGAGGGGTTTCACATACAATGGGCGCGCTATACGCGGGGTACTGCTTATTACGGTATACTGTGTTTGGCAGCGGAAAAACAGAGGCCATACTTCCTATTATTGCTACAGACTAGTTGTAGATCTCTCTTGAGATGTCCCTATTAAATTGAGAATAACTTTATTGTATATAAGAGAGAATCGGCCAAAAGTATGAGAGTTCATTTGCTTTGTAACCCAGGGAGTGTCATCTCACACCCTAGTCCACTAGGCCTTTGTCAACAGATTTTAGATAGGATTTGTATGGCTCCATCGGGCAACGGGGGCCTATTGGACCATGGCTATAAAGAAACAGCGACAACAACCTCTACAACTGTGTCTGTATGTAAAAGGGATGTCTACATACCACCTCATGTCACACTGGGTGCAGCCTGTAGTACAAGGCACCATGCCTCAGTGCAGCTGTGGTACATACCACCTCCTGTCACACTGGGTGACGCCTGCAGTACAAGGCACCATGCCTCAGTGCAGCTGTGGTACATACCTCATGTCACACTGTGTGATGCCTGTAGTACAAGGCACCATGCCTCAGTGCAGCTGTGGTACATACCTCATGTCACACTGTGTGATGCCTGTAGTACAAGGCACCATGCCTCAGTGCAGCTGTGGTACATACCACCTCATGTCACACTGGGTGCAGCCTGCAGTACAAGGCACCATGCCTCAGTGCAGCTGTGGTACATACCACCTCATGTCACACTGGGTGCAGCCTGCAGTACAAGGCACCATGCCTCAGTGCAGCTGTGGTACATACCACCTCATGTCACACTGGGTGCAGCCTGCAGTACAAGGCACCATGCCTCAGTGCAGCTGTGGTACATACCACCTCATGTCACACTGGGTGCAGCCTGCAGTACAAGGCACCATGCCTCAGTGCAGCTGTGGTACATACCACCTCATGTCACACTGGGTGACGCCTGTAGTACAAGGCACCATGCCTCAGTGCAACTGTGGTACATACCACCTCATGTCACACTGGGTGACGCCTGTAAAACAAGGCACCATGCCTCAGTGCAGCTGTGGTACATACCACCTCATGTCACACTGGGTGCAGCGTGTAGTACAAGGCACCATGCCTCAGTGCAGCTGTGGTACATACCACCTCATGTCACACTGGGTGCAGCCTGTAGTACAAGGCACCATGCCTCAGTGCAGCTGTGGTACATACCACCTCATGTCACACTGTGTGACGCCTGTAGTACAAGGCACCATGCCTCAGTACAGCTGTGGTATATACCACCTCATGTCACACTGGGTGCAGCCTGCAGTACAAGGCACCATGCCTCAGTGCAGCTGTGGTACATACCACCTCATGTCACACTGGGTGCAGCCTGTAGTACAAGGCAGCCTGCCTCAGTGCAGCTGTGGTACATACCACCTCATGTCACACTGGGTGCAGCCTGTAGTACAAGGCACCATGCCTCAGTGCAGCTGTGGTACATACCACCTCATGTCACACTGGGTGCAGCCTGTAGTACAAGGCAGCCTGCCTCAGTGCAGCTGTGGTACATACCACCTCATGTCACACTGGGTGCAGCCTGTAGTACAAGGCAGCCTGCCTCAGTGCAGCTGTGGTACATACCACCTCATGTCACACTGGGTGCAGCCTGTAGTACAAGGCAGCCTGCCTCAGTGCAGCTGTGGTACATACCACCTCATGTCACACTGGGTGACGCCTGTAGTACAAGGCACCATGCCTCAGTGCAGCTGTGGTACATACCACCTCATGTCACACTGGGTGAAGCGTGTAGTACAAGGCATCATGCCTCAGTGCAGCTCTGGTGAGTAACGCACCTGGAATGTATGTATCCTTGTATCTTCTCAACCAAACAGGATCGACATATTTCCCCCCAATGGGTAGTGAGTAACTTGGCAGTAGGAGGTACCTTGAGGTGCACAATAGTCGTACATGAGAGTACTTTAGCATCATGCTGTCCCTACGGAGTGTTACGGGCTTCCCTAGCCCACTTAAAAGAGTCTATATCTCCTCTTTCCTATCCCCTCAGGATGTGTGTGGTGCACATATGCGCGGGCACTGACACATTCCTCTGTTAAATTATCAACCTGTGAAGCACGGGATAGCCACTTAGTGCCGCTAAAGTGCTGTAATACACAAATCAATCAATCAATCAAACCTACAGAGTGTTGGGGTTTGTTTGAAGTGGATATGTTGAATAATGGATACAGGATTCCTTGTGTGAGTGGACGCTGGTAGCTGAAGGACCTGTTGTCATAGTTACAAGGTTGTAGCTTGCGCCTGACAGGGTTCTGCTGGTACCAGGATACACCAAGTGAGTGATGGGGACCAGTGACACAGAGCTCCCTGTCTTGTTGTTCCTTCCTTTACTCTATCTCCCCTCCTCCACCAAGTCCCTCCTCCCCAAGCCCTGCTCATAGATGGTTTGAAGAGTTGCTCAAGGTGATTGAATCTATTGTTGCTACCATGGCGTTATCATATCATATGGACTCAGCCCCTTTGGGTTACTTGGGCATCAGAATTTTAGCACCGTCATCATCCTGCAGTAACTCACCGTGACACAAATAGGTACACTGTAAACACTGTTGTATCAGCCACGGCTTATACAAGAATCAGCTTTTTGGTGCGACTAAAGGTCCACCTGTACTCAGGGTGCGGCTTACACTAGGGTTTTTGACACTATGACACTACCATGGTGCCTATTTGTAAGACCCATGTGTAGCATGTAGCTCTATCTCACACACGGCTAATAGGAGGGTGCGGCTTATACAAGGGCATTTATGGTAGTTATACCCTGAGTTTTCTGTGTGTGATAGTGATGTACATTCACTGTATGTAACGTCCTACTGTACTTTGTGTGTTACAGAACACAATGTGAGTGAGTTTTGTTCTGTTACTGCCTCACATGTTGACGTCCTACTGTACTTTGTGTGTTACAGAACACAATGTGAGTGAGTTTTGTTCTGTTACTGCCTCACTTGTTGACGTCCTACTGTACTTTGTATGTTACAGAACACAATGTGAGTGAGTTTTGTTCTTTTACTGCCTCACATGTTGACGTCCTACTGTACTTTGTATGTTACAGAACACAATGTGAGTGAGTTTTGTTCTTTTACTGCCTCACACGTTGACGTCCTACTGTACTTTGTATGTTACAGAACACAATGTGAGTGAGTTTTGTTCTGTTACTGCCTCACACGTTGACGTCCTACTGTACTTTGTATGTTACAGAACACAATGTGAGTGAGTTTTGTTCTGTTACTGCCTCACACGTTGACGTCCTACTGTACTTTGTGTGTTACAGAACACAATGTGAGTGAGTTTTGTTCTGTTACTGCCTCACACGTTGACGTCCTACTGTACTTTGTGTGTTACAGAACACAATGTAAGTGAGTTTTGTTCTGTTACTGCCTCACACGTTGACGTCCTACTGTACTTTGTATGTTACAGAACACAATGTGAGTGAGTTTTGTTCTGTTACTGCCTCACACGTTGACGTCCTACTGTACTTTGTATGTTACAGAACACAATGTGAGTGAGTTTTGTTCTGTTACTGCCTCACACGTTGACGTCCTACTGTACTTTGTATGTTACAGAACACAATGTGAGTTTTGTTCTGTTACTGCCTCACATGTTGACGTCCTACTGTACTTTGTATGTTACAGAACACAATGTGAGTGAGTTTTGTTCTGTTACTGCCTCACACGTTGACGTCCTACTGTACTTTGTATGTTACAGAACACAATGTGAGTGAGTTTTGTTCTGTTACTGCCTCACACGTTGACGTCCTACTGTACTTTGTGTGTTACAGAACACAATGTGAGTGAGTTTTGTTCTGTTACTGCCTCACACGTTGACGTCCTACTGTACTTTGTGTGTTACAGAACACAATGTAAGTAAGTTTTGTTCTGTTACTGCCTCACACGTTGACGTCCTACTGTACTTTGTATGTTACAGAACACAATGTGAGTGAGTTTTGTTCTGTTACTGCCTCACACGTTGACGTCCTACTGTACTTTGTATGTTACAGAACACAATGTGAGTGAGTTTTGTTCTGTTACTGCCTCACACGTTGACGTCCTACTGTACTTTGTATGTTACAGAACACAATGTGAGTTTTGTTCTGTTACTGCCTCACATGTTGACGTCCTACTGTACTTTGTATGTTACAGAACACAATGTGAGTGAGTTTTGTTCTGTTACTGCCTCACATGTTGATGCCTACTGTACTTTGTGTGTTACAGAACACAATGTGAGTGAGTTTTGTTCTGTTACTGCCTCACACGTTGACGTCCTACTGTACTTTGTATGTTACAGAACACAATGTGAGTGAGTTTTGTTCTGTTACTGCCTCACACGTTGACGTCCTACTGTACTTTGTATGTTACAGAACACAATGTGAGTGAGTTTTGTTCTGTTACTGCCTCACATGTTGACGTCCTACTGTACTTTGTATGTTACAGAACACAATGTGAGTTTTGTTCTTTTACTGCCTCACACGTTGACGTCCTACTGTACTTTGTATGTTACAGAACACAATGTGAGTGAGTTTTGTTCTGTTACTGCCTCACATGTTGACGTCCTACTGTACTTTGTATGTTACAGAACACAATGTGAGTGAGTTTTGGGCCCAGTGAATCTCCACAACCATGGACCCAAGATCCACCTCCATAGCACCAGGTGAGTCTCGTTTACTGTACATCAATCCCCTGAACCTCCTAAGGGCCGCACCATGCCTCCAGCTTCATGTATGTGTTATTAAGCCAATGGTCCTTAGACCATAGGCTTTTACTATGGAGGGTATGGGATGGAACCCAAAAATCACGTGATCCCCTCTTCAAGGAAAGAGTCAGTAATTCCCTAGTATTTTGCAATGTCAAATAAGCCACAAGTGCTAAAACCATAGAGGACACAGTTACATATCTGGTATTATCCTGTGGGCGTCACATACACATAGCTGTTAGATGACCCTTACATATGGTGCATAGTCTATGCTGGATGTTAGGCACTGTTTGTAACACTCTGTAATTAAATGCTTTCCTTGCAAATAATTATACAACGGAGTTGTAAGGCCAATGGTCTCTATTGTATTTTGTACAAATAGTTTATTTTGATATCTAAATTTTGCATAGTGGTACACAAGAGTTTCCCAATTGTTCCAGCAGCAGAGCCTATCAAGCAGTGAGAGGATTACAATGAAGGGCACTGACTAGAGTCTATTGCGGGGTCAGAAGGTATAATGACACCTATGGCTAACATGAGGCTTAGTGAGCCAGGTATATATTTCTCTATATCCCACCAGTGCTAAATTATGTCCAAATGTCTTCATGTATAATTGAGGCCCTTAATCAGGTGTAGTGTAGTGTTTGCAGTAGTTGGAGTCCCGTTACTCGTGTTACATCTTGCTACATGGCCGGTGGTAACTCGTGCTGCTCTAACCGCTGCCAGACGGCCATGTACCTGGCCCACCACCAACAGCACACTAACCAATCCAATACCAACTAGGTAAGGGTCCTGATGCTACCTGGTCCTACCCAGACTCCTGCCACAACTAGGTATGGGTCCTGATGCTACCTGGTCTAGGGATGAAAGTCTTCAGGAAATTCCCTGATTTCAGGGATTTTGAAGTTTCAGGGCCCTATACATTCATATAGAAACCCAGGTAAAGGTCCTGATAGTAACTAGTCCTAAACAGACTCCTGCCACAACTAGGTAAAGGTCCTGATAGTAACTAGTCCTACACAGACTCCTGCCACATCTAGGTAAGGGTCCTGATGGTACCTGGTTCTAAACAGACTCCTGCCACAACTAGGTAAAGGTCCTGATAGTAACTAGTCCTAAACAGACTCCTGCCACAACTAAGTAAGGGTCCTGATGGTACCTGGTTCTAAACAGACTCCTGCCACAACTAGGTAAGGGTCCTGATGGTACCTAGTCCTAAACAGACTCCTGCCACAACTAGGTAAAGGTCCTGATAGTAACTAGTCCTAAACAGATTCCTGCCACAACTAGGTAAAGGTCCTGATAGTAACTAGTCCTAAACAGACTCCTGCCACAACTAGGTAAAGGTCCTGATAGTAACTAGTCCTAAACAGACTCCTGCTACAACTAGGTTAAGGTCCTGATGGTACCTGGTTCTAAACATACTCCTGCCACAACTAGGTAAAGGTCCTGATAGTAACTAGTCCTAAACAGACTCCTGCCACAACTAGGTAAAGGTCCTGATGGTAACTGGTTCTAAACAGACTCCTGCCACAACCAGGTAAAGGTCCTGATGGTACCTGGTTCTAAACAGACTCCTGCCACAACTAGGTTAAGGTCCTGATGGTACCTAGTCCTAAACAGACTCCTGCCACAACTAGGTAAAGGTCCTGATGGTACCTGGTTCTAAACAGACTCCTGCCACAACTAGGTAAAGGTCCTAATGGTACCTGGTTCTAAACAGACTCCTGCCACAACTAGGTAAAGGTCCTGATGGTACCTGGTTCTAAACAGACTCCTGCCACAACTAGGTAAAGGTCCTGATAGTAACTAGTCTAGGAGTGTCATCGATACCCCCTGAATCAATGTATCTTTACAATGCTGATATTCGCATCGATAAATCCCTGATATGGATACTATTATTTTACAGGTTTATTTCTTAAAATGAGTACTTTTTAGAACTGAAAGAATTTTCGAGATATTCCCAGTAGAACCAGAGTTATGATTGATCTTGAAATCAGGCAAAAATCTGTTATATGAGTCATTTTTGTGGAGTTTCATACCTTTATGATGAGGTAATGATGCCCGAGCCATTATAGTCAAAAGAAAACCTTGTATACCAAGCACCAAATGTGCCCTATGGTAGGTTTTTAATTGTTATTATTTTCCAAATCAAAGTAATGGATATAATCGGAAAATCGAGACCAAAATAGTGATATTCAAAATCGGGAAAAAATGGGTACCAATGACACTCCTAAACTAGTCCTAAACAGACTCCTGCCACAACTAGGTAAAGGTCCTGATAGTAACTAGTCCTAAACAGACTCCTGCCACAACTAGGTAAGGGTCCTGATGGTACCTGGTTCTAAACATACTCCTGCCACAACTAGGTAAAGGTCCTGATAATAACTAGTCCTAAACAGACTCCTGCCACAACTAGGTAAGGGTCCTGATGGTAACTGGTTCTAAACAGACTCCTGCTACAACTAGGTAAAGGTCCTGATAGTAACTAGTCCTAAACAGACTCCTGCCACAACTAGGTAAGGGTCCTGATGGTAACTAGTTCTAAACAGACTCCTGCCACAACTAGGTAAAGGTCCTGATGGTACCTGGTTCTAAACAGACTCCTGCCACAACTAGGTAAAGGTCCTGATGGTACCTGGTTCTAAACAGACTCCTGCCACAACTAGGCAAGGGTCCCGGTAGTTCCTAGTCCTAAACAGACTCCTGCCACAGCTCGGTAAAGGTCCTGATGGTACCTGGTTCTAAACAGACTCCTATCACAACCAGGTAAGGGTCCTGATGGTAACTAGTCCTACCCAGACTCCTTCCAAAATGATCTACTAATTACATGTTGTTAAGTGTTCTAATAAATGGTACTTAGTCCTTCCCAGACGTATACTGTAAGTAAAGGTTCTATAGGTGATATTGGGTTCGTTACAAAATGGCAGTGATTTTCCCCAGCATCTCATCATTTTTGACTGTGCAGTCCCATGCAGAGAACACCTTAGAGGTCTCCTTTACTTGCTTCACTTTGAGCCCAGAATCAGGCATTCTCTCTGATCATAATGAGAGACTTTCTACTGCCATAGGGTCTAGGTACAACCTTACCAGTCACAATGTCATTAACCACTTTAATAACCCTCATATAGAGCATGAAGGCAGTACCCCCTGTAATTGTTGTGATGCATGAATGCAGTCATGATGCATGAATGCAGTCATGATGCATGAATGCAGTCATGATGCATGAATGCAGTCATGATGCATGAATGCAGTCAAGGTGAGTAAATAACCAGTGCTGCACTAATGTATCATGACGACCATATGGCGTTGATGCACTCAACTTCAAGAAGAGTGAGCATGATTCATCAGTGCAGTGCTGGAGAGCCGATGTGCCAGTACTTCATCAAGATGGCGAAGTCACATATATACCTGGAGGCATGGCCCTTAAAGCATACACTACAAAGGTAGTAAATCAAGCATAGATTTAATGGTGTTACATCAAATAGCTATAATCTGAATACGTGAGTTTCGAGTTCCTGCCTGTGGTGAAGAAGTTCTGGCACAGCGACTCAGTGTAGCAGTATTTCTGACTGGAAGGTGGGTGAGCAGGGAATGAGGGTGAGCAGTATAGTATAGAAAGTCTATGGGGTAAGTGGACACCTTTTGGAAAACTTCATTTGCTTAATTTCTGACTCCCAATCACTATGCAAACACTAACATACTCTACTCCACATACAAGTCCCGCTTTAACCCATGAATCTACAAGGGAGAGAACAAGACCTCTATGGCAGCACAGGGGTCCGGGCCCAAGTTCACATAGCTTTTTGTTTTCCATTCATTGTGTCTTACATGCGGGGTTGTCTTATACGGAGAGTACTATGGTGCTCCCGTTTAATACAGACATTACAAAGGCTGCATTTCAGTTCTTTATCGTGCATTGCTATATTTGACAGAATCGGGTGAGAAGGCAGTTGTGCTTCCCAAGCAGCTCGAGGCAGTAACCAAGGCAACCAGCTTCCCTCTGGAGCGACACCGGTGGAACACCAATGAGGTAAGACACATTATCTCATAGTATTAGATATACTTTTCATATGGTAACCGCATTTATAAAACCCAAATTTCCTTCTTGAGAATATATCAATTTACATGTAAGAGGTTGACTGCAGGTATATTGACTGAATGATCCATACTGAAGGTATTCCTTCACTTTGGGAGGAAACCTACAAAAAAATCCTTGGGTTCTCTGTATAATGAAGAGTACATTTTTTGAACATTTTGAAGAGGGTTTGCAGGACACGGGAATAGTTTGCGCTAAAAGGTCTAGAGACGTCCAAAACAATGGTCATACAATCTGTATGTTCAAAGAATGCCAATCCTGTTTCTGTCAGAGATATTTTTCAAAGTTTACTAAAAACATGAATTGGTATCCCTTTCAGGAGGTGGCAGCTATCCTGATTGCTTTTGAGCATCATCAGAAATGGCAGAGCAGGGAAGTGAAACCCAGGTAAGGAGTTGTACATTTCATTTCAGTTTGAATAAAAAAAACTTAGGCTTCTATTCAATGGAAATGGAGAAGAAAAATCTGGCTTACAACCGAAGATTTATGGTACTCACTGTAAAATAAACTTTGTTACTGACAGGCTGATGAGTGGGTCAATGTTTATTTAACAAATCATGGTCAACAAATCAGTTTGGAACAAATGTATCCACTTGGCACAAATGCAAATCAAAGTATGTCCCCAGCCATTCGGTTCAATATACATGTGTAGGGGCCGGCATCATTGTATATATATTAGTGCCGTTCATCCGAGAGACGTGTTCGTGTGGTGCTTGTTCCTTCTATGCTAGCTAGGTGTCGCTTTGCGATACCTCGTTGGTACAAGAGGGGGCAGCACCATGCCTCGCGTCCAGCTCCTACTAAGGAGCCGGACGAGCGGCAGAAGGGGACTGGACATGGTCCAGTCCAGACGCTAATACTTTGACATCAGAGAGATTGAATAAAGTCCTACCCGAGAGGTAGGGGTTTCTGGGGCTTTGCCCAACCCGAACTACTCGTGTTGTGTTGGTACATCTAGTGGTAAGCGAGCCAAAGAGCCACCCAACATATAAGTCAATACGAACCATTACACTGGTGCCGTGACCAGTCGGTTCGGGGGTGGTGCGCGGCCACATTGGCCGAAAGCCTCGGGAAACCCGAAGCGGATCCCCCCAGCCCCGGGCTAGAGGGATTCGAAGAGGATGATTACACATCCCAGCATCTGTTGTTAGACTGGAAACCCGGTCAACAACAAATGTTTAATCAGGAGGGTGTACGAAATATTTTTTCTACACCCGACCTTAGGGACAATGCCACCAGAGATGGCATCGTAAAATTGTATCCGGCTACACCCCAGACAGGAGTACCGGATACCGGATTGTTCAGGGGAGTGTTAAGACCCCCAACTTTAGACTTGAGCGATTGGTCCCAAGTTATAACTAGCAGACGCCAGCTAGGTCCTATGGTACCAACAGGCTCGGCTAGCGGCTTGGGTACACCAATTGCACAAAGCCCTATGCAGCGTACTGCAACCCCCCAGGGTTCAGCACCCGGTGGTGGAACCGAAGTAGCCCCACTAATGACATCGTCGGATCATGACAGCGACGATGGTAAAACCAAAAGGGACGCAATAGTCCCAGACGCGAAATCAAAAGATAAGCCTAGTGGTACCGGACCGAAAAGCTCGGAAAGGCATCACCTAGGCCGATCTCTAGACGAAGGCTTGTCTGACTCCATGTTTTACCCTGGAGGCAGTCGCAAGTCTATCTACGGACGTCGGATGGGTCCCGGGTATAAAAATACTCAGGCCTATTTGAAAGCCAAGGAACAGGTAGAGTTACAGGCAAAGAGGCAACATGAACAATTCATGTTAGCCCAATCCAAGATAGAGGAGGAAGCTAAGTCCCGGATCGGAAAATTACGATCCGTGGAGCAGGAGGCGATTCTAAAAGAATCCGACCTCAAATATCGTCTATCCTCCGTATCCCATCGGTTGGAGCGGAAGGAAAGAGACGCACAGGAAAAAGAAAAGAGGCTGGCTGAGTTGGAAATCGAGGAAGCCAATAAACTTAGAGCAATCGACAAGGCTAGAGCCGAGGAGGTTGCTAAGGCTCGGGATGTAAATAAATTACAAACTGAGTTGCACGCAATGGAGGAGAAGCTTAAGAAACTTCAACTCCGGAAAGCTGAGACAGAAGCCAAGATGGTCTCGGAACAAGCCGAGATCAGGAAGGAGACTACTGAATATAACAGGTCTCAGAAAGAGAAGGGTGAAAAGTACCGCCTACTTAAGGATACTTTTAAGCGAGAGGCAATGATCGCCCAAGAAGAAAGAAACCGAGCTGTGGCTGAAAATGAAAAGATTCGATCCGAAATCTTGGCAGAAAACGCACAGCTTAGGGAGGAACAGCGAAACCTGACTACAGACGTAGCTACCCTCACAATAAATAAGTCCGCTATGGAGAGTTATTTACAGGAGCAAGAGGAAACACATGCCCCTCCGGCGAGTAGGGTGACAAACCCGAACTCGACGTTCGTGAAACAGGGCGACCCGGTCTCCTGTTCTACACCGAAGAATCCGCAGTATAATCCTTTTGTAAATGATAATGCTTCGCGGAACGTAGATCAAGGGGGTGTTTACATCAGAACCCAGGATAAGCATGGCCGAACTAGTAGAGTCCGGATAAGTGAGGTGCCCATAGTCCACAACCTGGACCCGGACTATACCCCTAGAGAGGCTTCCGACAGTAGTGCGGAGACCAGTGGGTTCCACATTCATGTGGATCCTAGTAACGACCCGGGGCTGGGTGCTGGTAATGACAACACCCAACCGAATCCATCAAACGATGGCGGCCAGTCAACGGGAAACCAGCCATCCGATGGCGGGTACCAAGGCGCGCAAGGGGGGGGCGCTGCTTCGGGTGCCACAAGCTATAGTGGTACCTCGGGTACCGGCCCCAACCAAGGTAGTGCGAGTTATACGAACCACGGTGGTACACAGTGGACGTATACTCAACCTCCACCACCGCCTCCACCTGGCAATTCTAGCTTCGGTGGTATAGGGGGCAATCGGACCTTGAATGAAACCAAGGCGATTGAATGGAGCAAACAGCAATGCACTAGATTGATGTATGCTCCCAATTCTGCCCGAAGGGTAGCCGTTATTCCTAAAGAATATGACGGTACTCGACCATGGAAAGAGTGGTTTGAAGATTTCATCGATGTGATGAACTGTAATGGATGGACCCCATACGAGGCCAAGCCACATCTGGTGAGATGTCTGAAAGGCGGGCCGGGTCGCATGGCTGTAGAGCAATGGCGAACCTGGTACGGCCTCGTTGGGAGTTTTGAGCAGTTAGTAGAAACTGCTAGTGGACTGTTATGTAATATGGTCAAGGAAGACCCGATGGTCCGTTTTAAGAAACGCACACAGAAGCCGAATGAAGCTTTCAGAGCATACGGTATGGAACTCCATGCCCTGCTAAGTAAGGCCAGACCCGGTACTGAAAACCAGGACTGGTATATGGACGATTTGATCACTCAATTCGTCAAGGGTCTAAGAGACCGAGATGAACAAATAGCAGCGAGGGATGCCTGGAAGGAGGGCATAACACTACACGGCATATTTAATGGTATAGATATGGCCGTGAAGAAGCGAGCTATGTTAGCTGGGGACATACCTAATGCCAGCGGCTTGGTACCCCTAGCATCGGTGACCCAGCAGTCGGAGGTCGATACTCCATCAGACGACTTCGAATTGATTGATATCGAACAGGAAGACGGCACCTTCTGTTCGATGCAATTAAGGAAGAATACTTCAGGTAGGAAGTATATTCCCAGGAAATCTTTCAATAAACAAAGGGACTCTAGACCTTCATCCGAGGTCAAGAGTGACCCGAAGGCTGTCGATAAGGCGGTCAAGTCCATTGTAAGCACTGACAAAGTGAAGACTCAGTCCCCGGACATGACCAAACTTCTGGAAGACATGTGTAAGAAAATTACAGATGCCATCCAAGCCAATCGGCAAAGACCCCGGGTGGATCGCCGAACGGTTAAGTGTTTCAGGTGCCAGCGCATGGGACACTACTCATCTGAATGTACCGCTACTAAGCCGGTAATGGCTGCCTTCTATGAAGCCGAAGACGACGGCGTAGAAAGGGAGAATGCTAGAGATTCCACAGATGTGGAAAACTAGTGGGGGTTGTGTCAACGGCATCTGACATGGCCCCGAGTGGGAACGAATGCCAAAATGCTACCGGGGGTATCCCGGTGGAAGATTTCGAGTCAATTACACCTGGAGGCCGGGTGGCTGAGGGTGCGCACCCCTGCACCTCGGCCGGGGCCAGGGACCCTAGTGTTGATATGTGCAGGAGTGATCATATGGAGGCGAGTGGCCGCACTAGGGGAGAGGAAGGATGGATCAAAGAGTTGATTCGAGTGTGTGGGACACGCCTTCCCCCAAGTCATCCGTGTCTGGAATTCCTGAGAGGACTCGGATTGAATCTTGGTGATTCGGGAGACTTTCACCAGTTTACCAGTAACCCCTCGCCTTTAGGGGGGAGACGGTGGTATGTACCCATATCTGTGGAAGGCCGGGTGGGGGAATTCTTGGTGGATACTGGAGCTAGTCATTCATGTGTGTCCAAAAGATTCTTCGATTCGGTGGCCGGCAGCCATGAGAACCTCAAAACGGGGGTAAATGCTTGCACGGCCGACGGAAGCAGTATGCGTACATTTGGTAGGACGTTTATGCCTATCCATATAGGAGGCAAAGAGTTTGTTCTTTCGCCAACTATAGCAGAGGTTAGTGATGACGGAATCCTCGGATTGGATTTTGCAAGCTTATACGGGGCCGTCTTGGACCCGAGGGACGGTAGTATGGATATACGGAGCCCGTATGGCTTGCATGTCCAATGCGTATTGAGACAGGTGTCTTCGGTCGCAGCAGTGGTACATACGGTGAAGATCCCACCGGGTACCACTTGCGATGTCCTTTGTGGCGGATCCATGGCTCAGAGGAATGAAGCTGGAGTCTACGAACCCGACACGGTGTATTTGTCAAGCATCGGGTTAGACTCAGTGGATACATTAGTGGCTAATGCAGCTTGGTCCGTATTACCCATAACTAACCGGAGTGGTTCAGTGGTTTATTTGAGGCGAGGCGACAGTGTTGGAAGGATGAGTTCGGTAGAACATGTCGCCGAGGCTAAATTTAACAAACCACTAAACCCAGTTAGTCAGCATCCTATGGATGAAGAATTCCAAAAGCTGATTGATCAGTCAGATTTAAAGAATACGGACGATAAGGATTGCCTAGCGAGACTTCTACAAAAGTACGAAGGTGCTTTTGGTAGGGAAGGAGGCCCGGTGGGTAGATCCGATAAGGTGTTGCACACCATAGATGTGGGCAGCGAGAAACCTTTTAAAATCCCGTATCGTAGACTTCCCCTTAAAAAGAAGTTAATCTGTGAAGAGCAAATACAAAAACAGTTGGACCTAGGGGTAATCGTGCCTAGCTCGAGTCCCTGGTCCAGCCCTGTTTGTATGACTACTAAGAAAGACGGTACAATCCGCTTTTGTGTCGACTACCGGAAATTGAACGGTATAACAAAGAAGAACTCGTATCCTTTACCAAGGATAGACGAGACTTTAGATAGCTTGGGCGGAAACCAATGGTTCTGTACCTTGGATTTACAGTCCGGATATTGGCAAATACCAATGCACCCCAAAGACAAGGAGAAGACAGCATTCTCCAGTCATATGGGGCTGTTTGAGTATAATGTCCTACCCTTCGGATTGTGTAACGCCCCCGCTACATTCGAGGCTATGATGGAATCCTTACTGAGTGACCTTTTGTGGAAGAAATGCCTGGTTTACTTGGATGATGTGGTCGTGTTCGGCAAGTCATTCAAGGAATGCCTGGCAAATCTGCAATTAGTCCTCGACCGGATACTATCAAACGGTCTTAAACTTAAACCCAAGAAATGTAATTTGTTTAAGAAAACCATTACATACTTGGGAAGGATCATTACTCCTAACGGGGTAAGTGCGGATCCGGAAAAATTAGAAGCTGTAGAAAATTGGGAAAGACCCACGAGTGCTAAGGAGGTGAGATCATTTTTAGGATTTTGTTCCTATTATCGTGATTTCATACCGAATTACTCTCGTGTCAGCTTCCCCATGCAGTGCTTAGCTCACTGGACCCCGGGTAGGGCACGGGACCCATTCCCATGGACCAGCGAGCAAGAAGAGTCTTTTAATAAAATAAAAGATTTATTTAGGAATACACCCGTGTTGAAATATCCCACTCCCGAGGGACATTTCATCTTAGACACCGATGCGAGCAATGATGCGATTGGGGCAGCTCTCTCTCAGGTCCAAGAGGGAGTCGAAGTGCCAATAGCATTTGCTAGCAACACGTTAAGCAAGACACAGCGAAATTATTGTACCACCAAGCGAGAACTCCTCGCTGTGGTGGTGTATACGAAGAAGTTTAAGCATTTCCTTTGGGGAAGTGACTTTACTTTAAGAACAGACCATTCGTCTCTTAGGTGGCTCCTTAACTTCAAGGACGCCGAGGGGATGATTGGACGTTGGTTAGCTCACCTATCCGAATTCGGATTAGAGCATAAACAAATAGAGCACCGACCCGGTGCTAAACACATCAATGCGGATGCCTTGTCAAGACGGCCTATCCGAAGGTGCCAAAATGCCACATGTGAAGACTGCGGGGCCCACAATGCTGTGGTAGCCGGGTTGGTATTTAATTATACCACCCCCCGTATCCCCTGGGAGGAGGCTGTATGCAGCTATCTCGATTGGTCCCCGGAGACCATCAAGAAGTTTCAACAGTCAGACCCCACCACTGCGCGCATAATGGAATACCTACGGTCAGGCATTAAACCGGCAAGGCCTCTAGTTTCCCTGGAGGATAGGGAAGCGAGGCGGTTGCTGGCTCAATGGGCCGAGCTAGAGATCCGAGACGGCATACTATGTAGGTGGAAGACAACTCCCACCAACGGTAGGCTGTTGCAAATAGTGATACCCGCCCCGATGAGGAGGGATATCATGTATTATTGCCATGGCCACCAAACGAGTGGCCATTTCGGTAAGAGAAGGTCGATAGAGCGCCTACAAAGGCGTTACTACTGGCCCGGTATGAGAGGCGACCTGCTCCGGTGGATCGCCACTTGCCCGGATTGTTGTAAAAACAAACCGGGACCCGGCCTGGGTAAGCAACCCTTATCACAGGAATTGTTTGGTGTCAGATTTGCTCGAATAGCGATAGACATCATCAGCGGGATTAAGACGACGCCACGAGACAATACTTGCATGATGGTCGTAACTGACTATTATACTAAGTACACTCGGGTGTTCCCCCTTCCCAACCACAAAGCCGCCACATGCGCGGAGGCATTTGTGAAAGGCTGGGTGCTGCATTTGGGTGTTCCCCTTATGATGCACAGTGACCAGGGAAGGGAGTTCGAGTCAGAACTTTGGCAGGAAATGTGCCATTACCTAGCCATTTGTAAGACCCGAACAAACCCGTACCGACCACAGTCGGATGGGCAGGTAGAACGCTTCAATAGAACCCTCATACAAGTACTAAAGCCCCTGGTTAATACCCACCAGGATGACTGGGATGAACAGTGCGAGTTTGTAGTACATGCCTACAACAACACTGTCCATTCATCAACTAACTGCACCCCAAACATGCTAGTGTTCGGCGAGGACATCATAATGCCCGCCGACTTAGTGTATGGAGTGGTTGGAATAGACCCGGAGGCGCCCTGCACGGTGCTGTTTGTAGAGTCATTAAGGGACCGGTTCAAACAGGCATACGAGGCCGTTCGGAAAGAACTGCTGAAGAGTGCGAAGTGGCAGAAGGTGGGCTATGACACCAATGCTAAACGAATTCGTTTTAATGTTGGGGACAAAGTACTAAGGTACTACGAGCCGCTGGATAAGCTAAAGCTCGTAACGCCTTGGGAAGGTCCATTTAAAATCGTTCGCGTCATCTCCGAGTCCACGGTGATGATAGAGGACTGCCTGACGGGTAGGAAATGGAAGACAAATGTCGGAAAACTTCGGCCCTGGAAGGGGCGCGAAGAGGCGGAGAGGGAGTTCGGTTACAAACCACCTGTATCTGTCCCTAGCGGACCGAGCGTGGTAGTACCGACGAAACGCCCTAGAGGCCGGCCGAGAAAGACGCCGGGAGACGAGGTTATAGTAAAAAAGAAGACGAAGGCCAGGAAACGACCTAATCGTAAGAAATGGAAGAAAGTCTCGCTGAGTGAAGGCATTACGTATGGGAAGGGTCCCGCTCTGACTAAGCGAGATCCAGAAAAGGCCGTACGTAAAGCCGGGAAAAATAAAATGCTAACCGAAGGCGTTAGACGTAGCCCCCGGTTGAGGTCTGCTGTAACCTAACTCAGTACACAACGAGCTGCTGCGTGTTGTCCGCCATAGGCAGGCAACATACGTTCCACGGCCTGAGATGTCGAACGCGCCCTCCCCGGGTGGCTGTATCCCGTGAGTGGCGGTCGGATTAACCGGTACATTCGCTTTGAAGCGTTGTATACACCGCTAAGCTCCAGACGATAGCACTCGGGTAGTAGGCCGCGTCTCACATGTCGAGTCGAATGTTGGTTCGGATCTAGTTCCCTAGGTGGCGCTGCTGGTGTGGCGGGAAAGCGCGGAACTAGGTCACCGGATAGCCATGGCGGGATCTCGCGAGACGAGAGGTCTGACGTCATACTGGTCATAACTAGAGCGGACTCGTGGTGGTTAGACGCCACCCGTTTTTGCTCTAGTTATTTGTCGGCGGTTATACAGCCTGTAGCTGTCGTGTTAGCCTAGCTAACCCCCCAAAAGCCTTTCTGTTGGACGAATCCTTCGGGAGGAGTCCAACAAAACTTGCCAATTAATTTTGGAAGTCGAACCCGGTGCCATGGCACAGGGAACGATTGACGCTGCGCGTCAAACAGCCAACATTCCGTTGGAACAAGACGAGGACCCGAAGGTCCCGTCTCGGGTCGAGGAATCTATGGATTCTTCGACAGAGGAGGCCGCCCGGACGCTCACGGCTATGGCCGAGGCAACCGACCGGGAGAGGATGCCACCTCCACCCCCGCCACGCCCGGAGCGCCCGTCTACAACAGACGCTTCGGGTAGCAAAGTGGATGTCCTGGACATTCCAATGTATCCTCCGGGATTCAGGACGCAGATCAGACGTCTAGCACACGTCGATCGCCAGGAAGGTATCGTGTATACCTCCTGGGGTACGTACATCCCTATGCACGCCTCCATGTTCGGATGCGGGCCCATGGCGGTGGAGCAGGGCGTGCCCGAGCCCATACCAGATGAACTCAAAACTATGGTAATGGACTCGTGTAGTGACGAGCTGGCTGACAACATGCCAGTTTCTTGGCTCCGCAACTACCTAAAGTTGGCGGAGAATATGGCGACTAACGAGAATTTAGCTCGAGCCGTCTTGATCTCTGCGGGCATCATCCAGAAGGCCACGGAGTTAAGGGAGTCCGAATCCGACATGGATACAGACTCCACGGTAACCTTGTCGTCGGTGGAAACCGACCGGGTCAAGCGATTGACCCGTAAACCTGCACCCAAGGGTCCTCTCACTGAGAGCGACCTGGAGGCTGAAGATGTCCGCATCGCCGTCGAGAGGTCCACGACCGAGACCGACCCAGCTGCCGACATCCCAGAGGCACCTGGCGAGATCTCTGAAGAGGACATCTCACGCCAGCAGGCTGCTGTAGAGGCAAAGCGAATCGAGCTTGCCAAGCAGCAGAAGGAGCTCACCGCAGCTCGCCGGGCCCATCGCAAGCAGCAGGCCCAACGAAAAACAGAGATCTCTTCCGACTCTGACTCCCCAGTCAGCGGAAGGAGGAGCCCTCGGACAGGGGACAGGAGCCGACGCGAGTCGGATTCCAGTCCCGAAGTTCCGGCCCAACCGACTAAGGTTGTGCGCCGGAAGAAGAAGAATGGAGCGAAAGCGTCTCCGGTAGAGCCCACGCCCCCCACCAAGCCGAGGGGTAAGGGCAAACCGAAGACGCCCGCTCCCACCACTACAACCACCACGGTAGCCACCTCGGTTACTGCATCTTCTGCAGCCAGCACGTCGGGTGCAAAGACGAAGTCCCCTACCAAGGCTCCGACTGGTACTACCACCTCCAGCCGAGCCGGCCGTAGGGGAGCTGACATATACACGGACAGCGAGGAAAGCGAAAGCGATCCAGAGCTGCCCGAGTCTGCCAAATCTGATTTGGAGTCCGTAACAACGTGGGAAGAAATGACCACGGATGTTCCCAAGGACGACAATCAGAAGTGGATGTGGAAGAATGCAGCCGAGGGGTTCAAGGAACGGACTCCCCGCTGCTTCGCGGACTGTGCTTACGACACAGTCCATTATATGTGTCCGAGCGCCGTCAATAAGGACGGTGACAGCGATGACGAGGAGTGGATGAAGTCCGGCCCCTCTGATACGCCAGTAGGCAAGTTCTACCTGATTTGGATTGACCAGCTCAAGTCCAAATTAGGCTCGATCTACAGCTACGAGGCCCGGACGAAAGTCCAGTGGGCAATGACCCAATGGGGACCAACCGGCAACCGCCGAAGGTGCCCGTTTGAGTCTTGCCAGCTGTCTCTCACGGGTGAGAAGATGTTCGAGACGAAGCCCCGCTTCGCTTGACACATCGTCGAATTTCATATGCATCACAAGCCTGTGATGATGTGTGTGCTCGGGGACCGCCCGAGTAAACATTGTGATGGCTCGTTCAGCACTCACCGGCGCCGAGACATGGCTCTGCATTTGCAGAAGGCCCATGGCATCGGCCTGGAGAAGACCAGGAAACGAGCCATCAAGTGCTTCAGCGAGCTCCTTGCAAATTGGTCCGCGCTGAGCATCAAGGAAGTGAAAGAGCAGGCATTCGAGGCCGGATTCTGCTCGTGGAAGAGCGGCAACTTGCTGACTTACTTCCAGACGAACTCCTCGTCCACAAAATTCGGGATGCCCAGCGAGGTGCACCTGAAGGTAAAAAAGTGGCGAGGAGACGACAAGCGAGAGAAGGCCAAAGCCCGCTCTAAAGGTCCAAACGGAGGCACAGTCACGACTACTGCTTCCAAGAGGACCCGAGCAGACCGGTCCGTGAGCCCTTCGGGTGGCAAGGACCAGCCCAGACCAGCCAACCCAGCTGATCGTCGCGAGTCGGGACAACAGGTCTCGGCTCTGGAGATGCCTGGCAACCAGGCCCGCAGGTCGGGTAGCCAGGCGACCGCATCGGCGACTCCAGCCACCTCCACACCTGCACCCGCGGAACAACGCCCGGGCGAAGCCTCTGGCGGCCAGGATGATGGGGGCGAACTGTTCGCTCCCCCATCCGGGTATTCTACTTGGTGGGCTGGAGAGGGATCCTCCGGCAAACGCCCCACGTACAGTGAGTACGCGGCGAAGTTCCCTTCAATGGGACCGGCTGGACCCGAGTCGCAGGTCCTTACCCCCTTGGGCCGGGCCAAAGCTCGTGGTAGGGGCCGCGGTGGACTGGAGTCCACCCGAGGCTCTCCGGGTGGTGGCCGAGGCCGAGGAGGCATCACGGTAGAGGGCCCGTCTGCTCCTCCAACAGGCACCCCGCCTGTCTCAGTGGAGGCCCCAGCGCCACCACCAGTGATAGTTCCACCAACAGGTCCTCGGGTACCCCTAATGGAACTAATCTCCGGTACCCTGTCAGGTCTTCAGGATCCGAACACGTTCGTCGACCACCGCGATGTCCGAACGGTTCAGATCCAGAATGAGCTGATGGAAGAATGGCAGGCATTGCACCGCCAGAAGTCTGTTGACTACTGGCGTGTGATGACTGAAGCCACCGTCAATCTGGTCTACGAGATCCAGAGGCGGGAGGAAGATAAAATCAGGGAGCTGGAAAGGAAGAAGGTCGAGGAGGCCCTCGAGTCCTGCCGGCGAAAACAGAAGGAAGCCGAAAAGCTTAAAGAGTTTCACGAAGCTGAAAACTCCAGATATATCCATCGATTTAAGGAGGCGGACCTCAAGTTTTTCCTGGCATTCGGGAAACATCTGGAGGAGTGGGACGGCTTACCGTCGTCTCTCATCTTCGTTCCAGAGATACCCCCGGATGCCCCGCCAGCCCCGGCTACTCCACCGGCCCTGGCCACTCCACCGGTCCCGGCTGCTCCGCCGATTCCGGCAGCTCTCTTGCTCCCGCCCCCCACTTGGAACCGGGCTGTCCCAACTGCCACGGTTGCTGCACCAGCATCCGAGGCAATGGACAGTCCGTCCGCAGTGATGAGGGCCTTGAGCTTGGGGAGCGAGACTCCCAGCGAGGCTTCAGCGGCGCTCTCTACGAGCAGCTGTAGCAGCTCGGCTCCATCTGCCTCAGTGGAGCCGGCTGAGAAGATGGACACAGATCCTGAAGATCTTTGAGTGTCCATCTGTTGGTGTCTCCTGGTACCCGAGGGTAAATGCATTTAATATGCCAGAGGCACTGTTCCTTACGCTGGACTCCTGATACCTGGATCGTAACCTGCAGCGAGGATGGACGCTAACCCGAACACCCAATGGACTACAACATCTAACCGGGTCTCCATCTTCCCATCTTCATCAGGGCACATCATAACAGCAACGTGGTTTGCCACCACACATATGTCGCCGGATGGAGCTGCAGAAACCAGTCGTTCCAGGTTCGCCGGAAGTCCGGTATATTGTAAGGGTGATCCTGCTACCCTGGTAGGACACCTATATTTCATATTTTGTATAAATCTATTTTTATATCGTATATTATATTCTTGTAAGTAGAAGTCAAAATTTTTTCGGGTTATTTACCCCACCTCGGGTCGGTAAAAACATTGTAAAAATTTTTTCAATATCACCTTACTACACATCGAATATTCTTCGTCGCGTCTCATGTTTAATAATAACACATGTGTAATATTATCACCATAGGTCGATGGTCCATAAGGGGCCACTTCCTATTTTTGTTATTATTTATAAACACTTCGGGTTATATACGATGATGCCTTATTGTGTACATATAACTTATAATGCCCCTTAAATGTTCTATATTTAATACGAACTGTGTATATATAGACTTACCTATTTATTTATAACACCACTGTATAAAGTCAACAATAGTTACTTGTTAATTACACACAACCCTAGGTAAAGTCTAGTGGGGGTGGTGTAGGGGCCGGCATCATTGTATATATATTAGTGCCGTTCATCCGAGAGACGTGTTCGTGTGGTGCTTGTTCCTTCTATGCTAGCTAGGTGTCGCTTTGCGATACCTCGTTGGTACAAGAGGGGGCAGCACCATGCCTCGCGTCCAGCTCCTACTAAGGAGCCGGACGAGCGGCAGAAGGGGACTGGACATGGTCCAGTCCAGACGCTAATACTTTGACATCAGAGAGATTGAATAAAGTCCTACCCGAGAGGTAGGGGTTTCTGGGGCTTTGCCCAACCCGAACTACTCGTGTTGTGTTGGTACATCTAGTGGTAAGCGAGCCAAAGAGCCACCCAACATATAAGTCAATACGAACCATTACACATGTATCCTGGCCCCGTAGATGTGTCCAAATTAGTTGTGCCAATTGAAATTATTTCCCGGACACAATGCATCAATGTTTATTTACGGACAAACTTTGTTACTGACAGGCCAGCGAGTGGGTCAATGTTGTTGTACAACAGGAAGAAGGTGCGCTACAGGAAGGATGGTTACTGCTGGAAGAAGCGAAAAGACGGGAAGACAACACGTGAAGACCACATGAAGCTAAAGGTGCAGGGCGTAGAGTGTATCTATGGCTGCTACGTCCACTCCGCTATCCTGCCCACCTTCCACCGCAGGTGCTACTGGCTGCTACAGGTTAGTGTATTATGGAAGAATGAGTGTCCCTAGGCTTAACCCTATGTAGCCTACTTCTGGTTAAGTCCATCTTGGTGATCAGGATACACCAATGAATTACTGCTATGTCTGCATCATATTGATAGTCTTACGGTTCATCATATCACACAAAGCACATGATGCATCATAATGGGGGTTATCTATAGACATTTGAGGTTGAATTACCATTCATATCTCAGATGGGAGAAGAGGGCTGGGAAGGGCTATCATGCCATATCTTTATTATTATACTATATATAAAAATGGGTTAGTAGATCGCTGGTTATAAAACCAATATTTCTGACTGCTTCAGCCTAGAGTAACCTTGGGGTACCAGATGAAGCAACATTTTCAGGCTGTGAAACAGTGAGGAAAACCCGAGCTAACTCGACTCACTATATATACATTTAAACTAAAACATTTCCACAACTATGGAATATGTCTCCTGCTTGATTCATTCAAATATCTTGATATGGAATTTTCCTTACTTGATACTGGTATAAAACAATTTATAACCTCAAAAAATCATCGATGACGAAGCTAGACCATCTGTTCAACTCAAACAGCTACCGCTCAATGAGGGCTTCCAATCAGATTGGGCCCATTTATAGTGCACCCCCTCTTTTGCTTAGATACCTTAGCGACCAGTGATGTCACAGCGTATCATGGATACTCTGTTGCCAGGTAGACCAAATGAATCAACAACAAGATTGTTGACAGGGTTTGGTGAGATTATTTAACATAAAGAGATGTTAAAAATGAGGGAAAGCGGTTTCATCATGTGAATCCTCAGGCTGTGTAAGAGTTTAATGACTGTAATACCTAGTTGGTACCACAATAAAATTAAACTTGGCGGTGTCATGAATAGATGATTCAGGAACTTGTTATTTATTTTAGATAGGGTTGAGAAACAGTGTTCCCAGGTCCTAAATAAAATATATTGGTACTGTAGTAGTCTGCAGAATGACAAATCATGGTTTTAATAGGCCCTACCCCACAAATCATGGAAATGTGTGGTCAAAATATTTTTGTCAGAATATTTTGTGGAACTTTGGTGGGGGCCCTGAAATTCATATTTTGGTATACCGGGGCCAAGATATAAACCATGGTATCTACTGTGATTGAAGTAGGTCACAGTGGGGGGCTTTTCATGGAAAAAAAAAATAACCTCAAAAAATCGTTTGTCAAGCTGCAAAGGCTGCCATCTTGGATCTCGATCCATGGAGATCGGTGCTGATATCTTAGTTACACATAAGGGAAACTGCTGGACGATTAGAGAACTGAATTGTACTCATCATTACCTTTAATTTGATATGTTATATGTTGAGATGTGATGAATAGTTCCAGAGATTTCATCAGAAGTCAATCCCCCAAGAGAATCTGCTGGGAGAGTGTAAATTTTTATTTGACGCTGCTATGATAAGTATGGTTGCTAAGTTAGGCACCGTTAAGATAAGCGCTTCTAATGTAAGAGACCAGGGGGCAGCACTGGACCATTCTCTTGGCTGTATGGAGTGGGGGGGCACTGTGTCTATGGGGGGGGGGGTTACAGTCAAACAAGGGGGGGTACAATGTGCCCTCACTATCTAGTGGCGAAGCCACTAGTATACAGTTAAAGATGACATTTTATACTTACCTGTATTTTTGCACACAGAACCCAGACCTGGTGTTGGTACATTACCTGAACGTGCCGCTACAAGACGAGAACAAACTCAGCCTGCCCAGCCTCCAGCATGTCACAGAGAAGAAGGAGTGGTCCCGCGACGACCTTATCTCACAACTCAGGCCCATGTGTGAGTGTTAGCTATCCTAACTCATTAACTGCTGCATCATACATTAGGTTCATGTTCCTGTGTTGGTATGATAAGGCAGTACAGTGCTGGTGAGCACTACACTGGTGCATCATGCCAACCCTTCAATGTGTATAAAACCTATAGGGTCCATTTGAGACATACTCAAACTTTGTCAAATTGCTCACTAGGCTGAATTGAGGCATCAGATTTGGTAACTTTTATCTGTGGACCTATTCCTGTATGTATACTGAATGTTGATGGTTTGGTGTCCTTCAGTTCCTGGTGCGGGTGATGGTACAAACAACCAAGGTTACTCATCCCAGACAGAGGAGACGGTACAGTCCATCGTGCTGCAACTCATGGAGAGCCAACACCGCACAGAATGCACCTGTACCAGCACCACCAGCACGTGTGACTCGTCCAGCTGTAAGAACAAGTGTCGGGTCATCTCCCCCAAGACACAGCCCAGCACAGCCCCCCAGGCAGCCACCCCAGTCACCACATCGGCGCTCCCTAACCGCCTCATGAACATGGTGCAGGGGCAGAAACCTGGACTCCATGTCAGCCCCGTGACCACCACACCAGCACAGCAGCGCTCCATCATGGCAGCTGGAGGCGCCAGTCTCATCTTCAACTCTGGCAATCAGCGCCAGCTGGGGACAAACACACCGCTTATACTGAACCTATCGCAGCTACAAGGCAGCAATGGGCTCATCATCCTTAGCTCCCAGTCCAACACTCCCATCTCTATTGTTAACAACAGCCTCCTTGGTAACAATCTGTCAAGCTATCAGAATAAGGCACATCCTGACCAGGCCAATCCCGCACCACAGTCACAGATCATTAATGGAGTACCGGCCACCTCAGGGGCACCCCCCTCCACCATCTCCACACCACTGCCTCCTGATCCCCACTGCCAAGAAGGTCAACCAGAGGCCAGAGAATTAGGTCAAGGTCAGCAGTTGCACCTTCAGAACCCTGTATTACAAAGTGCAGCCCCACAGTTGGTAGCCGAGGAGGGTCAGACCCCGCTCTGTCCATCTGACATCAAACTGAGTAACGGCAAAATGCCACAAGCTGACATGGCCCATGGCGGGCTTATAGTCAAGGAGGAGATTCTGGACGAGGACAAGTCCAACATATCAATGGAGGAGTGTACGTCTCGCCTGCAGCTTATGAACCACGAGCCACAGGTGGAGGAGGGCCAGCGGTCCCTGTCTGAGGATCTGGACAATAGCATGGAGATTGGACACCGAGGAGAGTATCGTGAACCAATAAACACAGTAGTACACAATGAGCCAGCAGCCATGGACGATATTGTTAGTGAGCTCAACCTCAAGAATGAGATGCAGAATTTTTCTGCAAGCACCATGGTAATGTCTGCCGATGACATCCACAAAGCATTAACTGCCAACTTGCCAGTGGCCGGGACCAGCCTGGACAACCCCCAGGCGCCTAACACAGCTAACCCCTGTACACCCTCGCTGGACTCCATTGAAGCTATACGCTCCTCTATGGTTTCACCACACAGCACAGACTTTAATTTTGATGCTTTTGACATCCTAGATGTCCTCCCAGATTTTGATAGTAATGATCACATTATACCACCACCGGTGACCTCTGCTGTGACTCAGGACAGCCGGGCATCAGCGGCAGATGCCGCATCATGCTCGCTAGCACCATCCCATAATAACAACAACACGGGGTGCACGAGCTGCCAGAACAATAACCAGTCTGTCATGGAGAACAAGGCCCAGGTACGGGCGGGCATCGCCAATATCACTGACTTCTCCCCTGAGTGGGCGTATGCTGAGGGTGGGGTCAAAGTGCTGGTAACAGGCCCCTGGTACTCCACCACTTCCCCCTATACTGTACTCTTTGACAATAACTCAGTCACCGCCACTCTTGTACAGAGCGGGGTCCTACGCTGCTTCTGTCCAGGTGAGTGAAAATAGGCATGGAACAATGAGTTGATAACAAGTACTTTTTTCCTGACATTTTTCCCCTTATTGACAAGGTCTACCTACTTAGAAATTTCACAAAATATGATCAACCCTTACTGAAAATATCTATGATATTAAAACACTAGGTAGTATGACTGTATATTTGTGAAGTGTAGGCACATATTCAACTATCACACTTGAAATATTTGATATAAAAGAATAACAAATTTCTTTGGGTTAGGTATCCCCAGAAACGTAGCACACTTACCACTGGATCAATGTCTATGTTCCAATCCAGAAGCATTATTAAGATTAGCAGAAATGACCCTAACAGCCCAGACTAAGTAGTTTTTGTATTTTTCGAGATCTACTCCCACTTACAAACACTTACTTACTATGAAGTTAAACTGTGTGTATATGTTATTCTCTGTAGCTCACTCGCCAGGCCTAGTGACGCTACAAGTAGCATGTGAAGGATACGTCATCTCCAACTCGTGTGTATTTGAGTACAAGGCTAAACCAGAAACCGTCAAAGCCGAGGGACAATCTCAGTGGTTCGGAGTTCAAGGTGAGTGAAAAGAGGCTTAAATGATTGATTTTAGTGCATAAGTACATTAGCTGCTTTGCATGTATTTAGGTTTGTATTTCATTCCTTTTTATCTTTAGAGGCAGATATATGGTTGGAATCAAGACAATTGTATGGGTTCGGTCCCCCCTCTGGTGCGCAGATGCCTCGCGTACCGAGGACTGTTCACTTGATGGTGTCACTCCCCCTATGTATACCATACCGATCCAGGGTATTTGGAAGGTAGAGAATGTCAGGCCAGGGGAAGTAGCTCAGGGGTAGAGCTTCTGCTTTGAAGTTGGAGGGTCGCGGGTTCGAGTCCAGGTTTCTCCATGACATTTTCCGCTGACCACTACATTGGTTGAGAAACCGAGTGGTCCCGCCTCGCAAGGGGGATCTTTAGAGAGCTCGGTACCTGGGCGGTATGGTATAGACAAGCTCTTCAACCTGCTAATACTGGGGGACTTGTTAACAGGTGGCTCCCACAGTAAGTCCTGGGAACAGGAGATTGTAATGCTGTGTGTGACTCAGTACTGGTACCATTCAGACTGGACTGGAGGACCAGTTCTAGCGGGATACGGTTGAAGCTGGTTGGGACCAGTGTAGGGGTTCGTTCCCCCCTCAGGTGCACAGATGCCTCGCGGACCGAGGACTGTTAACTTGGTAGTGTCACACCCCCTATGTATACCATACCGATCCAGGGTAGTTGGAAGGTAGAGAATGTCAGGCCAGGGGAAGTAGCTCAGGGGTAGAGCTTCTGCTTCGAAGTTGGAGGGTCCTAGGTTCGAGTCCTGGTTTCTCCATGACATTTTCCGCTGACCACTACACAATTTTGAGTGGTAGATCCAAGGGCCAATCCTTTGCAGATTTTCCCAAAGATGAAACTAAAAATAAGGGCGAAACGTTCCTGCATTTTCCACTGAAATTCTGATGGTTATGATTTTATGTTTTACAGAGGATCACCTGAAGATGGCGCTGTTAAACAAACTGGAGCAGATCGAGAAGAGACTCTCTGCTGACATAGGACGGGGCACACTGTCCAACAGGATGGAGGTAAGTGACATATAGACGGGTGATGTAGGACGGGGCACGCATTTAAACAGGATGGAAATACTGTATTCATTCTATTAAGCGCACATATACCCTAATAAGCACAGTACACCCCGAAAAGTCACAGAAGTGAAGCCTAGGAAGTGACGATAAAATATACATTCTAGCTGTAGGAGTGTTCAATAATAATTTCTGTTCTTCCTATTTAGGGTAAGATGCGCAGTCATGATGCATTTGAGGTGCGACTACTGGACTTTGTGGACCAGTTGAGTCAATGCCTGTGGACAGCCAGTTATGACGTCTTGCCCCGTGCCCAGTCCGGCCTCACCCTGCTCCACCTAGTGGCTGCGCTGGGATACACTCGCCTCACTCTGGCTCTCATCAAGTGGCGCTCTGAAAATCCGAGCCTCATTCTCGAATCTGAAGTGGATGCTCTCAGTCAGGACGACTATGACAATACCCCTCTGGTGAGTGTATGAGTGATGTTCAATAATTTCTGATGTTACCATAAATTCTCCCGTATAAGCCACACCCTTGTATAAGCTGCACCCCACGACTTGGGGCGAAGCTATAAGCTGCATCCAATGCTTGTAAAATGTAGGTTTTATACTGTTCTATAAGATTAAATACCCCCATTAATCCGCACCCTGACTTTGGGCACATTCTAAAAATTAGGTTCCCAACTATCAATCCCAGAGTATTCATTTTTGAATTTCTCATATAATAATATCATTTAAAAATTGAACATTGTCATGAAAGCCTTAGAAGTTTTGTTGGCAGCTTGTTTTATGTATATGCCATGTTTGTCTCAATGTGCACCTTGTGTTCCAGATGTGGGCGTGTGCCCGCGGCTGCCTGGAGACGGCTATAGTGCTCTACCATTGGAACCCTGCTGCTTTAGGCATCATCAACCGCCACAAGCAGTCACCCTTAGCAACAGCACGTTCCTATGGCAACCCACATATAGCCGAACACATTGAAAGACTGGAGATAGCTCAGCTGCCAAAGCCGGCAGTTCAGACATCAACCCAGAGCAGCAGCCAAAAAAGTGCAATGACTTCCTCTACTAGAGCAAGCAGTAAGCCGCAGGAGCAGGTGCACGGGGAAGCATTTTCTACAAAGAAAAGTCTGCTTGGGAGCCAGAGCATGGCGCCACGGGAGGCGAGTTTGAGTAGTGGGGACAGAGGACAGAATGGGAAACAGAGTAGGAAAAAGCGAATTCCACTTTTGCAGGATGTTAAGGGTTTGTTCAACTTTGGAGACGACATGGAGGCTGGGATGCCGGACCTGCCTGGACTTAAGTCCCCTCTGGTGCGGGCATCATTAGGGGACCAAGGCAGTGCACTCAGAGCAAGCTCAGCATCCCTGGCATCTCCATTACCTCCAAGGAAGGTGGTTGAGAAGAAACATGGAAACAAAAGTAAAACATTGGCATCATCTTCTGGTGACAGGGCGTTAGGCAGTGCTGCATGGGCGCCACCCCCACTGAGGGACCTGACTATAGAGATCCCGTCACCACCGCCCATGTTTGACACGCTGCCTACTGGTGTGATGCCCAGAGGCAATGCTTCCTCTCAGAGCACCCCCTCAGCACGCTGCACCATGCCACTGGACGCCGGTATGTCACGCAATATGCGCCTCCTGAAACGCACCTCAGTCGAGGTGCTGCCCGGCTACCTGGATTTCAGTAATGAAGTCAGCAGCAACCTTTCCACCAAGAATGCCAAGACGTGTGCAGCTAAATTAAAGGAGGCGGCTGCTAGTGGTGGTGGTGGTGGTGGTGGTGGTGGTCGCAGCCATTCTGATACTACATCTGCTGCCACAAGCAGACCCCAGCGCCGTGCGTCCAACACACCATCACTACCTGCTTCTGCTGATTTTCTACATGACATCCACCATAAACGCAGCAGTCTCCAGGACCAGCACTCTCTACAAGGTCTAGGTCACTGTCAGCCACAGGGTCAAGGTCAGGGACAACCCCAAGGTCATGCTCATGGTCTGCGGTCGGTAAGTTCCGACCCTCACCTGGTCGGACTGGTCGGGATGTCAAACAGTCAGATGTTGCTCTGTGATGACAACCCTATGATCTCCGTCAATGACCGCGATCTCAACTCTCCTGTGATGTTCATGCAGACGGACACGCTACTGGCCGCCCAGTCCGGCCTCACTCTGGAGGACATACAACGCGAGACAGTCGCTATGGAAACAGGTAAATTTATTTCACTTTCAATTTTAGCTCATATCATATAGCCCCCTCTTTCAGTCTGGTTCAATGTTTATATAAATTTAAAGTTCATTTGTGCCATTTTCCATAATTGCCAGGAAGCAAATTATAGTATTGCTTATTGTCAATCTGAAAGTGAAAAGTTAAAAGTTTGTAAAAATATTCCCAAAGCCTTACTCAGGTTGTGGTCTATAACTTAGGTGAATTATAACAGAGTCCCAGGAACTGCAATTTGAAAGTATACCAACGTTTCGGGCTTCTCAGCCCTTCATCATGGTATGGTTTTATTTTAAGAATAACACTTAGGGATCTATACCTGGAGTCACATCATGGAGTCATAACATGGAGGCACTTCTGGTGCAAGTGAATTATGTTGATCATAGTTGCTAGGATACACAACTATGGGGAATAAATGTTGAACTAGAGGGAAAGAAGGATTTATGACATGTCCTTTTGAGAGAACTGGGCCCAGGATATATTATATATACAAATGTATAAATAAATGAATATATATACACACAATGGAATTATTAAGCACATATCACAGACAACCTCACTTGATGGATATATAGAGCCTAGTAATGTTTTTCTATGGCTATTCCACCACTTATTAAATTAAAACGATGAAAAAAAACACACATTGAGGTTTCCCCCTTATTCAGGGGGTATGTAGTGTCTTGTTTTTGGCCAATGGTCCTTGGACCATTGCGCCGTACTACTTTACTATATTGCACCAGCAAAATCACAGGTTCCTTACTCTAAGTACTTCCTAGCCTCAGAGTAGGTAGAGGTAGGCCGAAATACCTGCCTGCTTACAGGCAGGATCCAAAGGTGTCTGTTGGTAGTCTATCTACTCTGCCAGGTTGGCAGAGTGCCTAGTTCTCACAGAAGTACCGTAATCTCCCGCGTATAAGGCGTGTCTTATACGTGAATCAGATCGTGTGCGGGTCTTATATGCGGGAGGGTAATTGCCTTGAGTTGGGGGTGCGCCTTATACGCGGGGTACCTCCAACTTCCAATCCAGCATGATGTACACAGACTCATGTATTTTCTTTAACCAAAGAAAAGGTGTAGTCCATACCATGGTGCTCTGTATACCCTTAAACTGCTGAATGAAGCATAGCATTCTGCTCATAAAAGTGTTTGGCAATATGTGTTAACCCAACTCACTGAGAGCTTTGTTAATTATATTATTGACCTTTTAATCAATAGAATCCATGCAGCATTATAATCAATAATCCTGCCCTAGTGTGTGCTGCCACCTGGTGTAATATTCTGATTCCAGAGATGGAAGTCTTCAGGGATTTTCAAGTCATAAATCCCTATACATTCATATACAAAATCATCTCTGTGATTCCTAGAATAACAACAGGTGGCAGCACATACTATGGCAGGATTATTGATTATAATGCTGCATGGATTCTCTTGATTAAAAGGTCAATAATATAATCAACAACGCTCTCAGTGAGTGGGGTTAACACATATTGCCAAACACTTTTATGATGAGGAGAATGTTATGCTTCATTCAGCAGTTTAAGGGAATACAGAGCACCGTGGTATAGACTACACCTTTTCTTTGGTTAAAGAAAATACATGACTAGTTTGGGTGTTGGGTCTAAGTTGAATTTGAATATACTTAAGTATGGTCTACCCTGACACCCTGGGGTGCGCCTTCTACGTGAAACGCACCCCAGCAGTAAGGGGTGCGCCTTATACGCGAGGTTATTCAAAGAACCCATTCAGAGGCAGCAGGTGCGCCTTCTACGCGGACCTGCCTTTTCTGAGTTATGGGTGCGCCTTCTATGCGGGCTGCGCCTTCTACGCGGGAGATTACGGTACTTACTGTCAGGTCCAATGCTTCCATCAATACTTCCCCCAATGTATATCCAAAGATCCACAATACACAAAGCACTTGAAATACTTATGATAATTAATAATCCAGGTTATTCTCAAATCTCTCTCACTTACTCCAAAACATTGTCGGCCATCTTGAAGCCAGGTGTAGCCACCTAGTGCCAAAGAGACTGCACTATTCTTGGTTAGTTAGCCCTATGTTTCAAAAGGAGGCTAACACCAGGTAGCATCCCCAGCATGTTGACAATAGAGGCCATTGAGGTAGTGATATCTAAGCTCAAGATTTCAGATTTATTAGCGCGGCGACTAGTGAGTACTACTCGTGAGATGAGTAGACTAGTGTATGGTTCACAGTCGCCACAGTGTAAGGGATAGGGAGGCCTTGCAATCTATGTTTGTTTGTTGCTCCTCTGCTATGGACTATTCCTGCTCACTATTCTAATGTAATAACAACAGTTGTGTACTTTACTTATCAGTGAAGGAATTTTCAGAATATATCTCATACTTTTGATTTTATTCACAGATAAGACATTTCATCATTTGGAGCCCTATGGCAGATTAGCATTAGAGCATTTTAAGATTCAGAAATGCATCCCTGTAGCCTTTGTTTTAGAATTGTTCGTTTTGAAACTACTATATATATGTAGTACAGGTTTTATCTCAGTGGGTTATGGTACAATTGGATCATATTTTCTGTATTTGAACAAAGTATTTACTGTCAAAGATCTCTATGGAGAAATCAGTGCTAAAGTGTGTGTTGCCATATGTGCATTTTTGTAAATCAGAGGAGGTTGAAGTGTAAGGCCACCTTGTGGAACCGCTACATTCTTTTCTGTGTAAAATTTTTAGTTTACATTGAAATAATGCTATCTCAGAATATGTATCTACTATTGGTGATGAAAGATTAATTTGATTACTCCTTTCATCAGGGATGTAAGTTTTCAGGTTTTATCAGGATTTCCTGATTAATGAAAATTTTGAATGACATGTTTTTTCCTTATATGAGTGGGAAGGAGGGCTGTTTGGAAAAATAGAAGGCTTTTATATCAAGTAAATGTATGGCTTCCTGATTTTTGCCCATGCCTGACTTACATCCCTGTTTCATTATATAAACGATTTTGTGGAACACTGAAAACATGTATGTACACCGAGGTACTTACACTGTGCTCCCCCTCTACAGAGAGGTGGAGTGATCTGGCCGGTTTGCTGACCACTGGCCCGTGACGAGGTACAGACTATTACAAGTGATTGGCAGTTGGGTGTGTGTGTGTGGGGGGGGGGTGGGCAGGCAGAGCAGGCTCCTGGCAATCTGAGACAGTGTACACTCATAATGACACAGCTGTTGACTATGGCATTGAACATTGAATAAGACAGGTCCCTGTGGCAGCTGAGTGAGGTGCATGCAGAATGGACAGTCTACAGACTATTAGTACTTAGCTGCAGTGGGTAGTTCAGGTTGAATTTGTGCTATATACTACCAAAAGCCCAGATGATAGTATGTCCTATCTGTTTCACCAACTGAAACTAGACACAAGATTACAAGTCGCCGCGCCATGTCTCACAGGACTATTCTCTACTATTGTATTAAAATCTACAACACTATGGTTTTATTGGATATATCTCATGCTTCAGTCATTATAAGCTGATGTATATAAAAAATTACATGTTTGTGAATAGGAGGGACAATTTCCAGGAACTGACATTGAGTACTTAGTTCAGACTAGCCATGTGTTTGTGCCACTATAGGCTTGTATACATCTTGGATCCTGCCTGTAAGCAGTAAGGTATTTCGGCCTAGGTAGAGGTAGTTGAATTTTTCCGGTCTGAAGAGTTTAACAGGCTAGAGGTTTGTAATCTCCAACATTTAATCAGTACCAAATTGACTGACCTTGATAAGGGTCTAGAAACTCGTGTCAGAGTATTGCCTACAGCATACATACATTGCCATTATATCATAGGATCCTCCCCTTGTTTTTGCTATAGACCAACAGCCCCACAGCTCTCTCTACTGGAGTCTGGTATTGTCTCACATATGATGGTCAGGTATCTCTCATGCAGTATGGCCCGGCCACAGTGCGTGTATAAAGCGTCCAAATTGTGTTTATCTCACCTGTGATGGTCAGGTACTTCTCACGGCGCCATTGACTTTGAAGCCTGCTTTGATAGGCTACCATTGGCGTTTGCACTCCCCTGCACACTGCCCTTACATAGTAAGATATACACAATCATCACAGTGCCCCATGCCGAACTCCCAGCCCTCTATCTATTGCAGTCTACTAATCAAGAATAGACCATTGGCCTTTCAGCTACGCTGAATAACCCTCTACCCTTGCATCCTCGTATAAGGTATTAGAGTCTCAGTTTCTTCTTGAGGCGGGAAATGCTTTTATCATCCCTACAATGGAATGGTTGCTCTGTCATTCTACGTAGAAAGAATGGGTTGTCATAGTAGTCAAAGACCACGCTTGGATATTCACTCTTTGGGCTGGGTATTTCAACCCACTTCTGCAGTGTTCCCACATTGGAGGCGTCCACTGTGGGTGTAGTGGGGCAGGGGATGTCTTTAGCCAGATGTGGAGTGTCACTCAGGGTAGGCTCAGGAAGAATTGGGGTTTTGTGAAAAGTTGTTGAATTGGTCCTGATAAAGACAAGGTATTATGAATACTGTCAGTGCTTTCCCTGCCTGGCTCATAAAACAAATGTGAGAAGAATTTTCTAATTTCTCATTTCCAGACTCACCTCGCAGCGATAGTCCATATGTCGATGTAGAGAAGTTTTCAGAGGAAGATGAAGACCTTAAACAGACATCCATGTCATTCTTAGGTATGTTGATTAATGCAATTACTAAAGATGAATCACTTGTGAGAACATTAGGATGTTGATAAATGTAAGAACCAATTTTAATTACACTGAGTAGGTGCTACTTCAGAAGTTATCAGTTTATATAGCACATATTGAGTATAGTACCTCACCTTAAATCTCCGTCCCTCCCACAGAACAATTGTTCCAGTCAGTGGGCGCTGGTACCGAGGAGGCCCAGAGTCAGATTGTCACGCTGGCTAACCAGATAATTGCCGCCATGCCGGAGCGCATCAAGCTGTCCCCGGCACACGGGGAGGACAGCAGCATGCTGGTGGATCCCCCTGGTGGTGCACTGGGAGGTCAGCGAGAGAGGAGTTCCTCCCACAGCTCCTTCAGCTCCTACTCACCCGCAGCCACTCCGCCCTGCGACGACTCGGGAATATCAACACCTCTAGAAGGACTCGCTTTTGAGGAGTATCGGTAAGATTTATGGATATGATTTGACTGCGTAAAATTCCAGTTGTGGTCCAGAAGTAGGATGATATTCTCGGATCATAAAAGCTTAATGACATAAGTCCATGAAGATTTCCTCCAAAAATGTCAACAAAGTTAGTTTGGCCTGCTTCCTAGAGAGATTTTTTTAAAGTCCAAATTTTAATGAGTTGAAGCTTGCCTTTAGATGTGATTTCTGAAATCAATGTCCATGTTGAAATACCAGAAAATGCCTATAATGTGTTTTTCTCTCTGTAGGTACCCAGACCTTGGCACGCCGGCCTCGTCCCTGAGTCCAGCCTCGTCATGTCTACAAAGTCCATACAGCTTCACGCTCGACTCCCCACCACCAACGACTGCCGAGTTCACCGAGTACTTCAATGCACCAACTACATTCATGGAGAAGGACTTCTCTCAACTGACTCTCTCAGGTAATGTAACTTTTCAGCTGCTCATCTATAAGTTTTCCTTAATTAAGTTAGTGGCTTGCCACTAAGCTACTTACATCTATATATATCATGTGGAAAAGGACTAAAAGTAGCCCCTAGAAATATAATCCTTGTATAGGCTTAGTCTGTCACTCAACCATGTTTAAGTCAATACACAACATAATGTAGGACAGTGAACTGGTGGGGATTAGCTGTGGTCAATTCTGCTTTGTTCTATAGTAAGCAGAGGCTTTGTACTAAACTCATCCCATGTTCCAATTTGGTGTGTTTGGGATTGGAGAGTTACAGGTGTCTTCACGGTTTGTGAATATGCCATACACCTCTCACTCTACCATAGGCTTGGTTAGAATACTTTACCTATTTTCCAATAAGGAGTGTTAGTGCTTGGAGACTGTGATATTGACGGATTATTTGAAGGAACCACTAATCCTTTTAATAGGTAGTCAATAAGTCTAATATTAAACCTAGCTTGTTTAATATGAATCATTCCTAAGAGGTATGACATTTAGACATTTAGGGGTAGTTATAGTATGCAATATTAGGACCTTGCAGCACCCACTGTGAGGTAGGAACTAGGCTCCATTGCCCTCCATTCTATTATCATTTTAGTACTAGGGATAGGGAGATCATGAATACATTAGGAATGTATCATGAATACATTAGGAATGCATTAATGAATACCTTAGCAACACATCATGAATACCTTAGCAACACATCATGAATACCTTAGCAATGCATCATGAATACCTTAGCAACACATCATGAATACCTTAGCAACACATTATGAATACCTTAGCAACACATCATGAATACCTTAGCAATGCATCATGATTACCTTAGCAACACACCATGAATACATTAGCAATGCACCAGATATACTTTGGCAACGCATCACAAATACCTTAGCAACACATTATAATTGCCTTAGCAACACATCATGGATACCATGAATGCCTTAGCAACACATCATGAATATCTTAGCTACATATCATGAATACCTCAGCAATACATCATGAATACCTTAGCAATGCACCAGGAATACCTTAGCACTGCATCACAAATACCTTAGCAACACACCACGAATGACTTAGCAATGCACCAGGAATACCTTAGCAACACACCAGGAATACCTTAGCAACGCATCACAAACACCTTAGCAACACATCAGAAATACCTTAGCAACACATAATGAATACCATAGCAACACATCATGATTACCTTAGCAACGCACCATGAATACACATCACAAACACCTTAGCAACACATCAGGAATACCTTAAGCAAGACATAATTAGTACCTTAGCAACAGATCATGATTACCTTAGGAACTCATCTTGAATACCTTAGCAACGCATCATGAACAGCTTAGCAACGCATCACGAACACCTTAGCAATACCATACAATCACCCTGTACAGGCACCATGATGTTTTATTAGTTTTTTCCATTCAATGACCTTTTAAGGCAACATGATGATTTATTAGACCTCAATAGACAGCATATTGTAGTAGAGTGGGCTGGCAGGATGAGCTATGTGGAGCTGTGCTTTACCTGATAGAAAACAAAAGCTTCCTCCTATTAAATATGGTGTATTAAATAGTATGATAATTTTGTATAGACTTTAGTTCTTTGAACATAGAAGCCACTATAACATAGGGCTTTGCCCTAACCTTAAACATTTTTCTCTCAGTTTGGATGGTACCCTTTAAGGCATCTGCTGTTTGTAGCTTCTGTACCAGTGTAGGTACTGTAAACCTCTGTGTATAGCTTCTGTACCAGTGTAGGTACTGTAAACCTCTGTATAGCCACAGCTTTTAGACCATTTCAGATCTTTGATGCGGCTTATAGGACCATCCTGTTCTCAGGGTCACCTCATAATGGTATGGAATGGCTTCAGCTGCTTAGGGCATTCCCCATAAGTCAGGATGGGGCTTATATGTGTTCAGACTTTTAAGCAGGGTTTTACATGTCCTGCGTCTTGTTTCAGACCATGAGCAGCGTCGGCTGTATGAGGCAGCTAAGATCATCCAGAACTTCTACCGCCATTACAAGGACAAGAAGCAGCAGGCGCAGAAACAGAGGCAGCGAGAAATCGAGGCAGCTATCCTCATCCAGAGTTACTACCGCCGCTACAAACAGGTACCACTTACCTCTCCCCATGATGTTATAGAGAGCCGGGGGGCACCATTTGAAATTCCCCCCAGTGAATTTTAGGCCAAATTTTACATTAAAATACTGCAAATGTTTAAGCAGACAAATTGGGTGCATTCCCATCAAACCCTACTGCTCTGTCAATGCTGAGTCAGTAGAACAAAGATATAATCTCTCATGTGGCTTAAGAATAAAACACAGGAAAATACATATTTGATGATCCAATATCTACCCTGCCACATGTTGTTTCAGTATGCATACTACAAGAAGATGACCCAGGCAGCGGTTCTCATCCAGAGTCAGTTCCGCTCCTATTATGCACAGAAGCGGTTCAAGCGGAGTCGCGAGGCAGCGACTGTCATCCAAAATCAGTACCGCACCTACAAAGAGCACGAACGGTTTAAGAAGAGTCGAAATGCAGCAGTCATCATTCAGCAACGGTTCAGGTAACGAGGTGTTCATTAACCTCTATGGGCTGCTAGGTATCAGGGCAAACGGCCCCCTGGATTGGTAGCCCCCTGACTCCAGGCCCTCGGACGAGAGGCCCTAGGACGAACATCCCTCAGGATTTATGGCCACCTGACAAGAAGCCCCCGAACAAATGGCCTTCAGGACCAGAGGCCATTATTTCTAATGCCTGTCAGCCTATGCCCGCTAGATTATCTCTATTATTTTCTAACGCTCGATATGCCCGCTAGATTCTAGCGCCCGTCAAATGTTCATTCTATGCCCGCTAGATTCTAACCTCCATCAGATTTCCATACTTTTCAATTATCAGATGTATTATATGCCCGCTAGATTCCAACCTCGGTTAGATCTTTATTATATGCCCGCTAGATTCTAGCACCCGTCAATTGTTCATTCTATGCCCGCTAGATTCTAACCTCCATCAGATATCCATACTTTTCAATTATCAGATGTATTCTACGCCCGCTAGATTCCAACCTCAGTCAGATCATCATCATATGCCCGTCAGATTCTAGCACCTGTCAAACATTCATTCTATGACCACTAGATTCTAACCTCCATCAGATTTCCATACTTTTCAAATATCAGATGTATTCTACACCCACTAGATTCCAACCTCAGTCAGATCAACATATGACGGGAGCTAGAATCTAGCAGGCATAATACGATGATCCGACCGAGATTGGAATCTAGTGGGCGTAGGATGTAAATCTGATATTTGAAAAGCATGTAAATCTGACAGAGGTTAGAATCTAGCGGGCATATAAGTATGATCTGACCGGGATTGGGATGTAGTGGATGGAGGTTAGGATCTTACGGATGTAGAATGAACATTTGACGGGTGCTTGAATGTGGCGGGCATATAACTATGATCTGACCAAGATTGTAATCTAGCGGGCGTAGGATGTATATCTGATATTTGAAAAAACATGAAAATCTGAGGGAGGTTAGTATCTAGCGGGCGTAGAATGAACATTTGACGGGCACTAGAATCTAGCGGGCATATATAAGTAAGTTCCGACAGAGATTGGAATCTATTAGACAAAACCTGTCTGATGGGCAAGAGAAGTTAGTGGACATATTATCATATAATCAGATAGCGGGCAATGAAATCTAGCGGTTATGAGACAAAAACATGTCTGGCGGGCACGAGAAACTAGTGGGCATAGAAGCATATAGCGGGCGATGAGATCTAGCGGGCTCATTATAGAATATCTGATGGGTAAAAGAACAAAATAGAGATAATCTGACAGGCAAAAGAATAAAATAGAGATAATCTGAGAGGTAAAGATGGCGGGGGTGAGAAAAGAGGGCCTTCTGTCCTCAGGGCTCCCAGTCCCAGGGGCTATTTGTCCGGGGGCTGTCGTCAGCGGGCTAAAGATCCTGGTGGCTATTTGTCCTGGGGCCCCTGATCCTGGGGGCCGTTTGTCCTAGAACCCGGCTGCTACTGCATTATCGCCATCATGACCGTCAGTTAGCATGATACATCAATGAAGTTTAGAGCTTGTGAGTCTGTTCACGACATGTTTTTGGTGCATCAAGGCGATTTTCCTGGAATGTATTAGCCTTGTACGGTTGTCATGGTGCATAAATACGGCCCTAATGAGTGACTCACCAGGGCAGCATTCATGCATTATGACGACTGATGAAACCAATTAGACTAAATGACCACAGATTTGGACAATGGACTTTATACATGACTTGATGTGCATTGATTTGCAGTGTAAAAGATCTTATTGTGATACCAGATGTTGAACATGTTGTGTGGTTATTTGTAGGAGTCATTACCAGCGTAAACGGAGTCAAGAAATGGCGCGACAAGTACAGAAGGCTGTCAAGTCATCTCACAGGTGGGTCTCATCGTAAACTACCTGTATCATGGGTGCATGGTACATCAATGCATCATGCCCATAGGTCATCATGATGCATCAATTCAGCCCTCTAAGGCAGCTGTATTGGTGTATCATGATTTGTGCCAAGTCCTACACGCCTGATACACATGTATCAGATATTGGCATGATGCACTCTGCAGTTACAGTGAGTTACTCGCCGACACTACATTTGTGCATCAAAGTGACAAATAACGGCATGTTGTGTTAAACAGGGAGCATGGTGGTGGGTGTGGGTAGATGTGGCAGATACCATGTATCGGTCCCTCCCTTCGTGTGACCCACTGTGCTGCACCCAGTGTGTACATGTGTACGGTAGTACAACATAACAGATAACTCCGGGAGGTTATTTCTCCAGCATCGTGACCAAAAATGCTGGGGTTTTGAAAGTTTGCTAGAAGAGTAGACATAAGATTTGTTTTTTGTAAAAAGTATGTTGAAATGAAATCGACAGCAGAAGTACACCATATCAATATTGCTTATTTAAGAGCAATTCATTTGAGATTTTTTTTCAGTTGAATGTAAAAGTCACTGAGGAAATCTCTGCTGAATACTTTATGGAATATGTGGAATGCATATCAAGTACCGTAAACTTGAACATTCAGAATCTTACTTCCAAAAGCCTTATTCTATTTCACACTATTTCTTCTCAAATCACAACAGTAATCAAAGCAGTAAAATATCAAAACACCAACAACTAAAAATCAAGTACCGTATGTTACTAATTGTATACCTGCCTGCAGTTCCAACTCCTCCATTCCACATGAATCTAAACAGGTACATAGAAAAAAAAAAATGTGTGTGTGTGTTTTAACTTAAGAGATTGAAAGAAGTAAATGAGTATTTATTAAACCATTCAATAAGTCCCCTTTAATAGTATGTTGTATGTTCCCATGGTTACGCAGTCTCTGGGATGTAATCGTCAAAACACGGGTGAGTCGAAGCGTAACCGTATATTTCAGATATTTCCTCTTCTTCTTCATAATTTTACATCTACAGTTTTACTTACATTATTTTATTGTATGCGTGTACAGCAGCGGAAGTGTAAGTATTCAATGTCGGTTTTATCACAGCACCGTTGTCCACATCATATTTTCCCATATTTTTGCTTTACGTTCCTCATGATATTTTCGCTCTTTACATATCGTTAGTATCAACATTGTCTGGTTTGTTGTTTTAAGTTTTATAAAATGCAGGGGAAAAGAAACATCGAAAATATAACTTCTATGCAGCCAGAAACTTTCAAGAACAGAATATGAAAACTACTGGAGTGCGATCAAATATTGAACACTGAAGTTACTGTCTGACCACTTTGAAGGAGTGAAATATCGTCTTCCTGTTAGAACCTTTACTTGTTGGCCATGTGGTGTATTGTCTTTGTCTATTGATAATATGTATCATTAATATCGGACTTAGATAGAACCCCAGTTTCTGTAGACTGCATAGTGGCGCTTTTACCCTCTTCTCAAGTTTTCAAACAAATAAACAACATTCTATACCATGGGAGGAGGGGTTTTATTCTTATTTTTTCTAAATTCAGTGACTCAATACACTTGCCATTTCAAATACTTCCATTTGCCACAACCTCTTTTATCTATCAATAAGTTAGATATTGTGCCGTAAAATGCAAAAGAATATGAACACTTAGACACTGTAATGGCGTCATCGTTATAGGTGCATACCCCACTAGTACAGTTGCTATTGGTGGTGTTAATTATTCTTCCTCTTATTTTTTTTTCGTACAGAAGCTCTCTGGTCACTTTTCCATTTAATTATTGTTTGCTGTCCGTATGATAGGACAGGTATAAAAAGGGAAAATGTAGAACGTGAACTTTGGGAAATAGGATACTGCATACCTTGGAATAAATTTGGTATGTGCAGCAAGTGTTCTCTGACAGAAAATATAAAAGACATGGTTGAGACAACACCAGAGCACATTCAGGTAACCAAAGTCCAAAGGCTTACCAAAGTTCAACTTACCGGTGTATGAGTTAGGTCAGCTTGGTTCAACTTACCGGTGTATGAGTTAGGTCAGCTTGGTTCAACTTACCGGTGTATGAGTTAGGTCAGCTTGGTTCAACTTACCGGTGTATGAGTTAGGTCAGCTTGGTTCAACTTACCGGTGTATGAGTTAGGTCAGCTTGGTTCAACTTACCGGTGTATGAGTTAGGTCAGCTTGGTTGCTGAAGTAATATATTACTGTGATAGCTCTTGTATAAGGTGTGCTGTATATGTGAGGAAGGCCCCTGTGTGCCATATTAAGCAGCATAAGTTGGGGACGCACCTTATACGCGAGGATTAACTACCGTAAACTCCCGCGTATAAGACGCGTCCTCTAGGCCAAACAAATGCCTGGGGGGTCTTATAGGATTTTTTCAAGTTTGGGGTGCGTCTTATACGAGGGGTAATTTTACTATAGAAATGTACTGAATTTACAAAATTGAGCCTCAAAATGTGCGTCTTATACGCGAAAATGCATTTGCTAAGTTTGGGGTGCGTCTTATACGCGCAGTGCGTCTTCTACGCGGGAGTTTACGGTACATTAGATTGGTGCTGGAATATTCCAAATTAAGCCCTAGGGGCACCTTATATGAAACCCCTAAACTCAGGTTACATCTTATATGCAGTGTGCACCTTATGCACAGGGTGTGCCTTATACATGGGTGCGCCTCAGATGTGGGGTGCACCTCAGATGTGGGGTGTGCCTCAGATGTGGGGTGCACCTCAGATGTGGGGTGTGCCTCAGATGTGGGGTGCACCTCAGATGTGGGGTGTGCCTCAGATGTGGGGTGTGCCTCATATGTGGGGTGCGCCTCAGATGTGGGGTGTGCCTCAGACGTGGGGTGTGCCTCAGATGTGGGGTGCGCCTCAGATGTGGGGTGTGCCTCAGATGTGGGTTGTGCCTCAGATGTGGGTTGTGCCTCAGATGTGGGGTGCGCCTCAGATGTGGGGTGCGCCTCAGATGTGGGGTGTGCCTCATATATGTGGGGTGTGCCTCATATATGTGGGGTGCGCCTCAGATGTGGGGTGCGCCTCAGATGTGGGGTGCGCCTCAGATGTGGGGTGGGCCTCAGATGTGGGGTGCGCCTCAGATGTGGGGTGCACCTCAGATGTGGGGTGCGCCTCAGATGTGGGGTGCGCCTCAGATGTGGGGTGCACCTCAGATGTGGGGTGTGCGTCAGATGTGGGGTGTGCCTCAGATGTGGGGTGTGCCTCAGATGTGGGGTGTGCCTCAGATGTGGGGTGCGCCTCAGATGTGGGGTGTGCCTCAGATGTGGGGTGCGCCTCAGATGTGGGGTGTGCCTCAGATGTGGGGTGTGCCTCAGATGTGGGGTGTGCCTCAGATGTGGGGTGCGCCTCAGATGTGGGGTGTGCCTCAGATGTGGGGTGTGTGCCTTTTACATGGGCGCAGCTTATGCATGGGGTGTGCCTTATCACGGCCCTGATCTGTGATGGGGGCACCTCATATGTGGAATGCGCCATATACGGCAGGATGTTGCGGGAACAACAATTTAAGTCCTACACAGACAAAAGAAGTATTCAATAGTGGTTGAGTGGTGGATTATTTGTCATTAGAGTGTATGATATTAACGTGTGTCGGTGTGACCTCTCAGTCCGACAGCACGAGCGATGTGCTGGACACATGGTGGAACTACCTGAGTCAGGTGCAGTATGCCTCACGACACTTCTACTGTACAGTGTTTGCAAAAACTATCACTAACTCACACACAGCTCATAGATTTAAGTCTTCTCTCCTTATTTTTGCAGTAATATGATGTGAACATAAAATGTACAGAAGTTTTCCTTTTTAACGGTGGGTGACATGAACTAGTACAAGTAGTCTGTACGGTAGATGGATTATTTATAGAAGTCAGTCATAGTAGATGTCTGGCTTTCATTTAGGATTTGGATTGTGTAGCAAAAGATAAAGGTGGCGGGAGGGGGCTCAGAAAGACAGCAATGAAAAATGTGTGACTGTCTTTTTGCAAACACTGTGGAAATAGAGGAGATACAGGGAGAGAGTGAAAGGATTTATTGTACATATAGAAAAACTATCAGGTATAAACTATCACGTGTAAAGACTCACATGGTGAGTTTTTCTTTTAGTGCGGATATTCAGAGACTCATTTCCTTATTGTAAGAATACCGTGAATCATGCCTTTGATAAAATAGGAAAGTTTTATGTTCTTAATGGGTATCGGGGGTGGTAGCCATAGGTGCTTTTTTTCCAACATATAACGTAGCAGGCGTATCCTTCACTTTTTCCCTGTTGCAGTATAGATAAGAGATACTTGTACACAACTATGATTCTCTCCTCTATCTAATAATTACTAGATCCTTCTGGGCTGTGTATAAAGGGTGTCACAACAGATTGGGTCTGCATCTTACAGCAATAAACATTGTGGGAAAATATAGATTACCGTAAACTCCCGCGTATAAGACGCGTCCTCTACGCCAAACAAATGCCTTGTGCGTCTTATAGGATCTCTTCAAGTTGGGGGTGAGTCTTATACGAGGGGTAATTTTACTATAGAAATGTACTAATCTTACAAATTTCAGCATTAAAATGTGCGTCTTATACGCGAAAATGCTTTTGCTGAGTTTGGGGTGCATCTTATACGCGCAACGCGTCTTCTACGTGGGAGATTACGGTAACTTTTCTTGAATTTAAGTTCAATAAGTTTGAGGTATAAGGTTTCATCGAAAAGATGTGCCGCTTTTCTTAACTTTTAGAATCCGAATTTTGTGCTGTAATTCCTACCACTTTTCCTATTGATCAGTTAGTGAAATCTCTACACCGAAAATTATCTCTTTTTCTAAAAAAGAATTATGCATATTACTAATGTGATTAAGAGGTGGGCAGTAAATAATAATGTGTGTTAATCCAAGCTAATGCCTCTACACACTGTGTACTTTGTATCAATATTGACAAATTGAGCCCCTTGCTGAGTTATGTATATACACATGCTAATAGTATAAACCATTTTTTTAGGTTTGAAATGTACAGCAATAAAGTACTTTTCAAACCTCAAAAAAACAAGGTATATACTATTCCGTATTCGAACTAATAAGCGCCCAGGGCACTTAAAGATTTATTTTCCATAGTAGTTTAGCACATAAGAGTTTGACTGCCTCCAAAATCTTGAAAACACTGCAACATGTTCCCATACCAACAGTATGACAATATACCAACATTGTAATCTCATAGATATAGGGATAATGTTTAAGTACCCTTGTACGGTACTACGAGTTTCTATGAAATGGGGAACTATTTCCCAGCAAAAGGAAGCTCCTTAGGTCCTTTTATCCTTCCTTCCTTTTTCTTCATTCCCAAATTATTTGACCTCAGTTTCCTACTCTGAGAATGAAGTAAAGGTGGATCATGGAATCCTACAACAGACCACAAGTAGTGTGTAGAGAGATTAGGGAGCAGTGAGTCAGTGAGAGAGAACACTGTCCCACGTCATCATGTTACAACTCACAGTACAGTAAGGACTCTCATTGCTGCTTATAACTCTCTGTACACATAAAACATGCTCTTTTCATGATAGTTGTTAATGAAAGACTGGCAGCTCAACTCTTTTTTTTCAACTGTGAAAAGATGGAGAGACTATTGTAATCATCATAATTGCGGATAATTTTTTATAACAAGTTCAGATCTAGAGATGACATTTACATCTCTCATTTTCCTGGAGAATCATCTTTTATATGTTGTTGTGCTGATGAGTGGTTTGTGTGCACATGGTTGTAACACCCTCCGTGTGTCTGTATTACGTCTCTTCATCTACATGACCCTTTAAGGTTAAGCTCTTAACCCTTTACGGGGTGCATAGTGTATCAATGCATCATTTCCATTTGTCGTCCTGACACATAAATGCAGCCGTGACAAAGGGCCGTGCACCTGGACACCTCATGCGGCATATAAAGAGTTATCTATCAATATCTTACATTAAGTATAGGATCCCCTTCTTTTAAAGAAAAAAATAAAGATACAATTGTTTCTGTAGTCAGATTAGAACCAGGAAATGTGGCAAAGTTATTTAAATTTGGTTATTAAACTTCTCATCAGTATTTACTCTGATATATCTATTGATCTCTCAGATTTAGAGCTTCCATCTAGAAGTGGCCCATTACGAAATATCGATGTGACATTAAGATAATACAGATCTGTTTAATACAACAATTGAGAACACATTGGTTATGTTTGTGTTTAACCTAGCATGTATGGTATAAAGACCAAAGCTATCCATCTTTATATAGATTTTGTCATAGGCCTAACCCGCTAAGCACGTGTAATGCTATCATGACAGATTTCATGTTGCCACTAGTTTTAACCAGTTTTATAACAATGAAAATTAAGAATCTTTAACAAAATAATGTGTATTTTTACAGTTCGGAATCAAGCGTCACGGCTACCGACGTGGAACGACGCCGTTCTACTGACAGCGAGCAAACTGGGGCATTGGACGGCAGCAAATCTTTGACTACTGTGACCAGTTCCGCTAAGGAGCATGTACAAAGCACGGATCATGGAGATGAGGATGGAAAGCTTGACACTGCGACAGGAGGCGACATTGAGGCTACAAGTGGAACGCATACAGACGATTAACGTGGGTCAGTGTTAGCTGACGGTGTGTGGACAGTGACACGTGTTAGCTTTACACCAAGGTGTACCCTATCTACTGTCACTGCTACTGCCCTAACTTAGACGCAGTCAACCTGGAAGAGGATTCAGTGTCAAATGTTGTGAGCTGCTACGATTACTTATCATGGACTGAAGATGCACGCTTTGAGAGGAGAAAGCAATAGCATGTCAAAAGGTGATGCAAAAATAGATTTGGTGAAGTTTGCTGATTACACAAGACACTGACTCCGTGTGGAAATGGATTGACCTCCACCGTCTTCAGGCATGTTGCATATTTACATGTTTGGGAAATTTTATGACTATCATGTATTTGTTTCTGGGAAAAGAAAATGGTGAAATGTTGTAAGGACTGAGCTGGACGCACTTGTCCGGAAGCATGGAGTCCAAGTGCAGGGGCTCTGGCGATATGAAAGCATTTAAAAGTCTAGTCCAAAACGTATTTCCCCCTCTTATATAACTTAATAACTGTAGTCGTTTCAGCTGAAGTTTGTGGTCTATGACGTCATCAAACATTGATACCCTATCGTGGTCACGTGATGTGTTGACCTATTGAACTTTTACCTTTGACCTGCAGATTTTGAAACAAGGGAGCTATTAGTTAAAGTGTAATGTTGAGCTCCCCCTTTGTTTCACCCTATACATACATAATGAATGTAAACACACATACATAAATAAATATATATATATATATAATGATGGAAAATAGAATACTCCATATAACCACCACTGCAAACTGAGGTTAACCTATCATGTTTCTTATCTCCGTACATCTCATCTCGGGAATTATGACGTGGAGGTTATCTAGATGTAAATACTATTTGCGGATGAAATGTAGGGAAATAAGGTGAAGAAGGAGGCAGATTTGTGGATTGTCTTGACGCTGTTAGTCAAGACGCGGTCATCATATTATAAGTTACTGTGTTGTGAGGTGCTATTATACCTTGGACGAGTTTACCTTTCAGTCTCAGTCAGGTGTTGTTTGTTAACTTTTTTCATAAGTTATTCTCTTATCCTGGATGTAAATATGTTATGAGATATTCTCGAGAACAGATGTCCATACATTTATCTCAAAATATGAGGCGTACAAAATTGTTCTAGTGCATCATTGACTAAGGCCATTATTGGGTAGTAGATAGTTGACGATACACACATTTATTGTTGTTGGCCATATGATACATTGTATTATATTATCAACGCGGAAACATTGGTGACTATTGGTGGGAGTTACTACAGCACTGAGTGTTATTATAGCGGGCGATATCACACCCTTTTCACCCCTTCCCTCCTTTACATGATAGATATATAAGTGTATCCTATCATGACTGTACCCCGTATACCATGATGGTTACCCACCATCAGACCCTGTGATCCTTATCCTACACACCATGACCAGCGCCATTCTCAGCACTATCAATATGTCATGTTTTAAACTATCTACTGACCTAGTAGTAGGAGGAATAGTTCATATATTGATGTACAGGGGGTACCTGTGTACCACATACGTCATTCCTCACTCTCGTCTCTACTCTAACAAGGTGTCAATAAGTGTTGCTTCTAACTGTTGGTAAAGTAAACATATGTGGTAATTATTCCAAACTTCTACCGGTAACTTTGTGCGGAGAGATAGAGAGAGAGAGGACCGGCATACATGATGTAATATACATGCTTATGAAAAGGAATAGTGAATAGCCATAACACTAATATCATCAGATTACCAAAGTGATTATCTTCTTTTGACGCAATCAACGCCCAGAGCGCTTTTTCTAGTCTGGGCGGTAACTAGGGAGCTTATAACGGTGAATAATGTAGTTTTAATCAACTTCTAACTTTGAAATGTCAGGCAAACACTTTTCAAATAAGGGATAGCTTTCTGTTGTGTTTTCCTTTTTCTCTGTGTGCGATTTTTTTCTCCTTCATCTCTGTCTTTCATTTTGTCAGTTCACATTCCTTCCCTGTGTAAATGAAATATTCTCCTGTTTAGGTGCTAGTTCTTCAAAGCTAAATGTTAGTGAGTGTCTATAGACAATGGTTGCCACGAGAACATGTCGTCGAGGTGATTCTGATCTTGTATATGTGATCTTGTGATGTGAAAATGAAGCTAAGTTTTGTAAATTTATCCCCAGAACCCATCAACTACAATTTTCTGACCATCATTGACGACACAAATTGTCTACCTTTGTCCTGATATCACTTATATATTCATAGCTCCAAGTCTCTTACATGGTGAGCACTGTGTGTCATATACAGCGTGATGGTAGAAACATCCCAGATATAAGGATAATTCTAATTAGATATATCAAAACATTCACCAAGCATCTGTTTAAACATATAATTTCAAGTCATAGAACTTCAGGCTCACTCTAGACGAAGACTTCTTATGGAGTCCAAACATTTATACACCTTTAGAACGAATGTTTTACACACACAAAAGAAATAGCTCTATTGATTTGATTTTTCACCATAAAAGCACCAAAAATTATCTTCATTTAAAATATTCAGATAGTGAGGACCACTTCACAGATCTCACATTGTTAGAAGCTGTTTTTGAGGTATGGAACATGTCAGGGCTTCCCAGTGAGGTGACTGGGAATTAACCATTTACATCATTGTTCAACGCTTGAATTCTTCTCTACTTGAAACCGCTGTAGACCCTCAACAGTATTGTCCCCCCTTGGTGCCGCTTTGCTGCTCGCAGCATCAATACATGTAGATGCACCTGTCATCCTGTCTGATGGAAATAACACCTTTGTTGTACCATGTACAGGCTTCCCACACCTCATGGAATGTCATGGCATTTCAGAAAAGTCATGCAAAACTTAAAAGTTTATGGCAAAATCCATTGGAAAGTACCTTTTTTCTTCCTCGCTTGCAGTAATTTTGTGGGAGGTGATGCTTGATTATGTCCAAATGTAGATGTCAGGGAAAATTTTTTTGTCATTGAAACGTGAAGGAATTTTTGTCAGGAATTTTTGGGAACCCTGCATGCTCTTTGTTCACCTGACTCTGTCCTATACCTGGATGTGTTCAACCTGGTGACCAGCCTTGTTCAAATTGGCTGTCAGTGACAGAGTATTCTGAATGACACAACAACACTTACAACTTAAATTTACCAATACAGAGAGTAGACACTCTTGATGGGGGGCGTCCACAAGGGGAGGGCAGCCATGCCTCCCATACAATATCCATAGTAAAATCATGATGAAGGGGTAGGGAGTCAAGAAGAATTATGACATCATTTATGTTAGGCCCCATACAATGTTTTGTGGTGTAAATAGCTGGTATTTGACATTGGTCCTGCCCTATACACTTGACTCTTCTGACTTGCTTTAGGCAATGCATGTCACATTTGACATGAAATAGTTATTGTATGGTCTATTGACTATTTACATACAAATCGTACTCTTTTCAAGATGCCCAGCTTAGCCTGCAATTTAACAGCAAGAAATTACAACTAGAAAGAAATTCAAATATAATACCTGGTCAGCAGTACATATTCAAAACGAAACTCAAGTGGAACGACTAGAACTAAGAAGTGGACTTCCAGGTTGAACACACCTACAGCAATTCTGTATAGAGCCAGTTATCTGTTGGCTGTGCTGTGTAGTATTGTGTTTGAGCCTATCCTCATGTACGGAATCATATTTTCCCTATGGGAATCACCAAAATATTGTGAAGACCAATGTGGTAAACCCTGTTTATGATCTACAGGTACTTTGAGGAAATCCATTCCTGTACAGAATGGGAGTAGAACAATGTCAGGGTTATTGTAAGCTGCCGCTGTTCTTGTTCCTGTACAGAATGGGAGTAGAACAATGTCAGGGTTATTGTTGTAAGCTGCAGCTGTTCTTGTTCCTGTACAGAATGGGAGTAGAACAATGTCAGGGTTATTGTTGTAAGCTGCAGCTGTTCTTGTTCCTGTACAGAATGGGAGTAGAACAATGTCAGGGTTATTGTAAGCTGCAGCTGTTCTTGTTTCTGTACAGAATGGGAGTAGAACAATGTCAGGGGTATTGTAAGCTGCAGCTGTTCTTGTTCCTGTACAGAATGGGAGTAGAACAATGTCAGGGTTATTGTTGTAAGCTGCAGCTGTTCTTGTTCCTGTACAGAATGGGAGTAGAACAATGTCAGGGTTATTGTTGTAAGCTGCAGCTGTTCTTGTTTCTGTACAGAATGGGAGTAGAACAATGTCAGGGTTATTGTTGTAAGCTGCAGCCGTTCTTGTTTCTGTACAGAATGGGAGTAGAACAATGTCAGGGTTATTGTTGTAAGCTGCAGCTGTTCTTGTTCCTGTACAGAATGGGAGTAGAACAATGTCAGGGTTATTGTTGTAAGCTGCCGCTGTTCTTGTTCCCCTTGATAACTGGTCTGTGTAGGTAGTGCAGTAATTGAGAGGCATGATTGCCCCCTGTGTAGTTTGGCTATCTGCTCTATGTTATGTAGATATGGAGACATGTTACTAGTGCTATTTTACCCTATCTACTGCATTGGTGCCCACCCCTTCCATGGAGGAGGTACTTGATACCAGCCTGCAGAAATAGTACTCACTAACTCCCACAAGACATCAAGGTACAAGTTATCAATATCACGGATCTTTTTAATCAACACCAATCAAGAATAGCTCTAAATCAAAATTTTGTTGTCAATTCTAATATTTGCAGTATGGCCAATGATGGTATGAGTCTTTGTGCTTTCATAATTTCAAACTTGTAACCTATCTCTACTCCTATACAGCAGACTAATACAGTTTACAACAGTTTTGCTGATTGGATTGGATGTTTCTCCGATTCAGAAGGGAGGAGAATTTATATAGCCAAATGACAGAAAAATGCAGGAGCCAAGCACATTTGCACTACAAGATGAAATTATGATTTCATAGGTATAAAGAATTTGTTTCCATGTGAATTTGGGTTTGCTTTTCACCAAACAATACAATTACATACATTATATTAGTCTTAGTGTGACAGTGTACAGACATTTTCAGTCAGGAGTGTAACAACAGAGAAAGGTTATTCCTGTATACCTATGGGGACCACTAGAAAGGACAAAATATTTTGTTTGAATATTCTCTTTTCTAATGATTCAAACTTGTTATGTATGCCCTTCAAAACACCCTATCTCTTCTAAAAGTAGAAGATTTGCTGTATAAATTACACTACCCGTGTCTCAACTGGCTTCCTAGGAGAAGCTGCAATTTAATCCAAGATGAGGTTTTACAGCACCGAGGTGTGACAATTGGACACAAACAAGTTAATGTTAACCTCCATGTTAATGAATTGATCGCAGAAGGACACCAATCATATTCATCTTGTCAGATTTTATCCTGAACATTATATGTTAGCAGCCATGTAGGAAGGATGCCCCATAGGGTGAGTGGAAGCTCCATCCTGCCTGGCAGCCATGCAGGAAAGAAGCCCCTTACAGGTGTGTGGAAGCTCCATTCTGCCTGGCTGCCATGTAGGAAGGATGCCCATAGGGTGAGTGGAAGCTCCATCCTGCCTGGCTGCCATGTAGGAAAGATGCCCCATACAGCTCTGTGGAAGCTCCATTCTGCCTGGCTAAATATAAATGTATGTGGTACAAAATGACATTAAACCTTTAAATGCCACATGATGCCTCAAAGTGCAGATTGCTTTGTTTTCATGATCTGCCAATTTTGGCAAGTCTGCTCGCCAACACTGGTGCATCATGCTGACCCTTTTGTACGTTTATCATTCCGGTAAGGGCAGCATGGTGTACGTATGTAGCACTGGTGACATACTAGGTGTACCTTCATACATCATGGTAACCAATAGGCAGTAACCAATAGGCAGTAACCAATAGGCAGTAACCAATAGGCATGGTGTAGAAGCACTTTGTGGCCTTTAAAGCTTCAATGTATATGTACAAAATGACTTGATGATAGCCTCTTCTCCTGTAACTCCATGCTGAATTCCTAACTGTGATGAACATGATATGTTGTTACATAGAATGAGTTGTAATCTGATACCATGTGTAGTTCTGCAGGCTGTAGTACGAGCCCGCAGCTCTCAGAGTATCAGTAATCTGATACCGTGTGTAGTTCTGCAGGCTGTAGTACGAGCCCGCAGCTCTCAGAGTATCAGTAATCTGATACCGTGTGTAGTTCTGCAGGCTGTAGTACGAGCCCGCAGCTCTCAGAGTATCAGTAATCTGATACCGTGTGTAGTTCTGCAGGCTGTAGTACGAGCCCGCAGCTCTCAGAGTATCAGTAATCTGATACCGTGTGTAGTTCTGCAGGCTGTAGTACGAGCCCGCAGCTCTCAGAGTATCAGTAATCTGATACCGTGTGTAGTTCTGCAGGCTGTAGTACGAGCCCGCAGCTCTCAGAGTATCAGTAATCTGATACCGTGTAGTTCTGCAGGCTGTAGTACGAGCCCGCAGCTCTCAGAGTATCAGTATGTTGTTTAGTTATTATGCCCCATGTGTCTACCAGAATATGACGGCATAAATGAACCTTAGAGTCTAGGTTGTTATTCTACTACTTACACTGTTACATTGGTCTCTGTAGGAGGTAAGCTAAGGTAAACTCGCAAAACAGAATGCTTGCTGCTTATAAGATGTATATTACATGGAATCTCACTGGGTCACATAAGGTGATCCTACGTACAGGGATACTTAAACTTTATCTGCACCTTTCAGCCTGTACTAAGTACAAGAAGAGGCCAGTGTCCTAGTTAAGCCTGTACTATGTACAAGAAGAGGCCAGTGTCCTAGTTAAGCATTAAGCATTGCTTGTTAGAATTGACCAACTAGATGAGAGGGAGGCTTGAGATAACCTCTGCACCATTGTGATAATGCAGGCACTTGGCTTCTTCATGATTATAACGCACTCTACATCTCTATCATTAACTCATGTAAGATATCCCACTAAGAGTTAAAACAAATAATGCAGTTGGGTTTTCAATCAGTGTATAATTGTGTATTGTTATTATTATTGTTTGTTTATACCTTTTTTTATATTGTTTTACAATGATGGTGCAAAGTGTTTCTAACAGGGCTGTACTGAGTTAGATCCTCTCATTTATTTTTTCTTTCTGATTTATTTTCTTTCTCCTCTTTCTTGCCTGCTTGTATCTATTTATTAATGGTTTCTGGATTGGCAAACAAAGCAGCTGACTTTATCAGTCAGCAATTTGTTTTGCAGTGTTAAACCAGGCTAGCTAAGTCATGTTAAACTGCCAAAGTGGCAATATCTTCATTTGAGAAAAGGCAGTGTTAGGAAGATACATCCCAATAAAAAGTGATTTCTCTTGAATAAACTGGTCATGGACTAAGTCAACAGTCATGAGAAGTATTCCCCCTCACATTACTGGAATCTCAAGTTTCATTTATTTCAAATCTGTTGAAATCAATCCCGGTGAAGATTAAAAAATCAGAGCTAAACGTTTAAAATCTCAAAACAAAAAAACACATAAAATTTTGAAATTAATGTAAATAAAATGACCATTTCAAAATGTATTATGTTTGAGTTAGTAGTGTATTATACGTGGTACCGAACATCTTTATGATATTGATTTATGTTTTATAATGGGGAATATCTTCAAACTGTGTCAATTTCTCATTCCACCTCTAGCACTATCATGGTCATGAATCTGCATTATTTATTATCTTTATTGTTGTGTTATGTGTGCTTCAATAATTGAACAAAAACAATCTGCTGTTGATGATGAGTGTCGAGCTAAATGACTTTACACGCTATCTTCTTGTTTTGTGGTGGCCGGCTGTCTTAGATTGATCATTGCCATGTTCTCCCTTTACAATGGTCAGATTGGAAGGGTTTACATACAAATTCCTAACTCACCATATTGTATCATTTGCACTTGTTTATAACCATACGCTATGTCAGCCATTTGTTGGTGGTACTAGTTGTGCTGCCATCATATTTCATTGTTATACCAATATTTCATGTGTTTGAAAGCTTTCTTCATCTATAAAAGTTACATTGTCTAAGATGGAGGCAGCTATGGTGTATATAATATATACAATGGCGTAACTAGTGCTCGACATGAAGGTCTGTGAACCGGTGTTCCTCATTTGATTACAATATTGATTACGGTGAACTATGCTTTTTGTGAGGATGTATGATCTATAGCTCATAATACTGTCCTTTATTAATTGGAACTGTCTTGTTTCATTATCAATATTTTATGTCGGATATCCCATTTTTCTCTTTAATGGAGAAATTCATTCAATAAAAGAGCAAAACTTAAACCTTTGTTAAACTTATTTTTGGAAAATGCTTAGGTTCATTTTTTTTTTTTTTTAAAGAAAGAAATAAAAAGAATCTCATGCTGCTCATGGAGGAGATCTGCTAGTAGAATATCAATTTATTGCTCATTACAAATATTATACAGAGTAAAGGAGGCAGTTTGTGGAGTAAAGTTGGCACTGTAGGGGCATGGCCTATCATCTTAAATCCGTGACTTGTGGCACTTTTATTAGTATATCTGATTTCCTGGGGGCATAGGGGACAGATCTATCATTGGCCTCCCTCCCCTAAAACCATACACTATGTGAGATGGCCTGTATGGAGAGTAATATATTCCGGGAATATATTAATGAAATAAATCATGAATATCATCGGCCAAGGGGACTACGTGCTGTATATACAGAATGTAGTCTCCTTGGCCGATGATATTCATGACCTATTACGTTTATACCACTATTTACGTAGTGTTTAATCAATGTTATGAGAGCACTTGTGGGTCTATGGTTCAATATAGCGGTCGTGGAATATTGAACCATAGACCCACAAGTGCTCTCTCATAACTTGATTAAGGCATTTATCTCACATATGTCTCCATTTTGTATTAATTTCTCACCTTATAACCCCAGAATTAATCCAGGAGAAGACATTTTGTAAGTGCATGCAATCTGCACGGTTTGCCAAGCTGTCATGGCCATTTTGTCGTTCTGCCCGATATACCTCCACCTTTACACACATTTTTTGGGTGTAATCCAAGCATGTCAAGTCCTGTACTTCTAACACCAACAAATATACGATCTCTTTAGGAGCACGAAGTGGAGACCTTCCTCTTACAGCCAGAGCTACCTTGTTATTGTGGCAACCGTGGCCGTATCCAACCGCCGTAGTTGTGTCTCATGGCAACGATTGTAAAAGTTTACTCCGTTGCTAAGTCACACAGGAAATTGATTGTGTTCATCACTTCCAGGTCATGGGTCATAGTGAATGACCTGTGACCTTTCCTAATCTTTGATTGGGAAATCCCCTGACTTTGCCATGGGGTGTGACACCAAGGTTTCGATCTTTGGATCTCATCAGGCTCTTAAATGGCGAACAAGGCTTGTGACTATTATCACAATTTAATTCCTAAAATAGATTGATTCTAGAAATTACTAATTTTCAAATAAATGTTATTTCATGGAAAATTAGAAAATAGAGACAATCGGTGTCAACATGAAATCCTTGTTTCCACCATGCCCATCCTCTCAGTAAACATGTGTTTTTATGACGAAGTGGGGGATTGGAAGGGCGCTATTTGGGATCTTGGGATTTAGAAGACAGGTGCGTCCACTAAATTCATACCATGAGGGACCTGGGTGTGTAGTTTACTTATCCATTCCCTTTCTATCCGATTTCTACACTTCTAAGCCAGTCCACTTTGTGGATGGCTGCTAATAAAGTCTAGAATCGTTATCTTAACGTCACTTAATTGGTCGTGGCCATTCGAGTTAAAATGATTCCCTATATCTGTGTGAAGCTTTGCTTTACGGATTTTAGTAAAATGCTCGCCGATTCTGTCTATGACTCTGCGGCTGGTCTGACCTACGTATTGCATCCCACATCTTTTGCAAGACAGTGCGTAGATCAGATTAGAGCTCTTACATGTAACATTGATTTTGCTACTATAAGATTTACCTGTGCTGTGTGAGGTAATTTTACCTGATTTGTTTAGCCTAGGGCAATATTCACATAGGTCAGATTCTGCCCTAGTGCAAGCATGTGAATGGCCCCCACTTATTGCCTTCTTGTGTTTTTTACCCGGATGGTAATCTAGCTTAGCCCTAGTCAGCTGATTTTTTAGTGAAGCCGGTTTGCTTAGGGACATCAGAAATTTTCTACTATGTAAATCCCTAGTCCTGGCGGAACACGATAATAATTCCCAGTTAGTCGTAATTATGCGTTTAATGTCATTGAAGGCTGGGTGGAAGGTAGTGACCATTATGGCGAGATTGTTTTCACATGTTTGAATGGTACCCACATTATGTGAGGTCAGGGGGTCCGGGCGGGTCTTGAGGAGAGCTCTCCTAAACCCCTCCGTTACCAATTTTATTGGATACCCCCTATGTAAGAAATGTGCTGCAGTTGTCAACCCATGTCTTATATAGTCCTCTTGGTTAGTGCAAATTCTGTGGATTCTGAGGAATTGACCATAAGGGATGCCCTTCTTACAGTGGTTGGGATGTGCGGAATCAAAGTGTAAGTAGTTGTGGGCATCAGTCGGTTTGGTGTAAAGGTCAGTGACAATCCCCACAGCGGCCGGGGATCGATTCCCCGTTGAACCCTGAATGGTTTTAATAGGAAATCAAAGGCATGGTTGACTTTGTATGCTTCGCCACTTTATTAACATGTCCAGATTGAAACCAGCACCTTCTTGAAGACAAACAAAAGGTCTGAGAGTGCGTTATGGCTGAAAAACGAACCGGGGTTATGACAAAAAAAAGCACTGTCCAGGCCCAAATCGTGAGATAAGTAGTAGATTAACTATGGGTTAACCAGGTCACGTGAATATATACCCGGTGCGAAGAAAATTTTCAAAAATGAACATGGGTTGTATATACTCATATAATGCACGGCTGATATGCACATATCGGCACTGAAAGTCCCAGAATCGTGGTATAAGACATACTTATACCTGAGGGAAGCTAGTCACCATCTTTACTTTCACTTAGAGGAATTTATAAGGCATAGACATCCTTGCAAGTGAATACGACAATGAATATGTGTAGTATCGGCACTTGGTAATTTCTAGGACACCACACCAATGCAAAGGTATCAATGAGGAGAAAATGCATGTCAATATCCATATATACCACTCCCCCTGGCTTTTTTGTAGGGTATTTTAAGCAGGTGGTTCAACGTTCCACATGGGGTGGTTCAACCTACCCCACCCATGAGGTACATTGGACCACCTAAAGATTTCCTTTTCAGAAATTCATAAAAATATAAACATTAGCTTTAATTGATATCTTATGAAGCCTAGTTATGCCCAATGATATTGACTAACTTCGTTGGGGAATTTCAAAGGTCTTGTGTTTTTTATAGAGTCAGGGAAAAAACAAACTGTATAAGCGACTCAGTGTGCCCCCCTGTGCCCTAACCTACAAACATAGTGTTATAATATTTAAGTGTTCTACACATTTTGTCAAGCACTATGATTCACCTAAGAAGATATGTTTCATATCAGACCCATGTTAGGCACAATTAGGGACCTATGGTGCCTAACATGGGTCTGATGTGATTTTAGGGTCAATGGCCCATGGGATAGTTAGCCCCTAGGGCAGGTGGGACTAGGACAATTGGCACCACGGTAAGGAGGCCCCACAGAAACATTTGTTCTGGACTTTCGGCTTTGTTGGTCACGTGTTAGTGATGTGTGGATGCCCATAATTCTGGCTGTTGGTGATGCATGTTAGTGTTGTGTTACTGATATGTAACTGATGGTTTAGTGACATCTCATGTAGCATGCTAGTGTTGTGTTACTGATATGTAACTGATGGTTTAGTGACATCTCATGTAGCATGTTAGTGTTGTGTTACTGATATGTAACTGATGGTTTAGTGACATCTCATGTAGCATGTTAGTGTTGTGTTACTGATATGTAACTGATGGTTTAGTGACATCTCATGTAGCATGTTAGTGGTGTGTTACTGATACGTAACTGATGGTTTAGTGACATCTCATGTAGCATGTTAGTGTTGTGTTACTGATATGTAACTGATGGTTTAGTGACATCTCATGTGGCATGTTAGTGTTGTGTTACTGATATGTAACTGATGGTTTAGTGACATCTCATGTAGCATGTTAGTGGTGTGTTACTGATACGTAACTGATGGTTTAGTGACATCTCATGTAGCATGTTAGTGTTGTACATCAGTTACACATCATAAGCATGCTACAGCATGTGACTGACAAGTCAGTAAAAATGAGGACAAATTATAAAGATACAACACCCAGACATTAGTTACCGGTCAGTAACAGTCAGTCACATACCGCAATCTCCCGCATATAAGGTGCGTCTTATACGCGAATCAGATCGTTCATGGGTCTTATATGTGGGAGCAAGGCTGCCTTGAGTTGGGGGTGTGCCTTATACACAGGTTTTCCCAATATCTCAATTGGGAGAAATGGTTATAATGCTGAGCATATGATTTTTTGAATGGCACAAATGAGGTGAGACCAGAAGTAGAACTTAATTCTGACATTGTAGCATCAGTTTTTTTGGTTTCTTTTTCTACATTTATGCATTCTATCAATATTGTGGCATGTGAGAGAATGAATTTAAATCACCACATTATCTAAACATAGTTTGAACATCTGTTCTTCAGTCAAACATATAGCAAGTGTATGTGAATGGTAAACTGGCTCCATCTGGTGGCACTTCTGGGAACTATTCCTATTGAATGCATGATCATAAATGATCATGAACAGGGTACAGTTTGAAGTTTGGAGTATAATGTATACTATCTTCTGACACAGTTTGGGACAAACCAACCACATCATGATGACCCATTTACATGATAACATGAAATGTATCATGTAAATCAGTGATCTAAGCATGGATATGCCCCTACATAACCTTAAATCTGTTTATAACTACAGTACTGGGAATACAACCTAGTGGAGAGTGGCAACAGATATGGATCAATGTGTCCCCTGTCTCCCACTCATGAGGTAGGCCTATATTGTGCCACTACAGGAAAAGTTCCTAGAAGTGCCACCAGATGGAGCCAGTATAACATTCACATACCCCACATACACTTGCTATATGTTTGACTTAGGAACAGATGTTCAAACTATGTTTAGATAATGTGGTGATTTAAATTCATTTTCTCACACAAATTACACATCACTCGCTGCTAGATGACGTTGTCGCATGCAGAATGTTGCCACCATGCAAAATGTTTCCAGCGTTCTCCTAACAGACTTTGCAACCTCTAAATTGTATGGCGCTAGGATTAAAAGATCTGCTTGGGAATGACAAAGGTTGCTTAATCTTGAAACAAATAGTTTTTTTATTGAAAGGAAGAAACCATGATAATGTAATGGTTCGGATTAAAGTCTCGACTAGTTCGAAGTGAAAACCAGACGAGGTATCTCGGGTTAGTGCAACCGGCACATATTTATTACGGTATATGTTTTACATCCACCTCGAAGTGTACTGCTTAGCTATATGCAAGCTCAGGTAAAGGTGGTCCGACTCCGTTGGCAGGCAGAGCCAGACTAATGCCTTCCCCGGCCCCAGGTAGGAGCTGGAGCGAGGCGAACAGTGCTGCCACCACCCCACAGAGACCAGTGGTCGAGGAGACCTCTAGTGACTTCCGGTGATGGGCGCACCGCTCGAAACGCCCTCTCGAGGGAGATGCTCACACTATATCACGATCTACGAGCCCCTACACTAATATCCCTCTCCTCTTATAGAAATCAAAAAAAAAAAAACCTAATGATACTGCCCCTACGCCGTAGAACATTGCTCATGGAGCGACATTTTGCATATTACAACGTCATGGCCCACATGCAACGTCACAAAAGACGTCACAGATGAAAACGAAACCATAATGGAGTGCCTGGTGTACATAATGGAGTTGCAATGGTCGCTACGCTCCCGGCCCCTGACAGGGCTTGCAACTCTAAAAAATCAAATTCAAAATAACTGTCCTGGTAGACATATAACATCCTTAGGTAGAGGAAATAACACTGAAGTTCACAAAAAAAAAGTCAACTTGAAGAAGGTAGAAACGGGCCTGAAGTTGATCACCTAATTAGCAAAAGCCATAAAAACACTATTTTGTAGATTTCTGAATCAGGGACTAAACTTTCAAAGGGAAGTTTTATCTCTTATAAACCTGATCAACCTTTAATTTTGCATATGGGGAAAGAGATAAAGGTCCCAAGAATGAGCTGAAAGTGGAGAAATACCTGTAACCTCATTTGCATATGGCTAAACGTGTTGCCCTATGATAGGGTGACAGTAATACCCACTATGCTAGTAATACCCACGGCTACTCTAGTCCCTAAAAACAACCTTTGTTCTACTCTATGGATACTACTCAATGCATTTTCAAAATATTAAATTTATGGGTAGCTGGAGCCACCCAAACTCCCAATGTCGCTGTAGGAGTGTAAGATATCAAATGAAAGGTCTTGATGTCCTCTTTGTGGTTCCAGAAAGAGCCAAGTCCCCGCATATAAGCCGAGCCTTATACACGGGGCACTGTTGTGAAAGAATTGGAAATCTGCACGCCATCCTTAGGAATGGAGAGGAGCCAACTAGCCAGTTCACCTTGCTAACATAAGACGCTACTTGTAGGGGCCATGTTACATAAGACGCTACTTGTAGGGGCCATGTTACATAAGACGCTACTTGTAGGGGCCATGTCAGAAGCTGTGATTTATATTTAGATATGTAATGATGATATTTAATTCTATAGAATAGGACACGGATGTCCAATAACCATTAGGCATGGCTATGGGGATGTGATAGCAGTTTTTACAGCCTCTGAAAGGCTTGCCATAGGGAAGCCATCAATTGTCTCTGCAGCTACAGAATTAGACACATCCTACCTCTCATCATTCATCATCTACCTCAAAGGATGGCCAAACCATGTTCATGGCCCTTCCCGCAGTGCACTCTTTGTCCACCAGAGGCCGCTCACCCAGAGGTCATGACACAATGTCATTATGGCAGCTTTGACCTTCATGGTTCAGGGTCATAATGAGAGGAGGCCTTTCTATTTGGCTATGGAAAGAAGGAAAGAATGGTTTCGTTGTTATCTCAGCTATATGTATCAGGACTATTGCTCCTCTAGGCCTATATTATGCTTATCCTTTTCTAGGAGAGAAAGCAAGGTGGCCTAGGCTTTGTTTTTTGGTTGACCCCTCATACACATATATACCGTAATGGCCCATATAAGCATGCGGGTGCTTATTAATTTCACTCCCACTGTGCCACCGGCGTTTATACGAGACAGATGCTTATTTTAATACTGTTTTTCAGTGCCTAAGATTAATTTCAATACCCCTATATGCCGGCGGTTATTTGAGACCGGCACTTATTTCAGACCCTGGCACTTAAAGGGATAGATTCCGTTATTGTACATATGAACTGAAGTCCTGCTGTGCCCTTACAGCATGTGTATACTGCTTCCACACAGAGGTGCTAATTTTTATTGCCCCACAGGTAGTCCTGTTTGAAGTTTGGTCTGTGTGGGGTCATTAGGGTTTGGGGGTGGAGGCTGGAACAGCTCCATAAACTGACCAACAACCCAACAGAAGTGGGTTGGTGTCTATTGATGGAACAGCCTGATTTCAAAATTCTGACAGTTGGAGAAAATAAAATACTCAATTTCTGATTGTTTTATTCATCAGAAAAAGCTGATTTCAGCTATACCTATCATTGAGGTACTCACACATATGGTATGCGCTTTGCAGAAAATAGTATTCACTAAAGACAGAGATATTTAGGATAACTTGGCATATTTGACTATAGACGGAACCATCGCTTAAGGAGCGATGGTAAGCAGTAACACTGGTGTTGTGGTGGTGGAACTTTCAGAGTAGTTTCCCAAGCCCCCAATGAAAACTGGGTCCCTAGTCTTAACTGGGGTTGGTCTTTGATATCTTAACTCTAGGACCTACCTACTTGTTGTGTATTGTTTTGAAATGTGAAATCATATCCATGCCTTTGTTTTTTTTTTGTAACCTGATATCTAGAACTCAGTCAGACATGTTGGGCAAGGTGGCAAGTGCTGGTTCCTGGTCAGTCTGACTGTTGTCTTTGTGGTAGTACAGGTGGGAGGGACACAAGGTCCCCTTAGGGCCACTTTCGCGCGACCCAACCTGGTTAACCGGGTGACTTGATCTGGTACATCCGGGGTGTAGCTGTGCTGTACACACGATGGGTACAGTCGGTCGACCGGGTTAACCAGATCGGGCCACGCGAAAGTGGCCCTGGTGAGTAAAACTGCCTAGGGACAGGAAGTTCAAGCCCAAATTGTTGGATGAGATGTTTTGTTGACATTTGAGACAAGTGTGATCAATTCCAACACACAGGGAGGATATATTGACAATCATAAATTATCACAGTAAGTAGAACAGCTTCATAGAGGTCAAAACAAGACAGGGGACTACTTTAATTAATGCACACAGGCATCATTTGGACACAAACTGCCCTCAAACCCACGGGACTTGGTTTCAGTGGACATCAATTGCTGGGCCTCTGAATGAACATATCTAGGGCCCAGTTAGCTGTGTAATTTGACCAGAGCTCTTTACCCCACCTTATATGAGACCCCCTGTGGGATCACAGGCTGTTCCGTCCTATTTATAGTCTTCGTTCCCCTTTAAACAGGCCATTACGGTAGGAGTGAGTAGTATAGGAATGAAGGCACTCTATGATGAAATTGAGAAGATAAAGGCAATTTATATAATCGTAACGATGTATGATACATTTATGTTTAACATATTTCTAATAAAACTTGCATGTGAAATAGTTGCTTTTCGCCCAGCACTGCTCACCGTTTCTTATAAAACGGTGAGCAGTGCTCTGCTGCATGATTGAAGTGACATTGAGTGAATTATAGTAGTAGAGTGCATACCTGAGCAAGGTCACGATAGCTGTATACAAATCAAGGCCATCGATTAGTCAAGACATATCTTGATTGGGTGCTTAACTGTCTCAAGGTAATCTTCAACGTTTTATAAAGACAATAGACAACTCTTTCTTCACATCTTGACTGGCAGGAGAATGTCCTTATTACAGTGACTTGCCGCAACTGCCGGTCCAGTACCTCTGGAACACCATGAGGCTGGTACACCGTGCCTACCGTATGTGAATGACAGCCCCAGCACCTATATATTTAGGGCAATTATAACACCGGCCCTCATAGAAGACAGACACTTATCCGAGGTCTTTATTCAAAAGCTTCAGGTATATTTCATGTCTCCCATGGTACTTATATAACACCTTTAATTGTTGTGAACCTGCTGTGTGTGTTGTGAGTAGTATAGGACGAGGTGTGTGCTGTGAGTAGTATAGGACGAGGTGTGTGCTGTGAGTAGTATAGGATGAGCTGTGTGTTGTGAGTAGTATAGGACGAGGTGTGTGCTGTGAGAAGTATAGGACGAGGTGTGTGCTGTGAGTAGTATAGGACGAGGTGTGTGATGTGAGTAGTATAGGACGAGGTGTGTGCTGTGAGTAGTATAGGATGAGCTGTGTGTTGTGAGTAGTATAGGATGAGGTGTGTGCTGTGAGTAGTATAGGATGAGCTGTGTGCTGTGAGTAGTATAGGACTATTGTAGTAGTTTGCTGTGAGTAGTATAGGACGAGCTGTGTGCTGTGAGTAGTATAGGACGAGCTGTGTGCTGTGAGTAGTATAGGACGAGCTGTGTGCTGTGAGTAGTATAGGACAAGCTGTGTGCTGTGAGTAGTATAGGACTACTGTAGCAGTGTGCTGTGAGTAGTATAGGATGAGCTGTGTGTTGTGAGTAGTATAGGACGAGGTGTGTGCTGTGAGTAGTATAGGACGAGGTGTGTGTTGTGAGTAGTATAGGACGAGGTGTGTGCTGTGAGTAGTATAGGACGAGGTGTGTGCTGTGAGTAGTATAGGATGAGCTGTGTGTTGTGAGTAGTATAGGACGAGGTGTGTGCTGTGAGAAGTATAGGACGAGGTGTGTGCTGTGAGTAGTATAGGATGAGCTGTGTGTTGTGAGTAGTATAGGACGAGGTGTGTGCTGTGAGTAGTATAGGATGAGCTGTGTGCTGTGAGTAGTATAGGACGAGGTGTGTGCTGTGAGTAGTATAGGACGAGGTGTGTGCTGTGAGTAGTATAGGATGAGCTGTGTGTTGTGAGTAGTATAGGACGAGGTGTGTGCTGTGAGTAATATAGGACGAGGTGTGTGATGTGAGTAGTATAGGACGAGGTGTGTGCTGTGAGTAGTATAGGATGAGCTGTGTGTTGTGAGTAGTATAGGACGAGGTGTGTGCTGTGAGTAGTATAGGATGAGCTGTGTGCTGTGAGTAGTATAGGACTATTGTAGTAGTGTGCTGTGAGTAGTATAGGACGAGCTGTGTGCTGTGAGTAGTATAGGACGATCTGTGTGCTGTGAGTAGTATAGGACGAGCTGTGTGCTGTGAGTAGTATAGGACAAGCTGTGTGCTGTGAGTAGTATAGGACTACTGTAGCAGTGTGCTGTGAGTAGTATAGGATGAGCTGTGTGTTGTGAGTAGTATAGGACGAGGTGTGTGCTGTGAGTAGTATAGGACGAGGTGTGTGTTGTGAGTAGTATAGGACGAGGTGTGTGCTGTGAGTAGTATAGGACGAGGTGTGTGCTGTGAGTAGTATAGGATGAGCTGTGTGTTGTGAGTAGTATAGGACGAGGTGTGTGCTGTGAGAAGTATAGGACGAGGTGTGTGCTGTGAGTAGTATAGGATGAGCTGTGTGTTGTGAGTAGTATAGGACGAGGTGTGTGCTGTGAGTAGTATAGGATGAGCTGTGTGCTGTGAGTAGTATAGGACGAGGTGTGTGCTGTGAGTAGTATAGGACGAGGTGTGTGCTGTGAGTAGTATAGGATGAGCTGTGTGTTGTGAGTAGTATAGGACGAGGTGTGTGCTGTGAGTAGTATAGGACGAGGTGTGTGATGTGAGTAGTATAGGACGAGGTGTGTGCTGTGAGTAGTATAGGATGAGCTGTGTGTTGTGAGTAGTATAGGACGAGGTGTGTGCTGTGAGTAGTATAGGATGAGCTGTGTGCTGTGAGTAGTATAGGACTATTGTAGTAGTGTGCTGTGAGTAGTATAGGACGAGCTGTGTGCTGTGAGTAGTATAGGACGAGCTGTGTGCTGTGAGTAGTATAGGATGAGCTGTGTGCTGTGAGTAGTATAGGACAAGCTGTGTGATGTGAGTAGTATAGGACTACTGTAGCAGTGTGCTGTGAGTAGTATAGGATGAGCTGTGTGTTGTGAGTAGTATAGGACGAGGTGTGTGTTTTGAGTAGTATAGGACGAGCTGTGTGCTGTGAGTAGTATAGGACTACTGTAGTAGTGTGCTGTGAGTAGTATAGGATGAGCTGTGTGCTGTGAGTAGTATAGGACGAGGTGTGTGCTGTGAGTAGTATAGGACGAGGTGTGTGCTGTGAGTAGTATAGGACGAGGTGTGTGCTGTGAGTAGTATAGGACGAGGTGTGTGCTGTGAGTAGTATAGGACGAGCTGTGTGCTGTGAGTAGTATAGGATGAGCTGTGTGCTGTGAGTAGTATAGGACTAGGTGTGCGCTGTGAGTAGTATAGGATGAGCTGTGTGTTGTGAGTAGTATAGGACGAGGTGTGTGTTGTGAGTAGTATAGGATGAGCTGTATGCTGTGAGTAGTATAGGACTATTGTAGTAGTGTGCTGTGAGTAGTATAGGACCAGGTGTGTGCTGTGAGTAGTATAGGACGAGGTGTGTGCTGTGAGTAGTATAGGACGAGGTGTGTGCTGTGAGTAGTATAGGACGAGGTGTGTGCTGTGAGTAGTATAGGATGAGCTGTGTGTTGTGAGTAGTATAGGACGAGGTGTGTGCTGTGAGTAGTATAGGATGAGCTGTGTGTTGTGAGTAGTATAGGACGAGGTGTGTGCTGTGAGTAGTATAGGATGAGCTGTGTGCTGTGAGTAGTATAGGACGAGGTGTGTGCTGTGAGTAGTATAGGACGAGGTGTGTGCTGTGAGTAGTATAGGATGAGCTGTGTGTTGTGAGTAGTATAGGACGAGGTGTGTGCTGTGAGTAGTATAGGACGAGGTGTGTGATGTGAGTAGTATAGGACGAGGTGTGTGCTGTGAGTAGTATAGGATGAGCTGTGTGTTGTGAGTAGTATAGGACGAGGTGTGTGCTGTGAGTAGTATAGGATGAGCTGTGTGCTGTGAGTAGTATAGGACTATTGTAGTAGTTTGCTGTGAGTAGTATAGGACGAGCTGTGTGCTGTGAGTAGTATAGGACGAGCTGTGTGCTGTGAGTAGTATAGGACGAGCTGTGTGCTGTGAGTAGTATAGGACAAGCTGTGTGCTGTGAGTAGTATAGGACTACTGTAGCAGTGTGCTGTGAGTAGTATAGGATGAGCTGTGTGTTGTGAGTAGTATAGGACGAGGTGTGTGCTGTGAGTAGTATAGGACGAGGTGTGTGTTGTGAGTAGTATAGGACGAGGTGTGTGCTGTGAGTAGTATAGGACGAGGTGTGTGCTGTGAGTAGTATAGGATGAGCTGTGTGTTGTGAGTAGTATAGGACGAGGTGTGTGCTGTGAGAAGTATAGGACGAGGTGTGTGCTGTGAGTAGTATAGGATGAGCTGTGTGTTGTGAGTAGTATAGGACGAGGTGTGTGCTGTGAGTAGTATAGGATGAGCTGTGTGCTGTGAGTAGTATAGGACGAGGTGTGTGCTGTGAGTAGTATAGGACGAGGTGTGTGCTGTGAGTAGTATAGGATGAGCTGTGTGTTGTGAGTAGTATAGGACGAGGTGTGTGCTGTGAGTAGTATAGGACGAGGTGTGTGATGTGAGTAGTATAGGACGAGGTGTGTGCTGTGAGTAGTATAGGATGAGCTGTGTGTTGTGAGTAGTATAGGACGAGGTGTGTGCTGTGAGTAGTATAGGATGAGCTGTGTGCTGTGAGTAGTATAGGACTATTGTAGTAGTGTGCTGTGAGTAGTATAGGACGAGCTGTGTGCTGTGAGTAGTATAGGACGATCTGTGTGCTGTGAGTAGTATAGGACGAGCTGTGTGCTGTGAGTAGTATAGGACAAGCTGTGTGCTGTGAGTAGTATAGGACTACTGTAGCAGTGTGCTGTGAGTAGTATAGGATGAGCTGTGTGTTGTGAGTAGTATAGGACGAGGTGTGTGCTGTGAGTAGTATAGGACGAGGTGTGTGTTGTGAGTAGTATAGGACGAGGTGTGTGCTGTGAGTAGTATAGGACGAGGTGTGTGCTGTGAGTAGTATAGGATGAGCTGTGTGTTGTGAGTAGTATAGGACGAGGTGTGTGCTGTGAGAAGTATAGGACGAGGTGTGTGCTGTGAGTAGTATAGGATGAGCTGTGTGTTGTGAGTAGTATAGGACGAGGTGTGTGCTGTGAGTAGTATAGGATGAGCTGTGTGCTGTGAGTAGTATAGGACGAGGTGTGTGCTGTGAGTAGTATAGGACGAGGTGTGTGCTGTGAGTAGTATAGGATGAGCTGTGTGTTGTGAGTAGTATAGGACGAGGTGTGTGCTGTGAGTAGTATAGGACGAGGTGTGTGATGTGAGTAGTATAGGACGAGGTGTGTGCTGTGAGTAGTATAGGATGAGCTGTGTGTTGTGAGTAGTATAGGACGAGGTGTGTGCTGTGAGTAGTATAGGATGAGCTGTGTGCTGTGAGTAGTATAGGACTATTGTAGTAGTGTGCTGTGAGTAGTATAGGACGAGCTGTGTGCTGTGAGTAGTATAGGACGAGCTGTGTGCTGTGAGTAGTATAGGATGAGCTGTGTGCTGTGAGTAGTATAGGACAAGCTGTGTGCTGTGAGTAGTATAGGACTACTGTAGCAGTGTGCTGTGAGTAGTATAGGATGAGCTGTGTGTTGTGAGTAGTATAGGACGAGGTGTGTTTTGAGTAGTATAGGACGAGCTGTGTGCTGTGAGTAGTATAGGACTACTGTAGTAGTGTGCTGTGAGTAGTATAGGATGAGCTGTGTGCTGTGAGTAGTATAGGACGAGGTTTGTGCTGTGAGTAGTATAGGACGAGGTGTGTGCTGTGAGTAGTATAGGACGAGGTGTGTGCTGTGAGTAGTATAGGACGAGGTGTGTGCTGTGAGTAGTATAGGACGAGCTGTGTGCTGTGAGTAGTATAGGATGAGCTGTGTGCTGTGAGTAGTATAGGACTAGGTGTGCGCTGTGAGTAGTATAGGATGAGCTGTGTGTTGTGAGTAGTATAGGACGAGGTGTGTGTTGTGAGTAGTATAGGATGAGCTGTATGCTGTGAGTAGTATAGGACTATTGTAGTAGTGTGCTGTGAGTAGTATAGGACGAGCTGTGTGCTGTGAGTAGTATAGGACGAGGTGTGTGCTGTGAGTAGTATAGGACGAGGTGTGTGCTGTGAGTAGTATAGGACGAGGTGTGTGCTGTGAGTAGTATAGGACGAGCTGTGCGCTGTGAGTAGTATAGGACTATTGTAGCAGTGTGCTGTGAGTAGTATAGACAAAGTCGTTATTTGCTGGCATGACCCTACACCCCCTTCATCCTTTCTTGCTTCTTTATCATCTTTCATTTTGTGTCTTCTTAAAAGCCTGGTTCCACTGCATCACTCGTGTCCATTTTCTGCTAATCTGATGATATTTCCCCCATACATTTGCTATATAAAAATCGGCCGGATTAGCCAATCATTGACCCCACCTTTTATTCCCTCTCTTCATTCTTCCATCCTTGCTTGCTTCCATCCACCCGTCCTTCCTTCTTCTTTTCTATCATTATCTCTTCCATCATTTTGTTCCTTTCTTCATCGGGCCTCCCTAGCCCCAGGCCATCTTTAAAAGGGGTCTATGTCTTGCTTTTCTATCCTCTCTGAGTGTGGGTGGTGTCCATATGTGCGGGCACTGGCACATATTCGTTCCTTGAATCTCCTCTTTCCTGTCCCCTCTTTCTTACATGTGTCTGGTGTCCATATGCACGGGCACAGGCACATGTATTCCTTTGTGACGTGATGTCTAATGTACTTTTTCCGCCATGAATATGACCTTAGCTGTCGGCTTGGCGTTAAACAACCATTACTCACTCACTCACTGCTTTCTTCATTCTGTCTCTCCTTTGTTCTTTCTTTCATTTTCTTTTTCTTTCCTACCATCCAGACTCCATTTATTCCCCTTTATTCACATGCCTCTACCAAACCCTGCTTCCTTCTTTTCTTACTGGGCTTCCCTAGCCGACTTAAAAGGGTCTATATCTCCTCTTTCCTATCCCCTCAGATGTGTGTGGTGCACATATGCACGGGCACCTACACATTCCTCTGTGATATTGTGAAATATAGTTCGCGCCATGAATATGACCATAGCTGTCGAAATGACGTTAAACATCTATTATTCACTCACTCAGTCTTTTCTCACTTTGTTTCCCATTCTCCATCCTTTTGACCAATCTCCCTTCATCCTAGAGGGAGAGAGAGAGAGAGAGAGAGAGAGAGAGAGAGAGAGAGAGAGAGAGAGAGAGAGAGAGAGGGAGTGTGAGAGGGCCAGGGTCTGACCTTCTCCCCACATACCACCCTGAGTGCCCCCACACTGAGTTGCTCCCCGGGCGGTGAGCTGCTTCTACCGCGGGGTAGTTCCTGCACTGGGCCTGTGGAGGCAGCGTGCATACACGTCCAACCCTCACTCCCCTCACACAGCATGCTGGCAGACCGACAACCGCTTACCCCACCACTCACATTGAGGCACTTACACTGCCACTCAGGACGATCCACTGCTACACGGTGGTCGTGCCCCACCCAGGATCCAGACACCGACCTACGGACTCAGCTTATACCGACAACTTAGTGGAGCGATGGGTTGATGAAAATGATGTGTTATCTTGGATAACACTTCAAGTCTATTGGCTACATGTGGAACCTACACGTGGTGATACATTCACCTTGAAGGGCTGGGACATCGGCAGGTAACTGGGGTGTGTATAATTATAGGCAGGATCTTCAGCTAACACTGCGTCCGTCCACGATCATAAAGGACATGCAGTGAAGTAGTAGAGCTTATCGGTAATTCATTTACTGCTGTAGTGAAAATTCTCCTTTCATTAATAATAACAATGAGCATCGTTGATAAACGGATACAAAACAGGGTATTTATGTTACTTACATTACTCTTAAGCCTTGTGTCCACACGACGACAAAACCACTTTTGTCAGCCGACAAAATGACTTTTGTTGGCCGACTTTTCAATTGTAGGCCGAAAAAAGTGCTTTTGCCACCCTATTTTAGTGATAATATCATGTTTGATTTTTATCGTCAGAAATGGACGACAAAAGTGTTTTTTCGCCGAGAATTTTGTCGGCAGCAAATTTTGTTGCCATGTGGACACACGGCTCCAGATGCAAAAGGGAGGAAAAGGAAATAATCAAGGTCGACGGCAGATTTTCATGTTTAGATTATCATCTAACTTTTTTTTACTCTGTCGAAGAATGAGGCAATGATTATATCCATAGTTAGGTTTTATCAAAATGAAAAGTTAGGTTTGGACGTAGGTGTTACCTCACATGGTGGTGGACAGGGTTGTACTAAGGTGCGATTTAGCAGACTACTTGGTGAAGCAGTGTTTATTAAACCCACAGCTCCACTACCGGGTACAGTCACACTGCTAGCGTCTGTCTTACCTGCCATAGTGCAACTCATTTCGCCTACCTGTTTAAACCTTCCTGAACGTGTCCTAGGTCTACCCTACCCTACCTAGTACAAAGGGGCTGTGTACAAATGACGTCATGCAGGAGGGGGGAGGGGGGTCCCACTTGCCATGACCAAGCATGACAAGGGGGGGAGGGGGGGGGTCATGGGCTGCATGACATCATGTCATCAAGAAATCACAATATGCTTTGGTTTTGGCAAGAATAAAAACTTTTGTAAAGGTAGGGAAGTTTAATGCATTCATCTGACATAAATGTTTTACCTATAGGCCCTGCATGCATGAATTCCTCAGACATCTCACTCAATGAGTGTCACTGCCATCAATGTCAGTGTAAAATCAAGTCGATGTCAGGCCACTATAAGGGGGCACTACTACTCTATCCTACCTATACCAATTTAACCCTTTTTGAAAAGGGGCACTGCTGCCCTCAGGATCTAAAATGATGCACCTAAAATACCCCTGAACTGCTGCTGTTGCCTCAGGGCAGCATCCATAGTTATCCACAGGCTTCTTTTTGAAAAGGTGTGATATTTCCCCCCCCCCTCCTTGAGGTGTCAAAATTATTTTGCTCCTTCCCCAATCCACCCCATCCCGGAATCCCACTGTTGATAAATAACGAACACTCCCCTGGAGCTCTCCACCACCCTGCTATTTTCACTGAGGGGATGCTTGGGGAGATTTTTTTTTTCTATTAGGCCACTCACTAAATTCAGTGTTATGCCTGAAACCTATTTCTAGTACACTTTTACATGGTTAAAGTTACAGATTAAATCAATACATTCAATATATCAATACATTCAAGCTCTTGAACTATATTATCCTTAATAATAACTGTTCTCGATTTTCTCTTCGCTGACAAGTGTACAGCTTTCGCTGCAAAGAAGGCAGACTATTAACTGTATTGGACTATTGATCTAGACAGTTTTTAAGCCCTTTTGTGACAGGAAATACTTGTGTATGATCACTACTATAGTACTCCGTGTATAACTATAAGGGACCAAAATGGTACAGCCTGCATATAGGGACCCATACATTATATAAGCTGACAGTGTTTGGCGTGTTTCTCTGTTCATTTGTTGATCAGTTCTAGTTCTTTTTTCACTTTGCATGTATCTTATCCTTTATTGCCATTTCACACCCATTATATGTCCCTTGAACCATTTTAATTTGTTTATAGCCTATAGGCCTTCACTATTCATGCACTTTGGGGGGGGGGTATCTCTCTGCATGACGTCATGCTGAGGGGGGGGGGGGTCAAGTGTTGTATGACGAAACATGACAAGGGGGGGAGGGGGGGTCAAAAATGGTCAAAAAATGCATGACGTCATTTGTACACAGCCCCAAAGAGCAATGCAGTGTATATTTCATTTTTGCATTGAGCTGATATGTCGTCATGGTGCATTGATGCAGCAGCGGCCCAGTATGTTTTGCCAGTTTCAGTCCCAAATTATCAAAGTACAGGCAGAAAAGAGAAGGTGCAGTAGGGGTGCACACCCCTATACGCCCCTGTCTAAAGCTGAGTAGGGGTGCACACCCCTATACGCCCCTGTCTAAAGCTGAGTAGGGGTGCACACCCCTATACGCCCCTGTCTTAAGCTGAGTAGGGGTGCACACCCCTATACGCCCCTGTCTTAAGCTGAGTAGGGGTGCACACCCCTATACGCCCCTGTCTAAAGCTGAGTAGGGGTGCACACCCCTATACGCCCCTGTCTTAAGCTGAGTAGGGGTGCACACCCCTACACAGCTTTAGTCCTCGGTGGCCAATCCACCCCTCGGGGGGACCCCCCCTCGTGGTGGATCGGCCACCTTGTACACCACGGTCGTTTAGTTCTATCTATATACACCTCTGTCTAAAGCTGAGTAGGGGTGCACACCCTATACGCCCCTGTCTAAAGCTGTGTAGGGGTGCACACCCCTATACCCCCATGTCTTAAGCTGAGTAGGGGTGCAGACCCCTATACCCCCATGTCTAAAGCTGAGTAGGGTTGCACACCCCTATACGCCCATCTTAAGCTGAGTAGGGGTGCACACTCCTATATGCCCCTGTCTTAAGCTGAGTAGGGGTGCACACCCCTATATGCCCCTGTCTAAAGCTGAGTAGGGGTGCACACCCCTATACGCCCCTGTCTAAAGCTGAGTAGGGATGCACACTCCTATACGCCCCTGTCTAAAGCTGAGTAGGGGTGCACACCCCTTTACGCCCCTGTCTTAAGCTGAGTAGGGGTGCACACCCCTATACGCCCCTGTCTAAAGCTGAGTAGGGTTGCACACCCCTATACGCCCCTGTCTTAAGCTGAGTAGGGTTGCACACCCCCATACACCCCTGTCTAAAGCTGAGTAGGGTTGCACACCCCTATACGCCCCTGTCTAAAGCTGAGTAGGGGTGCACACCCCTATACGCCCCTGTCTTAAGCTGAGTAGGGGTGCGCACCCCTATTGGCCACTAGCTGGTCTGGAGCTGGTTCTGACAACACACACTGACAAGAACTGATAAGATGGGACCAGCACACCCCTATACGCCCGTCTTAAGCTGAGTAGGGGTGCATACCCCTATACCCCCATGTCTTAAGCTGAGTAGGGACGCAGACCCCTATACCCCCCTGTCTTAAGCTGAGTAGGGGTGCAGACCCCTACACCCCCCTGTCTTAAGCTGAGTAGGGGTGCACACCCCTATACCCCCCTGTCTTAAGCTGAGTAGGGTTGCACACCCCTATATGCCCCTGTCTTAAGCTGAGTAGGGCTGCACCCCCCTATACCCCCTGTCTTAAGCTGAGTAGGGGTGCACACCCCTATACACCCCTGTCTTAAGCTGAGTGGGGGCGACAATTTGCATGTAACCTGTTTGTATGATAACCGAACACACTGTTATTATGAACTTTCACAAGGTTATGCTCATTGACTAAAGACCTGCACATCACAGACCCACAATTAGAAGGGCGTGAGCAGCAGGAGACCCTGGGACCTGAGGGTATAACAGGGGTAGGAAGGATTATGTATAACACGTAAGGTGTCCTGGGACTACTGTACCGGGTATTGCATTCATGGTGTGAGAGATGTATGGGTAACAAGCTCAAGCTGGTGCACAATGATCACATCGAACCCTCCCCTATATTGTAAAAAAACAACAACTGTTCAATCTACCAGGGGTCCTCGTAAAACTCAAAAGTGAACCACCGTAATTGTATTGCAGTGAACCAGTGTAGTTTTACAAGAAGCTCCAGGTGGAAGTATGGTGGTACAAGGAATCTCTGTGAAAATAACATCAGATCTCTGGCAATTTTGGGACAAGGATATCGCTGTTATTTTACAGTGTATATATACATACCAAGACGCACCATATCTTACACAACTAACACACACATACCAAGATGCACCATCTCTTACACAACTAACACACATACCAAGATGCACCATCTATTACACAACTAACACACACATACCAAGGTGCACCATCTCTTACACAACTAACACACATACCAAGATGCACCATCTCTTACACAACTAACACACACAGACTAAGATGCACCATCTCTTACACAACTAACACACACATACCAAGATGCACCATCTCTTACACTACTAACACACACACATACCAAGATGCACCATCTCTTACACTACTAACACACACACATACCAAGATGCACCATCTCTTACACAACTAACACACACATACCAAGATGCCACATCTCTTACACAACTCACACACATACCAAGATGCACCATCTTTTACACAACTAACACACACATACCAAGATGCACCATCTATTACACAACTAACACACACCTACCAAGACGCACCATCTCTTACACTACTAACACACACACATACCAAGACGCACCATCTCTTACACAACTAACACACACAGACTAAGATGCACCATCTATTACACAACTAACACACACAGACTAAGATGCACCATCTCTTACACAACTAACACACACATACCAAGATGCACCATCTCTTACACAACTAACACACATACCAAGATGCACCATCTATTACACAACTAACACACACCTACCAAGACGCACCATCTCTTACACTACTAACACACACACATACCAAGACGCACCATCTCTTACACAACTAACACACACAGACTAAGATGCACCATCTCTTACACAACTAACACACACACATACCAAGATGCACCATCTCTTACACAACTAACACACACATACCAAGATGCACCATCTCTTACACAACTAACACACACATACCAAGATGCACCATCTCTTACACAACTAACACACATACCAAGATGCACCATCTCTTACACAACTAACACACACAGACTAAGATGCACCATCTCTTACACAACTAACACACACATACTAAGATGCACCATCTATTACACAACTAACACACACATACCAAGATGCACCATCTCTTACACTACTAACACACACATACCAAGATGCACCATCTCTTACACAACTAACACACACATACCAAGATGCACCATCTCTTACACAACTAACACACACATACCAAGATGCACCATCTCTTACACAACTAACACACACATACCAAGATGCACCATCTATTACACAACTAACACACATACCAAGATGCACCATCTCTTACACAACTAACACACACATACCAAGGTGCACCATCTCTTACACAACTAACACACACATACTAAGATGCACCATCTCTTACACGACTAACACACACAGACTAAGATGCACCATCTCTTACACAACTAACACACACACATACCAAGACGCACCATCTCTTACACAACTAACACACACATACTAAGATGCACCATCTCTTACACAACTAAAACACACATACCAAGGTGCACCATCTCTTACACAACTAACACACACACACCAAGACGCACCATCTCTTACACAACTAACACACACCTACCAAGATGCACCATCTCTTACACAACTAAAACACACATACCAAGGTGCACCATCTCTTACACAACTAACACACACACACCAAGACGCACCATCTCTTACACAACTAAAACACACATACTAAGATGCACCATCTCTTACACAACTAAAACACACATACCAAGGTGCACCATCTCTTACACAACTAACACACACATACCAAGATGCACTATCTCTTACACAACTAACACACACATACCAAGATGCACCATCTCTTACACAACTAACACACACATACTAAGATGCACCATCTCTTACACGACTAACACACACAGACTAAGATGCACCATCTCTTACACAACTAACACACACACATACCAAGACGCACCATCTCTTACACAACTAACACTCACAGACTCAGATGCACCATCTCTTACACAACTAACACACACATACCAAGGTGCACCATCTCTTACACAACTAACACACACATACTAAGATGCACCATCTCTTACACAACTAACACACACATACTAAGGTGCACCATCTCTTACACAACTAACACACACATACCAAGATGCACCATCTCTTACACAACTAACACACACATACCAAGATGCACCATCTCTTACACAACTAACACACACACATACCAAGATGCACCATCCCTTACACAACTAACACTCACAGACTCAGATGCACCATCTCTTACACAACTAACACACACACATACCAAGATGCACCATCTCTTACACAACTAACACTCACAGACTCAGATGCACCATCTCTTACACAACTAACACACACATACCAAGGTGCACCATCTCTTACACAACTAACACACACATACTAAGATGCACCATCTCTTACACAACTAACACACACATACTAAGGTGCACCATCTCTTACACAACTAACACACACATACCAAGATGCACCATCTCTTACACAACTAACACACACATACCAAGATGCACCATCTCTTACACAACTAACACACACATACCAAGATGCACCATCCCTTACACAACTAACACACACATACCAAGATGCACCATCTCTTACACAACTAACACACACACATACCAAGACGCACCATCTCTTACACAACTAACACTCACAGACTCAGATGCACCATCTCTTACACAACTCACACACACATACCAAGATGCACCATCTCTTACACAACTAATACACACAGACTAAGATGCACCATCTCTTACACAACTAACACACACATACCAAGATGCACCATCTCTTACACAACTAACACACACCTACCAAGACACGCCATCTCTTACACAACTAACACACACATACCAAGGTGCACCATCTCTTACACAACTAACACACACATACTAAGATGCACCATCTCTTACACGACTAACACACACAGACTAAGATGCACCATCTCTTACACAACTAACACACACAGACTAAGACGCACCATCTCTTACACAACTAACACACACATACCAAGATGCACCATCTCTTACACAACTAACACACACAGACTAAGACGCACCATCTCTTACACAACTAACACACACATACCAGGATGCACCATCTCTTACACAACTAACACACACATACCAAGACGCACCATCTCTTACACAACTAATACACACAGACTAAGATGCACCATCTCTTACACAACTAACACACACATATCAAGATGCACCATCTCTTACACAACTAACACACACATACTAAGATGCACCATCTCTTACACAACTAAAACACACATACCAAGGTGCACCATCTCTTACACAACTAACACACATACACCAAGATGCACCATCTCTTACACAACTAACACACACCTACCAAGATGCACCATCTCTTACACAACTAACACACACATACTAAGATGCACCATCTCTTACACAACTAAAACACACATACCAAGGTGCACCATCTCTTACACAACTAACACACATACACCAAGATGCACCATCTCTTACACAACTAACACACACCTACCAAGGTGCACCATCTCTTACACAACTAACACACACATACTAAGATGCACCATCTCTTACACAACTAAAACACACATACCAAGGTGCACCATCTCTTACACAACTAACACACACCTACCAAGATGCACCATCTCTTACACAACTAACACACACAGACTAAGATGCACCATCTCTTACACAACTAACACACACATACCAAGACGCACCATCTCTTACACAACTAACACACACACATACCAAGAAGCACCATCTCTTACACAACTAACACACACATACCAAGACGCACCATCTCTTACACAACTAACACACACATTCCAAGATGCACCATCTCTTACACAACTAACACACACATACCAAGATGCACCATCTCTTACACAACTAACACACACATACCAAGATGCACCATCTCTTACACAACTAACACACACACATACTAAGATGCACCATCTCTTACACAAGTAACACACACATACCAAGATTCACCATCTCTTACACAACTAAAGCACACAAACCAAGATGCACCATCTCTTACACAACTAACACACACATACCAAGATGCACCATCTATTACACAACTAACACACACAAACCAAGATGCACCATCTCTTACACAACTAACACACACATACCAAGACGCACCATCTCTTACACAACTAAAACACACAGACTAAGATTGGTTTAGGAGAAGGGTACAAAGGTCCTTTTAAAGGACCCAGTCAACCTCCTTTCTAGGATAGAGAGTTTACAATTCATCTCATCATCTCTTGATGCCCAGCCGCAGATTCAGATTAATGCCAATATTCTTCGGGCTTTTTTGTACCTTCTTGGCCCGCCTTTTAGAGAAGAGGACGTAAATGTTGCCAGCCTGGGGAGGTGAGGGTTGGAAATGTGACTCATTAAGTGGAAAATAAAACAGAAAGTTTTCTTTGCATTTAGGCATCAGTGTTTAAGAATTTCCCTGCAACAATCTCACATTTTCAAAAAAGTCAATTTAGCTTGGCATAACACTGTGTGGATTTGGAAAGCAATCCATATGTGTGGATGATGAATCAGCAAAACGTGCAGCAGTAGGTGCCCCCTGAGGAGGTTATATTAGTGTCTTACTGTGGGCTGTGTACACTACACCCCATTCCCCCACACCCATCCACCCACCCACCCACCCACCTACCCACCCACAGGGTCCTGGGGCACTCTCCCAGCATAGAGCAGGTTAACTCTGTACTCCCCTACACTACTGCTCTACACTCTCCATACACGTCTCAGTACTGAATTGCTTCCTGAATAATTTCCAGTTACTTACCATTAAATCTTTAACCTATTTATTAGGACTGCATTTGAAGAAATGGAGTGGTCTACTTCTTCCTGTTATATGAATTTCGTTTTACAAAAAGTAACTTTAATAAATTATATATATATATATATATATATATATATATATATATATATATATATATATATATATAATTTATTAAAGTTACTTTATATATATTGTGGCGTAGACCGAGCCGACGTCGGTGGATCCCGAAACCATCCTGGCATGGGGGCGGGGGGAAGCCGGCGGAGGCGGAGTCACGTCAGCATTGTGTTATTCGGAGTAGCGTCTTCGGCGGCGGTGTATGTTGTACATACACCAGCGCCGGTGGACTTGCAAGTGTATAAATACTGGAGGTGTCCCACCGGACAGGCAGTCTGAGATTGGGGTGGCTATAGGACGCACCGGCACTTGCACCAGAGAGGAGGAGCAGCGGCATATAGATAGAGATATACTTAGCTGGTGTGGCAGAGCAAGCCAGGCAATAAAGAATTCACGTTAATTATACTTGTCCGTGTTACTGGTCGTCATTCTCTTATCCGGAGGAGCTTGGAGAGCGCTACATTGGTGACAGCGGTGTTTTCAACGGATCCACGCAGGACTAGAGATGGCGGAGGCAAGGATAACGGGAACAGACTCATTGAAATTGGAAGGAGAAGGAGTTGGTCGGGGGACCCTCTTGGAAGTAGTGGACGAGGAGGTGACAATCAGAAGACCCGCAGAAAGCAGACCTGGGGAACCATACCCCGAAAGGCAGGAGGAGCCTATGGATCGGAATTGGACGGGGGAAGGCAACCAGGTAGAGGTGGGAGGAGGGCGTGCAAGTCCCGTAAACGACTTCAGATGGCCATGGGAGAAGGAGGAGGTGGAGAGGGAGATACCCCGGAGGCCTAGCCGGGGGAGGCGCCAACCCAGAGGCAAGACTGAAAATACTTCAAGCATGACTCGGAGGAGATTGGAGGAAGGGTCAGAGGATTGGACGGAGGAGGAGTGGGACCAGCTCCTAGAGACTCTCTCAAAGCATAGGAAGATGAAACCGGCAGCGGAGGGACGGGAGGAAGGAAGAGGGACGGAGGGCCCTGACAACAAGGGAGAGGGGATGACGGTAAAAAAAGAGGTGATCGGGGGAGAGCAGCCATCAGTGGATGAAACCCGGTTACCTGCGTTGCCGTCCCTATCTGGCGGAGCTGACGGCGAAGTGAGTGCAAAAGGAAAGCCGGTGGTTAAACCCACAAAATACGACGGGACGGGGGATCTAGGCGATTACCTCAACCACTTCGACCTGTGTGTGAAGGTGAATGGATGGGACGAGGCTGAGGCAGGCATGTTCCTAGGGCTGAGTTTGGCGGGGGCCGCTCGGAGGCTGTTGAACGGCAGAAAACCTGCTACGCCGGAAGGGTACACCGAACTCCGGAAGGCGCTGGTCGAAAGGTTCGAGCCCACCAATCAAGAAGAGACCTATAAAGCTGTCCTCCGCACCAGGGTACGGAGGAAGGGGGAGGCGTTGCAAGAATTGAGGGAGGATCTGATGAAGTACACCCGACTAGCTTACCCCGAGGCCGACGCCCGAACTACAGACACCCTGGTTTTGGACAGATTCCTGCTATGTTTGGATAATCCTCTAAGACAATGGGTCTATCAGTCACAGCCAAAGGACCTACAAGCTGCCGTCATGACAGCCGTGGGGGCAGAAGCCTACCTGAAGGTGGAGCAGGAAACATCGCAGAGGGTTAGGACCGCTGATGCGTCGGTAAATGAGCATCTCAAAACCAACACCGACAGGATGGATAAAATGGTGGAGCTAATGGACCGTATGGCTAAGAAGATGGAGGAGCCTCTCTCCACCGAGAAGAAGAGGCGGAGTACTGCCTGCTATGGGTGCGGTCAGGAAGGGCATTTCAAGCGGGAGTGCCCCAACAGGAGAACTGACAAACCTGGGGGGGCCCCCGAGACGGGAAAGGATGTTATTCCATCGGGAAACTAGAACCGACCTCTACCCAAGGCCAGGTACAGGTCGGGGGGATTGGGCCTATGAATATTGTGCAAGGAAGGCGAGAGAGGGGCGGCGGAGGACTAATAGTGGAAGGCAAGTTGGAGGGAGCCGTTATACAGATGCTGGTAGATACTGGCGCCTCACTAAACCTTATCTCCCACGGGTGGTGGGAACGACATGGGGGTGATCGGCCGCTCCAAGAAACGGGGGAAGTTGTCTTTTCGGTGGATGGAAGACCCCTGAAACTTAAAGGGGAGGTGCAGGCTTCATTACAATTGGGGACCAGGAGCACGAACGCGATGTTTATCGTGGGGGACACAGGGACGGAAGGAATATTGGGCGCCGCCTTTCTACGAGAAAACCAGCTTGTGGTGGACGTGGCCAGGGGAAGATTAATCTGGACCCAACCAGAATCGTTGTGTCGAGTGGTGAGCACCCGCTCAGCAGTGGTCGGAGCGGGGGAGGAAGCATTCCTGGAAGGCGCGGTGATGGGTCGGTGGTTGGACGGTGGGAATGGCCTGATAGAAAGTATGGCCGGGCACAAGGGTGAACCCCACTTCCTGGTGGGCAGAGGCCTGGTCCAGCCAATAAACAGAGAAACCTGGGTCAGGGTGCTGAACCCTGGGCTGGAACCGATCATCGTCTACAAGGATATGACTCTGGGTGGCATCCAACGGGTGGAAACGCCGGGAGAGGATCCGGGGGTGAACCCCGGAAGCTGGTGCCGTCGGGTGGAGGCTATGTCGCCGGAGGAGAAGAGAGGGCTTATAAGAGAGCTGGTGGAGGGAACAGAGCCAGACAGAAGGAAGGAGCTTGCGGGGTTACTTAATCAACACCTGGCGGCCTTCCAGTGTCATAAGGGTGATAAGGGACACACCACTATGGCCCAACACCGAATAGATACGGGGGATCAACCCCCTATAAAGCAGCCCCCAAGACGCTTAGCCCCCCACCGAAGGGCCACGGTGGAAGAGGAGGTTGAGAAAATGTTGGAGGCAGGGGTAATCGAGCCTTCAGTAAGCCCATGGGCATCTCCGGTGGTGCTAGTGAAGAAGAAAGACGGGACAACCCGTTTCTGTGTGGACTATAGGCGGTTAAACAAAGCTACAGTGAAAGATGCCTACCCTCTGCCCCGGGTGGAGGACTGCTTGGATACTATGGCGGGGGCCACCTGGTTCTCATCAATGGATCTTGCCAGTGGGTATTGGCAACTAGATGTAAGGGCGGAGGACAGAGAGAAGACAGCGTTCACCACCCACCGGGGGCTCTACCAATTCATCAGAATGCCGTTTGGGTTATGTAATGCCCCAGGGACGTTTGAGCGAGTGATGGAGGTTGCCATGCGGGGGCTTCAGTGGCGTACCTGTTTGGTATATTTAGACGACATTGTCGTGTTTGCCGAGTCCTTTGAACAGCATATGGAGAGGTTGGGCGAGGTACTACAAAGACTGGCGGAGGCCGGCCTTAAGATAAAACCCTCCAAATGCCAACTGGCCCGCCGGAGGATACTGTTTCTGGGGCACCAGATCAGTGAGGCTGGGGTAGGGACCGACCCAGGCAAGGTGGAGGCTGTTCGGGGGTGGCCCCCACCACAGAATATCACAGAAGTGAGGAGTTTTCTCGGTCTGGCGGGGTATTATAGAGCCTTCATCCCCGACTTCTCAACTAAGGCTAAACCCCTCAGTTCTCTGGCGGAAAAGGGACGGCCTTTCAAGTGGACGCCGGAGTGTGAAAATGCCTTCGAGATACTGAAGCAGAAATTGATAGAAGCTCCTATCCTGGGGTTCCCCCGACCAGAAGGCCAGCTTATTATGGACACGGACGCCAGTGATACGGGGTTGGGCACGGTGCTGGCACAAGAACAGGATGGGGAAGAGAGAGTATTGGCTTATGGCAGTCGCACCCTTAGCAAACCTGAGAGAAACTATTGTGTTACGCGGCGGGAGTTGTTAGCCATCGTTTTTGGCCTCCGGAAATTCAGACACTATTTAGTGGGTCGGCCGGTGGTAGTGCGCACCGACCATGCATCCCTTCGGTGGCTATTGGAGTTCAAAGAACCAGAGGGCCAGCTGGCGCGGTGGCTTCAGATCATAGGCACTTATGACATAGTGATACAACACCGACCAGGAAAGGCCCATGGTAATGCGGATGGCCTATCCAGGACACCCTGTAAACAATGCGGCAGAGACCCTGAAGAAGACAGGCGGTGGTGTCGTGTCTTCACAAGAGCTCAGAGTCAAGTGCTAGAAGGAGGGAACCGATCCCCCGCGGAGGGACCGGACCCTCCAGTGGGGCCGGCATGGGAAAAGCTGCAGAATGATGACCCCCTTCTCAGGGAGGTACGGGGGTGGGTGGAAGGAGGAGAGGTCCCCACTGAAGCGGTAAGACGGGACTGGAGCTATGAGAAGAAGGCCTGGTATGCCCAGAGAGAGAGGCTGACAATACACAAGGGCGTGTTGGGCCGGAGGTGGATAGGGGAGGCGGGGTCGGCCCACTTCCAGATAGCAGTTCCCAAGCCTAACAGGAAAGATGTGCTGCAGGAGGTACACGGAGAACCACTGGCCGGACACCTAGGGCGTAACAAGACCATCAGGCGGGTACAGGGAGGATATTACTGGCCTGAATTCCGGAGGGATGTCACCCGGTGGTGCGAGCAGTGTGAGCCGTGCCTGCGGCGGAAGGCAGCCCCCGCCCCCCACCGAGCTCCAATGGGACATGTTGGGGCTGGTCTACCACTCCAAAGGGTAGCCCTGGATGTGATGGGACCTCTGCCCCCGACCTCACGGGGTAATCAACACATTCTGGTAGCGGCCGACTATTTCACTAAGTGGACGGAGGCCTATGCCATTCCCAATCAGGAAGCGCCCACCGTGGCAAGGAAATTGGTGGAGGAGCTCATATGTCGGCTAGGGGCGCCGGTGGAGATTCACACCGATCAGGGCAAGAATTTCCAGTCGGGGTTGTTCAAGGAGATAGTAGCCTTGCTGGGGGTCAAACAAACAAGGACTTGCGCTTTTAGGCCTCAAAGTGATGGAATGGTGGAAAGAGCTAACCGGACCATTGAGGCGTTACTGGCTACGGTGGTGGCCACCGACCAGCAGGATTGGGACCTGCAGCTCCCCTTTGTGATGGCCGCCTATAGGTCATCGGTGCATAGCTCCACCGGAGTATCGCCTAACATGATGATGTTGGGAAGGGAAACAACCGTCCCCCTGCATCTGATCTACCCATTGGACCCACCTCCGAGGAATAAGGCTGGATACGTGGCTGAGGTCCAGGAGAAGATGGCACGGGCGTATGAGGCAGCTAGGAGTAACATAGGGAGGTCGGTGGCCCGCCAACGACGTAACTATGATGCGAGGGCGGAGGAGGGCCATCTGCCAACGGGATCCCAGGTCTTCTACTATCACCCCCTAAAGAAGAGAGGACTGTCACCCAAGTTGCAATGTTATTGGACCGGCCCGTGGACTGTGCAGGAGAGAATAGGGGATGCAGTGTACAAGATAAAGAGAGGCCGTGTAACCAAGGTGGTACATTTTGATTCTATAAAGGAGGTCTGCCTGCCAGAGGAAGAGGATCTGGGGGATGAATGCAAGGAGATAGACCCGGCGAAGGAAGAGGTAGCCAACCCCGACCATGGAGCGGGGGATGGATCGCCGGGGGCTAAGGCGATACGGGCGATAATAAGGGACCCTAACCCCGGGCCGCGTGACCAAGCATACTTACCTGTTAAGATGGCTGAGGGTGGGGACAGCTGGTGGAAATGGTGGCGGGAGGAGGAGACTCGGGTGAGAGCAGAAGCTGCAATGGCCCACTGGAGGGGTGAACCCCCAGATGACGAACCCCCCCTGGATGAAGAATATTTATCCCCTCTGGAGGAGGAGACCGAAGAAACTAGGGAAAGAAACGAGTTCAAGAGGGCAGAGTGGGCCAGACGGAGGAAGGACCCAGAGAGATGTCGTATCTTAGGCAGGCATGCAGAGAGGTGGCGGGTCTATGAAATGCTAGAGGAGGCAGAGCACGATAACGAACGGAACGAGGAGAGGGAGAGCCGTCTAGTAGCCCCGGGTCGCTTACCCCGGAGGCCTAAAACACCGCCTAAGGCGGAGGAGACGCCTAAGGTTGCGCCTACGTGTCTACACTTAGTACAGGCTGGGGTCACGGCACCGCCGGGCGCCTTCAGGCCTGCTACGCCGCCTAGCTCGGGGGACGGGCCTAAAACTCCGCCTAAAGCGTCGAGCGCGCCCTCTGCCGGAGTTATAGCCCCGCCAAAACCGGTGTTGCTACGAAACCAGAATGCGAGTGACGTCAATGAGGAGGGAGACGACCACTATTTGAAGATAACAGTCACTTTCCCGATAGAAATGGCGGAGGACAGACGTGTTGTAATGAGGAAGGTGGAGGAGAGCTGTAGAAATGGTGTAACAGGGGACACACAAGCCGGGCGGGAGGAAAAAAAAAAAGGGCCAAGGGAGCGCGTAAAGAAAGACGGGGTTCACCGGGAGGGCCGCCGGAGGGAGAGAGGGGGCCGATCTCCACCCAAATCCTCGTCCTCACGGTCCCACAGCCGCCCTAGGCATGGGGGAAGGGAGAATGATAGAAATAAACACCGCCAACGGCCCACCGAGGAGACAGTCCACCGAAAAGTAAACAACAAACCCTACAGGAAGAAGGACCGTGCGAAAGACAGCTGGTCAAGAACCCATTCCCACGTCCACTACCCACCGGAACGTTCGGAGGGAGGAGCAGAGCGGACGTTCTCACGGTCGGGTGACGGCCTCGTGACAGGGGAAACCCCGGTGGCACAGGCGTGCGGGGAAGGTTCCTGGCTGCTAATTGGCCAAGACAACTCAAGGGGGAGGGGTGTGGCCGGGCCGGGGGTGTATAAAGGAAGGACTCATCCCCGGGATTCGGCAATATCGACCATCGATTGGAAGCAGTTAGAACTCGGTAATATGCCTAAGACACACGAAGACGAGAAGTCCGTGCCCATGGTATGGGTAGGGGGAGTGCAGATACCAAAGCACAGGTGTGAGATCTGCAGGGAGGAGGGCAAACCGTATGCCTTTGGACGCAGCGATGCTTTAAAACGCCATCAGAGGAAGCATGAGGCCGTGCAAGAAGGATACGAGTGCCCCTCCACCGGCTGTGAATACCAGGTCGCCAAAGATTACAAGAATGACCTGGTGCGCCACGTGGAGAGACAGCACCCGGACATAAAAGGATGGGTGCCCCCGAAAGAGACCAAGCAACTGCGGCTGGCTAGTGAAGAGGAGGCGGGGGCCGTTCCAGCACAAACTCCAGGCACCTCCACGTCTACAAAACCCAAGTCTAAAGGCAAACCCCGGAAGGTTAAGGTCCACACGTCAAAAGGAGGGGCTGGGAAGGCAGAGGAGCCGGCCGAGTTCGCCGCCGCAAGCACTTCTAAAACGGAGGCGGTGGTGCCCTCCAGCCAGACACCGGGCAGCGCCTCTATCATATCGTCACTGGTGTCCCCCGGGATAAGCATAGGGGCTGAGGAAATGGAGGAGGTGGCCGCAGCGGCCAAATATCTAGAGGAACTGGTGGGACTGAAAACTCCCCCCAATCAGGGACTACCTGCACAAGGGGTGGCCACCCGGAGTAGTACTGGCAAGGGGCGGAAACGGGTGTCCGAGGAGGCAGTGGAGGAGCCCCCTGACAAAAAGGTGCGCCGGTCCCCCGGTAAGGAGGGAGCTGTCCGCCGGGTTACAGAAATGATAACGGACCCCGTTACCGGTAAATATCAATTGGAGCCAGAGGAGGAGGGAAAGGTTCTCTTTGTTCTTAAATTACTAATGGACAGGTACAGTAGGGAGGGGGAGACCCCGACCAAAACCTTAACTAGACTCCAGAAGGAGTTGCCGGTGGGCACACTAGACGTAGATGAAATAGAAAAGGAATATGAGGCGGCTAGGACGGGTATACCAACACGGAGAACCCAGCTAAAGGTTGGGACTTACGATGACGTCACAGACGACGGTTCACAGTCAGCTCAGGAGTCCAGCCCGGAAAAAGGAAAGGCATTCGAAATTTCCGGGGGACTCGATTCCAGCCCTGAAAAACTGCCGGAGTACACCTTAAAGGAGGACCGCCCCAAGCCCCACATTGAACCGGAATTATGCACACCTGCTGAGGAAGGGGCCACCTCCACCCCCGACTCCCCGGAGGAGGAGGAGGACAGGGGACCAGGTAAACCCGACCCCGAAGACGTAGCCACGAAGATGGTCTCCGCTCCAGCTAAAGTTGATGAAGAGATCTTTGAATACCCCCCCGGCGTGGCTGGCTACCCTGACCTCGAGGAGCAGTATGCAGCGATGATCAAAGCTGGTAGAGAGAGGGCCAGGCAGAAGGAGTTAGAGGAACAAAAGAGGTTAGAGAAGGAGAGAGAAATGGAAAGACAGAAGGCTATAGAGGAAAAGAAAGAAGCAGAAGCCAGGGTGGCGGAGGAGGAAAGAGCTTTGAAAGAACAGAAATCTAAAAAGACAAGAAGAGGAAAAGGGAAAGGCCCGGGAAAGAGTAGCCAGAAAACAGGATTAGAAACACTGATGGAGCAGGTTACCGTGCGCACGGGGGAGACCCCGGAAAAGGCTAGTCCACCAGCGGTGCCCCAGACTCCCACCCCCGGAACGCGGCGCAGCCTTGAGGAAATATTACTGAGTACATTAACTCCCACGGGCCAGCGCCCCAAGACCCCGGCAAAGACGAGCTCCGGCAGCAAACCCAGGGACAATGAGGGGGAACCCGTTGGTGTAACCCCCCAACAAAAAGGCAAGATGGCCGGGAGAGCAAAAGGGAGGCCTGACTTAGTGCATTACCCCAGGACGGTTACTGTTGGATTGGAGGGGCTGGTGGTGCAGTCTCCCAAGGGGGACTTTCTCTTACAAATTGAGGCTGGGGAGGAGGCGGGACACATGGAGACTATGGTGTTGGTGCCGGAGGGGGTGGAGACGGTGCAGGGGAGTGTGGAGGATGAGGACCCTTTAGGCCCACCGACCTCCGAACGTGTTATAATAGTGACAGACGCCCAGGTGGTACCCATACCTGACGGGGGCGTGGCTCCCACACAAGGAGTAGTGTCTGTAAGCCACGTGGTGGTTGCCCCTTCCCCGGCTCCCGACTCTGGAAAAAGGGTAGAGGTGGAGGAGAACTTGATGCCCTGGAATGAGGACTTCACAGGCCCCCGTGAGCTGCAGGAGTATACGAGGCGCTTGCGGAACCCGGGGAACTTGGGGCCCGAGATGAGAGTGGTGCCGGGGGGGGTGTGCAGCTCGGCAGTGCAAAGCTTGGCTGACGGTGATGTGGAACTGGTTCAGGTGACCCGAACCAGGTACGCCAAGGCGTCCAGGGAGGGACTGTGCTCCAGATGCGGGCAGCCATGGCCTATTACCCCGAAGGCCCCGGAGAAGGAGGAGAGACAGGAGGAGGAAGCCTCTACGAGCACCCAGTAAAAAGGGTAAGTGTCTCTTCCGGTGTATCTACGGCGGGGGAAACGGAAACTCCAGTACAGGAGGGCGCCGGCGGAGGTCGATGGGAGGAAAAGGAGGGAGGGCGGTGATGCAGCCGGGTCGGAGGGTGACTGCGGGATAAGCTGGGATGACGTGGAATGCACCCGAGTAATCTATGGGTGTAAGCCAGTACAGGCTGGGGGAGCAGTAGCACCTTAAATGAAGGACAAAATGCATCAGTTCCGGTGGGGTAAGCAGTACAAGTGCCTTACCTTGTGTTGCAGACCTGGTCGAGCCGCGGGGGGGCGGCATCCGGAGGCAGGCGGAGGAGAAACGGCAACAACCGGAGGGAGGTGGCCGTCGGTGGACGGTTCGGAGGACCGGTGGACGGCTCGGTGGATGAGTCGGGGGCATCTCGGCGGTGGCAGTGATGTTGTATTGGTCTTGAAGGCAGCGGTTGTATAATAGTTAAACCATTTGTAAATTATGAAGCTATCCGTTGGAGCATGCTATAAGTATTGATACTGTGTATACTGTATGATTATCTATATTGCTCAATGTATTTGTTTAAAAGTAATAATCACAAACACCCAGGGGCCATGGTGTATAATTGTTTATTCAAAATTGGATACCCATCTGCAGGAGGGTACTCTGACATTCTTTCCCAGTACGACTGTTAATTAGTTGGGGAGAGTGTGGCGTAGACCGAGCCGACGTCGGTGGATCCCGAAACCATCCTGGCATGGGGGCGGGGGGAAGCCGGCGGAGGCGGAGTCACGTCAGCATTGTGTTATTCGGAGTAGCGTCTTCGGCGGCGGTGTATGTTGTACATACACCAGCGCCGGTGGACTTGCAAGTGTATAAATACTGGAGGTGTCCCACCGGACAGGCAGTCTGAGATTGGGGTGGCTATAGGACGCACCGGCACTTGCACCAGAGAGGAGGAGCAGCGGCATATAGATAGAGATATACTTAGCTGGTGTGGCAGAGCAAGCCAGGCAATAAAGAATTCACGTTAATTATACTTGTCCGTGTTACTGGTCGTCATTCTCTTATCCGGAGGAGCTTGGAGAGCGCTACAATATATATATATATATATATATATATATATATATATATATATATATATATATATATATATATCCCCTTTTTTAATTATTATAGTTGGATTCTAGCGCCAGGTTGTAACTTAAAATTAGAGTCAGCCCCAAAGACATGAGGGAAGCAAGACATTTAGCGGAACCTTTGTGCAAAATGGAATTGGCTGTTTGGGGTAACACTATAAAAAAAGACAATACTTTGAAAAGATGGAGAATAAGAAACAACAAAACAGCAAACAAAGGAGCAGTATTTCAGTGTACGACATACTGGTGGTAGTCTGCCCGGGGCCTGACCCCCCACCCCTCCTGCTGGTGGTGGTGTCCATAATGCTAAAGGCGCCTGAGGGGGTGGGTAGAGGGAGCAGGTGGTGAGCTGCTCCCCACACCCTGAGCAGCTCCCACAGATTGGGTTTGGTCCTACCTGGTACTGCACACTCACACAGGGGTTGATGGATCACGGCCTACCTCCCTACCCCCTCTGCCCCCCTCTCTCTCCCTCCCTCCCTCCCCCTTCCTCCCCCCCACGCCCCCTCCCTATATCTCTCACAACTTTCTTCTCCCCCCCCACTCACTCACTCACTCACTCTGTTTCTGTAGCAGGAAGCCATAACACACATACATCATACTGACATTGGTTTAATCTGTTAGCTCTATAACTGCCACATAATGCCACAATATCCTTATTCTCTGGATGTCATGATAGGCCTACAAGCGCTGCTTCAGTCGTCAGCAAGTGCATCAATCTGAAAGGGCCAGCATGATGCATGAATGTAGTAGATGCGCCTCTGTATACATGTATCATGAATGTAGTAGATGCACCTCTGTATACATGTATCATGAATGTAGTAGAACACCTCTGTATACATGTATCATGAATGTAGTAGATGCACCTCTGTATACATGTATCATGAATGTAGTAGATGCCCCTCTGTATACATGTATCATGAATGTAGTAGATGCACCTCTGTATACATGTATCATGAATGTAGTAGAACACCTCTGTATACATGTATCATGAATGTAGTAGATGTACCTCTGTATCCATGTATCATGAATGTAGTAGAAGCACCTCTGTATACATGTATC